>JAABNY020000046.1:18534821-18548372 GCA_015164015.2 Brevimyrus niger
ACACACACACAAAGGCATATTTTAACAAAACCATCATAATCACATAATCTATGCATAATCTAGCAAATAGTTAATCATAGTAGCATTAAGAAAGTAAATCCTATTATAACGTCACAGAATAAATCCCTGGACGCAGTGTTGACCGTGTTAACCATCTATAAAACGGCTGGTACTCACATTACCATGAGACTAGAAGCATAATGGGGAAAAAAATAGAATGGAAATCAAATTAATTAAATACGTTTTAAAATGTCAAAACTGTTCTTATAGACCTCGTCTGGGCTTGCTGTACGTAACAAACCTTTCGGTGGTTGCCTAGTGATGAAATAGAGGATGTGGATCTGAAATACTACAAAGGGGATTACAGCCACAGTTATAAAAGCACAACATGCAAGTCCAAACTTGCAAGCTAGTTGCTCGAAAACGACGAGTTCCATTGAAATGGAAAGGATCCGGGCTGCCTTAAAGCTCCGTGTAATGGAGCTCTGAGAGCGAAACGTAACAATTACTGAACTTCGCGGGAATAAACGTTTATTTTTAACAGAAAGCGCAGAAGCAACGAATCCAAATGGCGAAAAGGTAGGGGGAAGCTTATGAAGTAAAAGATATTACACAGAATACACAAAATATCGTTTCTAAATGAGCGTAACTTAACATTCTTCTCACTTTCACAGTGTTACAGATAGCGTGTGTGTTTTCTGTTTATCTCAGTGCGAAATATATTTGTAAGGTAGAAAATATATATGGGGACCACCCAATTCGTCAGTGCGTATAGTTTTTATAGTGTTCATATTTTCTAAAAAAAAAAAAATGTTATATCTCAGTTCATTGATACATTGATGTATATATCTGTGATGCTTATGCACGTCATAGATTCTTTCAAATATAACATTATAATAAAGAAATGAAATATGTGCAAGCATCGAAAATTGTGTTCAATATATGAAACGTTATATTCCATGTTTGTTACTTAGAAATTAATTCCACAGCTATGTGAGAAACTTGTATTACTGCACGTAGAAATAGAAAATAGAAAACATCCCAGAACAGAAACAAGAGAGAAATAATATACAGTAACTATACAGCCATCCTTCAACTTTCGTTTAATCGAGTAACGTCCGATCTTGCATATGACTCGCAAGTGCCTTAGTGAAATTTAACGTGCTGCACCATAGGGAACGAATCTTGCAACGTGTGCGGCATGCAGCAAGAACCAAAACAAAGGAGCTGCCCTGTCAGTACAGAGCTTTAGTTAGTGTGTGATATCGTATCTTATGTTAAACAAGAAGTAACTCCCCTATGATGATCGCGATATGTCCAGATATACATTTTAGTATACATTTAGTCCCCACAATGTAAGGTATACCTGGACCACTCACAAACACACACTCACATACACACACACAATCTGGGAGTTTATTCTAGTGAGCTGCAAACCAAACCTTCCTATATTAATGTCAGCCTGATTACACTATTGGTCCTGACTCTGAATCTGATGTTTTATGATTGGGGGTGCATCCCAACCCAGGTCAGCAGATATTACTGTTGGGAATACACCAGCCCATCCCTGATCATCAACATGTTTCACATGAGGTGGACCTTGGCTTTGTTTTGCTGATGGAATTTGGCCCTCAGGGAAAAATAGTTAGGACCTCCTGTATTAGAGTATGAGTGACTATTTCATGTAAGTTTAATGACACTGAAATGTTGGCTGGAATTGCAGTGTCCTTAGTGATGAAGCAGTAATAGTGTTTTTTTACAAAAACATAAAAAAAAAATCTGCACCATATTGAGTAACATTTTCAGGTGGCTCTATAATCTGCCACAGATTCCATTTAATTTTCTTTGTGATCAGAGAGTCCTTGAAAAGGCCCTAAATCCCCAGCTACCTGGGCGCTGCAACAGGTGGCTGCCCTTTACGGAGAACTTACTCTACACAACAATTTCCCTAAGGGGATTAGTAAAGTGATGATTATGGTTGTTATTATTATTATGAGAATTAAATAATTTTGTCGAGAGGCAATGATTGGTCAAGTGCCGAGCCAAGATTTAATTTATGTAGTTATATAATAATAGCTATTCAACTACTCAGCCAACATCTTACCATCCTTGCTGTACAGTAAAACCTTGGATTGCGAGTAACTTGGTTTGCAAATGTTTTGCAAGACGAGCAATTTTATTTTATTTTTTTACAAATTTTAACTTGGTAACCGAGTGAGGTCTTGCAATACGTATACGCTTTCTCTGCCGAGCGTCACGTGATCACAACTGAGCTGATGGTTCTTCCCTCTCTCTCGCTGCGGGATAGTGGGTAGTCGTCCCCCATGGCTCAGTCGGCGTGCCTCAATCCTATAGTCAAAATTTAGTAGAAAAGCACCACCCGAATAAGGGCGTAGCAGTGCGAGCGATGTCCACGTTTCCGTGGAATCGAGGAGGCAAAAGCAGCAGTCATTGGATAGGTTCCTTGTTAAAGTCGCACAAAAAGAAAAAGATTCCAGTGAGCCAACAGATAGCAGTGATCCTGTTGGTTATAATGAAAGTTGTCCTACAAAATAACTCTCTTCTCCTCTCTCGTCTCCCCCACACCATCCACGATTCTTTTCAAAGGTAAAGTGCAGCTTAATTTGTTTTATGTATTTTTACTTTATATTTTGTATTGACCATTTTATATGAATATTTTTGGGTTGTGGGGCTTCCATTATTTCTAATGGGAAAATCTGCTTTGAAATATGAGTGCTTTGGATTACAAGCACGTTTCCGGAACAAATTATGCTCGCAATCCGAGGTTTTACAGTACTTTATCAGTCCCTGTGTCGGAAATTCCCCTTTTCACATCACCTACCTTAGTCCGTGCAGAGACACAGGTGAAAGTGATGTTTGTGATCAGGTCACATGGTCAGTCAGTGTTCGGCACCCTTGGAGTAATTATGTTTAAAGGTCTTACTGAAGGGCCTAACAACGGCCTGATTGATCTGCCGGGAGTGGGAATCAAATTAGAAATTTTTCAGACACTGGAATCTTAACCCACCCATCATGCACGATAAAACTAAAATGCTTACAGCATTTGCATTTCTCAAGAGCAATATGTCGTGGTTGTAGTGTGATATCGTGAAAATCATGCATAGTGTGTTACACAGTAGAGATGCCACTGCACATTGTGTGTACACAGAAAGTGACAAAATCTTGAATAAAAACTTTGTTTTAAAAGCCTTTAAATTAAACTTTATTTTGTATTATTATTTTGTTTGTGTGATATTTTATGCTTATTCTTTTAATTTATTTATCAGGATATAGTTTTGTTACAATAAAATGGATCATTTCTGCTGGAAGCAATGGAGGTATTACCTTTGTGTTTGACATCATTTATTGCTTAGTTGAAAAGAATGACTTCTCTGTTGGTGGTCAGTTAAAATAACCAAATAATTTAAATAGAAAAAAAGCAATATTTCTTTAGATTTCTCTTTATAGTTTCTGCATTCTGGTTCATGACCTAGAATTGAACTTGTGTTATTCCAGACGTGGGTTTATAGTCTTACATAGGTTCTGTAATGGACTAAGTCTCATCTCAGATTCTCGACACTATTGGGCATGTTCTTGACTCAGGCTCAGTTTTTTAAGTGTAGTCTTGAGTTGGACTTGACTAAGGTAGACTTGGGTACAATACTGACTGAAAGCACAAAGGGCAAATGTTTGGAATATTGCAGAATGCATAGCCCCCAGCATTTCGGTTGAAGTTCTTTCTTCTAGTGCCTCAAAATCTCATTTCCTTGATTACAACGGTACATGGCACAATTTACGGCTATACTGCGAATTAACACACATAAGCAAATTTGTCACGTCAAAGATTAAGGCTATTGTTTAGAAAATGTTGAGACCGAGAGCACAGGTGGATGCGCTCCTCTCTGCATGGGTGCCCATGCTGACCAAGGTAGGCCGCAGTGCAGGGACACGCCCGCCTTTCATCCTTCACACAGGTGTGACGCTGACTCATCTAACTCATCATGCATCACTGGGGGAAAAACACACATACAATGCTCAGCTGCTGGGAGCAGGACTGCAGCCTGAACACAGAAGTGTTGTCATATAGTCTTTAAATTAAAAATGCTAGTCAGTAATAGAAGTCAGTTTGCTAGCTAGGAGTTGCCCAGTCCCTGTGGAGGGGTAGAAGTTAACCCCCACCCTGCCCCCCATTCCACCCCAAACTGTACCCTTCAATCTGCATGCATTAAAGCCGATGGACTGATGGGTTAAGGGAAATGAAGTGGAGAGATTAACCCTAAAAATAATCGTAAAATTAATCCTAAGATTAATAATTTTGTAGAGATAATACTGAGGCAGCATTTCTATTTCGTTTGCTAATACAATGGTGTAAGAGAGAGTTTGATAAGTTAATCATTTTAGGCAAATTAAATTTTGAGGGCTACACTCCTACCCCCCATTCCTACACCCCTGCTAATGCATTCTGGGAATCTACCACCGGAGAAGTGACCTGGTCAAGATGGGAAAGATTAAGGGAAATAACAACTCCTGGGAAGAGTCTGTCTGAAGTAGACCCAACGCCCTAAAGTCTCAACTCAGAGCTGTTTCTGCAAGTGATTAAAACCAAATGCAGCCCATCGGAAGCAGGCTAGAGTCCAGTAAGTCATGAATCATGGAGCCCCAACAGAATATCACCACAACTGAACTCTTCACAGCTGGTTTCTCACAGGAGCAGTAAACTGACAATCCAAGTCCTATAGGAATCTACCACTGGACAAAGTAATACACCTACCCTACTGTATTTCTGGAGACAATCATCTGTGTAGCACAGCTGAGTTTAAAAGCCTAGGTATCAAATTCAGAATCAGGTGCTCAGAACTGTTTGAGGTTTTCTAAAAAAACATCTCTTTGGAGTACAGTTTTTTTGTAACTGCTTCAAGCTCCATTTTGTAATTGTTCTTATAAAGCAAGGATTCTCTGGCCTGTTGTGGATGGATAAATAAGCTGTTAGAATTAAAACAGGGCGCCATGACTTTAAAAACAAGAAAGAAGGAAGTAGGACACTATGTTCTTAACAGAAATAATGAAAATAATGTCACATGGGGTGTTCCCTCCAGTTCCATGAGGAATGAAGGAGGTCAAAATCTACATCGCATTCTGTGCTCCAGAACTTTCCCTAAACATATTTAGGTGTAGATTCAGAGGAGGGATCATCCCCATCAATAACATCACATATAATGTCTGGTGTACAAAAAACCCACATGCGATTAATACATCTTATTACATCATTTTAAGTTTTTTCTTACAGTTTTTATTTGGAGAGTTGCCTACCCTCCTTTAAAACGGTTCATTCTGAACTCTCGCTCTGGCAAGCAGATGCTCACTTCCAGATCCGCGATAAAGAGACAACAAATACAGAGATTGCTGAATGCAGGAGCACAGAACCGGTTTCCTATGTGAACTTAACTCATGGAGAACCTTATATCTTAACCAACAGTTATTCAAACAATTCCATGTGAAATGGTGGAATTGTTCAATAAAGATTTTTTTGTGATGGTTCTCCTTCCCATGTTAAATCATTTTGCAGCTTTTGTGACTGAAGTACCTGCAATTTTAGCACTGACAATCCAAATGTTTAAGAAAGGAGTCAAACTGGTATCAGGTGTATGATTTATATTTCCTCCTGGCTGTTTTCACATACAGTATTTTGTCTTTAGAGTAAGTCATCACTTTTAATTAGTTTTCCCTGGTACACCCACTAATCCAGTTTATTAACTGGCTGAGAGTGCAGTGTGGTATGTTCCCACCCACAGGGTTTTTAGAAGTTTCAAAATGTCTTAATTAACATAGATAATTGAGCACCAGCCACACAAACAAGAACCTTTTCAAAGACCTGACCCAAAGACTTCAGTAAGGTGACCTGGACAATCATATGAACAGATCTGATCCCTCTCTAGACTGATACACTCAATCGGTAGCTGTCATTGTTTTAGCCAGACAAGGGCTCATTCAACATTGTTACAATTTCATATACAATGCCTCACCCAATACTGTTTTTTATATATAGGTAAGGCCTCATTTAGTGCTACAACTATAAATAGTTGACACCTCACCCCACATTGTTACAAAATATAGGTGAAGTCTCACCAAACACTACAACAACACATAGGTACGGCTCCCAACACTTACTGTATGTAACTGAGGCATCCCCCATTGCTGCTTACCATTACAAACACAATCAGCACCACAGCCAAAGTCACTATTTCCCTTGTCACGGACCCATCAAGCCAACGGGAGATCTATTGGCATTGAGAGCAGTGTTAAAAATCACTGCCATCTAGTGGACAAAACAGTGCCAAATCCTTAAAAATAAATTCAATAAGCCATAATGAATCTCTGTTGCTTACAATGTAACATGTATATTCCAGTCCATAAATATCTTATAAAAACTCACAATGTATTAAAGGCAACATAAGATGATATTTACTACATTATGTACATGCATTTAATGCAGTTATTGGATGAGGGTTTTAATGCCATCATGAGTGTTTACATTGTGGGTGTGAGTCGTAAATTTTTTATTATGGCATATGTATTTGCAATATTGTGGGAAGTTATTACATGAGTACCTATAAGCTCCTACCACATGTTTACATAGTGAAAATATTTCACATGCTCATTTGATTTTTCAAAAATCAGTAATAACTGTTGTTCAAAGGCTCAATAATAATATGAATACATAATAAATTTATAATATTTTATACTGCATATATGTACACTCAGGGGACAGTGCATAAGATATACCTGCTTCTTAGATCAAAGTCTGCTCCTTCACGCTGTGAATCATGTGGCTCTAATTGAATACAGCTCTGTGACTCTCAAATGAAATCAGTACTTAAAGCATCCTAGCAGCTGTGTCTGTGTGTCGCCACAATCATGCCGTATTCTCAACATGTCCACCATATAAAGGATAGGAAACACTCTAGCATACCTCAGCGTAGTCTTTTAACAAGTTTGGGCAGGTTTAAATAGGGACAATGATTATAAAGGTATGTGTGATTTTTGGCTTGCAATTCTCTTTTTGCTCTACCATTTAACATTCATCTCAATCCTGCCCAGAAGTGTACTGACACTGAGAAAAGGCTGGACTTGCAACGTGTTGCTTTCCCTTAGGAAAATCATATAGGAAAGACAGTTCACTACCAAGAGACCCTCCCTCATAAGCAAACCTTCATACTGATAAAATAGCCTTGAAAGTAGGGTCTTTCAGCACAAACAATAGGTAAGGTAGGGTGAGGTAAAGTGGGGCTTTGATCCCACACTGGGGAAATTTACTCGTCGCTACAGCCAGTGAATAAAAAGCAATAGAAAAGAAACAGACCAAAATTCCTGCATTGCAGGTAACTGAATTTCAATGAAATGATTACTCTAGACTCGACTATTGAGACCTGGAACCTCAAAATTGAGTCCTTCCCTTTCTTGCCTTGAAATCCACCTGGTTAAGCAATCTGATTACATTTCTGGCCACGCCAGATGTCATTTGCTGCTTTCACAAAACATCATAAAAGCTACTCCCACACCCATCCCACACACACACAGACCTGTACTCACTTCTTTGTGGGGACCAAAATCCTTTCATTTTTATGTGCTAAACCCTGTAATCCCAGCACTGACAACCTTAACCTTTACCCATTCCTTACCTTAACCATAAGTAACCAAACAAAATAAAAGCCTTTTGGCTTTTTTAGTTTTTTGATTGCAGTCACAGATTTTTGTAAAAATGAATTTCCCCTTGCGGGGACTCAAAAAAATCCCCACAATGTCAATGTAATATTGTAATATATACCTGACCCACACACACACACACACACACACACACACACACACACACACACACACACACAAGAGGGGCAGAGTGGTGAGAGCTGTTCTTCCAAAATAATGTGGAGCATGTTTGAAACCACTGGCACCTTCACAATAAGTCATAAAGTTGCCCAAGAATCATTACAGAGTTGGATATGCTTCAGAAAATGATAGATTATCATCTTGATATTTAAGGCATGTCAGGCACTCTCTGCTAAAAGGAGTTTAATCTTTACAACAATAACAAAAGGCAAGAACAAAGGCAACTGGGGACTTTTATGAAGCTTCGCATAAACAAATTAATTTGGAAAGAAAACACCAGCTATATTCAAGTAATTACACACCGCAGAACGAAACATATGATAGAGAGGAAAACAGAGACATCTGGGTCAACATGTTTTGCGGACAAGAACCTTCAGTCTTACATGTTGTGACCTATAGGTGTCAAGTGGGCGCTGCCTTTCCCATCTCCCGGTGACTACTGGTATCCTGAGACCGGCAGGTGAAGAAATATGCTACCACAGCGTTGACAGTCAGGGCCATTGTGATGGTGTCATATAGGATGCGTGGTAAATTTTAAAAGGAGCATATCCGAAAAAGAGAAATCTTGATTTATTTTGTGTTTTAAAGAAGATAAAAATGGAGAAATATGTGGATATGTATATTAAAACAATAACAGCAACAAAAACATTTACATGCGTATGTATATTTACCGGACACATTATTTTGTTATAAAACATTTGGGGAAACTAAAGTGGCCAGTTAAAAGTAATATAACCGGCTTTCCAGAATGCGGCAATGCTTGTTCATGTTTTTTTCCCACACTTCCCCTGGCAGTTTCTGCATTAGCATGCAGACGTACATGGTGAAACTACCTGTCCGATGTTATCGTTAGGTCAGGCTTTACCAACATAAAGCACATTTCCTTCTATCCCAAGCACATATTTAAAATCGAATCAGTCTAATGTAAATATCATGCTTCAGCTCAGCTCGGTCGCATAAAAATAAAAGAGTATGCACACAAATATGAAGGGGTTAACAGCAGCAAAGATACAAAGCACAGCGCACCAGTCCAAACTTGCAAGCTAGCTGTTGCTCAAATGCAACGTGTTCCAACTCCTCTTAAAAGGTTCCAGATGGGCTTAACTCACTGCGCATACTTGAGATTGCCATGAAAAAAGTCCTCTTTGACACATTAAAAAGCGCTGCCCCATAACAGCAAACCAAGACATACGTGAACTCGAAATATTTTCTTTTCAGTTAGTGTTGAGGTAACGGTTAGTGAGATCTGTGTGACAACAGCCTTAAAGTGTCTCCCTGGGCTGTGACTCCCTGACTGACACGGAAGGTGGAATCCAGTTTCTTTCTTTTTTTTTGCGTCGGAGGGGAGGATACGGGATGCGAGCCAAGATGACAGAAGTAATGGAGCTCTGAGAGAGAAGCGTAACAATTACTGAACTTCGCGGAAAGAAACGTTTACTTTTAACAGAAAGCGCAGAAGAAACGAGTCCAGATGGCGGAAAAGGTAGGGGGAAACTTTTTAGAACTCTTATGGAAAACCTGGACTGAGTATAAACTTAAAGGGATACATTTTACGCACTTTTATGTTACAGTATCGTACCTCGTCATGTCTCTATTTGCTCGCCAGAAGCGTCACATCTCGAGAGATTGTTAGCTTTATTAAACACCATATTATATGAAAAATATGTAGAAATAGGCCTATTTAAACTATTTTTAAAATCTGACGCGGGACAACATCTGTATTTTATTAGCCTATGTCTTTTAGATTATGCTTGCACGCTGTTTCGGCAATTTTAATTCGTGATAATAAGTTCCGCAACGTATAACAAGCGAAACGCGTATTCGTGGGGCAGTACACTTTATGGATGTCTCAGAAAAAACTGCCTGCTTTAAAGCATGGACACTGTAATTTCTGTGTAACCGTCCGCAGAATTCGCTTTGGGCCATATTTAGAGCAATTAAGTTTTCCAGTGTCTGACCGCCGCGAAGTAAAATGGAAAGCAGGGGGAATCAATCAGCCTCCTCCAGCATTCCTGTGCCCGGGCCAGGTGGTCTCTGGTCAAACCCTGGGAGATCGGTCTGTCCTACGCGATGTATGGTAGCACGTACATTATGTGAACATTCAGCAAATACGCCTATTTAAATATACTATGCATTAGGCTAACCTGTAGTGTGTGTGTGTGTGTGTGTACATGTAGAAACATACACAGACACGCACCTGTATATATATATTTTATTTTTTTATTTTAAACATTTTGAAATATGTTGAAAGTGGTTGACATTCCAGTCCATGTCCGTGGCTGGATTACTAAGGATTGGATAATTCCGCCCTTCTAGGGAATGGAAAACCGACAGTTAGTCACCTGTACTCCCATATTCAGTCTCTTCTCTGTTATTGCTCAACTGAAGCTTGCGGTCCTTTCAGCACTCCCTGAAGGTAAATAGTAGCTGCTATCACAGCCCTCACTGCTCAACTAGCAGGTATTTCAGGTGCCTCCTTCACTGGTCTATACTTGAGGGAACCGCCATTCAGAATGTGAGCAAGAAACTGCAGGCATGGTCTTTTTAAAAGGACACCCATAGTTCTTGTTAAAGTACTGATAATTTTACCCGCTGAGTGGAAGGACTTTATTTTACATAAATTATTCAAAAACAAATTGACATTCCTTAACCCAGTTTTTCAATAAATATAATACTGAATATATCTGTGTATTCATACATCACATTTTTTTTAACTAAATGTTGAAATGTTGCCGGCTAGCAGGGTTGCATTGTCAGGAAATGCAGGATTTCCGTATTGGAATAATGTGCAAGCAAAAACTGTGAATGTTGACATGTCGACAGCAAAATCTGACCCTTGCGAAAAATATAAAAAGTAGTTGTAAGCATACCATGTCAAGCAGATAGCTGCACGTAATTTACTCTTGAAGTATGGGAGGCATGCAAAAGTCTGGTATGCATGTCAAGACAGACTTATTGTCTAGAAGTATGTTGGCATTTTGGCTTGAATCAATGTACACATTATAGTACACCTGGCAATGCTCTCAGCAGTTAGTGTGTGAGACCAGAGTATGGTCTCTTATTCCAGTCCAGTTGTACAGTCTGTCACCTCTGTCCTCTCTCTTAGGTTTCAGATCTGGAGAAGGCCATCAACACCCTGGTCACAGAGTTCCACAAGGCCGGTGGTGAGAACAGCAAAGGTCTGAATACAGATCAGTTCAAGAACCTCCTCTCCACCCAGTTGCCCACCCTGGCTAAGGTAAGGTTCTCTGCTGTGTACTCAGCCACACCTGCCATTCATCACCAAGGTGTGGCCCTACCTTCAGCTCAACTGCCTTCACAGCTAAATGGGCCAGGAAACCAGTGTCCGTTACGTTTATTTTTTTCTAAGAGGATTTTTTATTTTTTTTTGTAACACGGGAACCCTATCACACGGTCCCTGAAAACTGTTCTGAGACTATTTGTGGAAGACATAACTGACACTCGAGATTCAAATCCAGGAGTTAGCAAATTAGTAACTGCAAATTAATGGTATAGTAACCTACTAATAAGCTGTAAGCTTTGAAATAGGTCACTTCATTTAAGTGAATTCTGAAGGTGTAAAAAATACATTAATAATAATCACCAAGGTCATTGCTATAACTGTTAGTCAAGAAGGAAGAATGGCAACACTTTTCTTGAAAGGGCACTAGTAGGTTGATAACTCTACTATACTCAAGTTTAAATCATTAACAAATATGGTAATTGCATGAAATCTTTGAACTGTTACATCTGATCAATCGTAACCACAATGAAATCAGTACCTAACACTGAGTTTCTGGTTAATTAATACATTAAGTTAGAGTGTACTACATCATTAATGCCCCCTCAAGTGAAGTGTTACCGAAAAAAAAAACATGAAAAGCAATCTCATCAAAGTGAAAACAGATGTTTTATGTCCTGAGCTAAACCCATGTCTGGATCTGCAAGCAATTACAGGCAGATGCAGTCCTTTAGGTTACATGTCAAAAATCCGACGACACGTCAGGCCATGAGATCTTATGGAGGCAGTTCCAGTAGGCAGTAGCAGCCTTGGCACCGGTGGTGCAGTACTCCGTGACCTGCAGGGCACTAGATTCACGATGCTTGCCATTCACACAACGGAGCAAACAGATGACAGCCACTTCTTAGACTGCCCTCCAATGGAAGAAACGCATGTCTTCCTAATAACTTGCGAATGGTTTATTATAACCATCTGTCCACTAAACATCTTTGGAATCTGCTGGGTCAGCAAAGGGCTAGTGAAAGCTCTATGACAATTACCAAAAATGTTAAGGGCGTTTGCAAACAGCCACACTGCCCGGAATCCAGAGATGCCTCTTATGACTTGCACTCTTCTTACCAACTCTACTGAAGACACAGTGTTAGGGAATGACCTCTGCACACCTGCTCAATAGCTTAAATAATAGCCTTTTTTTTTTTAAAATATGCAAGTGATTGTAAAATCATCAAGTGTTAGAGTAATAAAATAATAAATGGTTCTTGGTGTACTCTGTAGTTCTTTTATCATTAAGAGTTCCTTGAACTCTAGAATCTTCATGCAAGCAATTCATCGCTTGCTTGGATCGCCATCTAACATGTCAGACCTTTTTGTTTTTTTAATGGGCACTGTACAAGATGACCCAGATGGCCTTTTGTTGTATAGAACCCTCTGTTTCCGCTGCTGGGGTTCCCCAACTATAGATAGAACAAAATTCTTTTTTTCCTCGTCATCATTTCCTAAATAACACAGTACGAGCTATAACAACTATTTACATAGGATTTACATTGTGTTATGTATTATAAGTAGAGATGCACCAGGTCACATTTTCGAATCGTTATCGCCGCGGATCAAGACCCATTTGACGTATAGGTTATCGCCAATATGTGATCAATCCATGTCCGATACTTACTTATTTGGTTTTTAGTAGTCTCTAAAAAGACAGTTCTTGTTAAATCTATTTGTACAATCAATCGCACGACAGCACTTTTCCATTTCAGAAGTGTTTGCGGCATTAAAGCTGAACGCTGACGCTGCCACTAAATCTGTTTGCTACTCAGTGGGCGTGAGCGAGGTGACTTCCGCCAGCTGTGACGTCATGCGCATACCCTTTACAGCAGGAGAAACGTAAAAAGAGCAGATGTGAGAGTGACGGTCTGGTCCTGATTTACTCTTAAAAAAAAAACAACTTGTAGCATAGCGATATGCAATCTTTGTAAAAACAAATTTTGAAGAGGTGGGAGTAGAAAAGCCCACTAAAAAAGCATACGGAATTGTGCGAGACAACGCAAGTAATAAGAAAAAGTACAGTGGATAGTTTGCGAGTGGCGAGCTTGAGGTGTGCACTCCTACAGCTTGTGATACAGTGTAAGTGATGATGTTGCCAGTGGGAGAATAATTGTGTGGCATTTTAAGCAATCACCACTGGCATGTACTCTTCTGGAAGATATTCAGACTGAACTGCAAATACCTCAAAAACGTTAAAACAAGATGTACAAACGCGGTGGAACAGTACATTATGTATGTTTCTGGTAGCCTAACTAAAGATTTTTTGGCATGATTTTTATCTGTATTTACTAGTTTAAAGATAAATATATAAAGTATAAATATATATAATATATTTATTATATTCAAATAAAAAGAAATCTGGTATCGGAATTGGTATTAGC
>JAABNY020000046.1:18554724-18572131 GCA_015164015.2 Brevimyrus niger
ACATTTTATCCATAACTAACAAAAGATAAAAATTAGTAGTTAATAGTTACATTTTTAAAAAACATGCAAATTAAATTAAAAAATATTTTTTAACACTTCCGAGGAGTCACGAGTCACTGGCACGGTTATTATGGGGGTCGTGAGCCGAAAAGTGTGGGAACCCCTGCTCCAAGCAGCCTGGGACAAGTTTGCATCCCCGCACAACCCCTGACAATAAGTACTGGAGAATTTTTTATCTTTGGTACTTTTTGGGTTTTATACCTGATTGTTCTACTCTAGATTTTTCAAATCCAAGTTTTGTTATATTTGTTTTACATGATGTGGTTTGTTTGTTTTTCTGTAGTTGTAGTTAATAGTAGTAGTTTATCCCCGTTAAAATTAACGGGAATTTGCTTAAGTAGTGGATTGTATAGCACATTCTGTTGACCAGTAGAGGTCGCTATTTTGTTAAAATTACCTCGGTGCTGGAAGAGATCAGCCATGTTAATGGGTCTGGCACGTGTTTGAAACGCAATTTTTGTTGGAGAAATGTGTTCTACCCTCTATAAGGTCTCATTTTTTGTGTTAATAAAGAAGTTGATTTTGATTAATAAAAAATGCGACAGACGACAGCAGTGCAAAGTCCATCATGGGGAAGACCTGTAATACGGCAGTATTTCATTTTTACAGAACTATCTTAGTTGGTGTGCACTGTGCTTTTAAAAGGCGGGCGCTCGCTTAGTGTGACAGCTTCTTCCCACTGAATGGACAAATGCGTAAGATTGCGATTCCTACGGCGACGCGATTGGTTAAAATGGAAAGGACGCTGTCCAATTGTATTGAACAACGAAACCCTTTCTGAGTTACTGACAGCAGGGATGCCAAGTTGAATTGTTGGCGGGGTTTTCTTTGCAGCCTCCAGCAAAAAGAAGCATCATGGAGGAAAAGCGGGCCAGTACCGAAGATCGGGCAAGTGCTGGAGATGCCTCAGATCAGTCTGCGGAGCGTAGCAGTGCCAGTGAAAACAGTACCGCCGATCCGCGAAGGAATCGCCTGAAACTTTTCAACAAAGTTATGGAAAAGAGCTTGCAAAGACTGATAGCTGATGCCAGGTAGCTAACCTTAGCCACCTACGGGACCGCCCCTTTCCTAGCGACGCTGACCCTCAAACACTAATGGTGTAAACTTTTCATATTATTTGTCCGGTGTAATCCACTAATCGAAACGTCTTTTTAAATTGAATTAAAAAGGATCTAGCAGCGAACAACACATCTATTAGACATGTTACGTCGATAAACTAGGCGCGGAGGATGAAAACAAAACAACTGTTGTGATGTTAAGCGTATTGCGATTTAGAAATAAGACTAATTGCATGTAGGGTTGCCAGCTCTCTCACTCATTTGTCGTGACACTTACGGTTTCGGACTCTCGCGTAAGAAATCTTACAGAAATCTATATTATTCCATTATAAACCTGAAGTTAAAAAGCGTTGGGGAAGTTTGCAATCCCTGCAGACTATTTACAATGTGCAGACTTGTCTCGAATTGAAAATGTAATGCAGCCAGCTGACCAAAGTTGACAAGTGTTTGATGTAACCAGGAACACATCTCGGATAGTTAAATACCACATAGTTTTGCTTTCGCACTTTAGTTGAGTATAACTATATTTAATATATTTCTCAGTGATCTCACGGGCTGCAGAACTCCTCTCTAAAATCAGGCCCAGTGTGGCTCCTGTTTTGAAGGACAGAAACCCAGCAGAACCTTTGTCGACCTTATTTATTTAGATAGTTGTAATACTAGGTTTCTTGCTCTGACTATAAGTGGTTAGAGTTTGGATGGATGGATAGATAGTCAGTTCATCAGTACTCGAGCTGTAGTTTGTGTGTGTGTGTGTGTGTGTGTGTGTGCACATGCAAATGTTATGAGAGGGACGTTGCCTCCTCTGCCTTGTAACAATGGATCTCTGAGGAAGACACGTTGGTGACATTAAAAGGATATTTTAGGCATGTGTTCAGAAGATATTACAATGGAATGTGCAATTAAATTATTTTCCTTGTCAGTTAAACTGCTCTTTAGGCCACTGAGAGTTTTTTTGACAGTCCATTGTTCCTGAGTGTCACCTTTCCATGTGCTAGTCTTCATGCCCTGTTTGACTCTTGGGGAATAGTGGCTTTGCACACTGAATTTGCTCTTTGTAGTTTTCACAGATTTGCCAAGACCTTCCACCCATTTTACAAGCAGAACCCCCAGCTGACAGAGAGCATACACAAGCAGTTCATCTCACAGCTGCAGACTGCCATCCAGGTTGGGAAGTGTTGGGGCCGGGTTTCATTTCTCTCTCTCTCGCTTTCTCTATCTCTCTCGCTCTCTCGCTCTCTCTCGCTCTCTCTATCTCTCTCGCTTTCTCATCATGGATAGCCTCCTTCCCCCAGACTTTTTTAAGGTTTGGGAATCAGAGATGTTAACAGGACCATGTTACACTATAATCTGTCAGGGACTTTCAGTTTGCTGCATTATGGGATGCATTGATCCCCACCCAAAAGCATGAAAATAGGACCATTTCCTTGTGTAAGTAAAACTGTGAAAGGAGTGACCAGACATTCGGGTAGCGACATCTAAAATGGTGCCGCTTATTTACTGGAATAAAGCATATCAGGTTGTTTTCGGAAATTAAACTACCGTTTTACTCCATCTTGCACAGACAGGTGAGAGCAAGCTTGGGGGTCACAGCACAGGGACAGTCAGCAGCGTGCAGCGCCTCTAGGGCTTGGGGTGAGGGGGCTTTTCTCAGTGGCCGGCAGACTGGTTATTCCGCTAATGCAGAGGATCATAGGAATTTCTTAGAAAATGTGGTGGGAAAACAAACACAGAAGCTAAGTGTGGAGGTATTTTGATTTGCACACTAAAAATTTGTTTTATGCAAACTTTGCCAAACAACTTGCATACAGACATTTGACTACTTTTACTGCTGAATCATATAAAACTGAACAACCTGTAAGTGTCAGTCATGGGTGAAGCTTGACAGCATAAGCACTGTCAGCTGTTCGGATGTCAGATGGTCTCTATGCACATCTCTGGTGTGTTATATCATACATATATCTTGGGAAAAATACCAGCTGTCCTGAGAATAGACCATAGGCACCGCCTGAAGGTGTAATTATAGTCCATTTTAGTTGTAAATTAGCTGTTCATCTTCATATTCCGGTTTTTCGAAGCGAGTGTATTACTATGTATCCTTAATGTTTATTTCAAAGGGCTCTAGCTAAATCCAGCCATTTGTCTGCACTTTAGCGTTAGTTATGTTGGTGCCTCACTGCTCATGTGCAGGATGACATCGCTCAGATCATGGAGGAAGGGAACCTTCAGTGTAAGCTGGAGGAGCTGGACCGTCTGGAGGCAGCGGCCAAGGGGAGCCCCGACCCGGCTTGGTGGGGACTTCGTCGTCTTCTCTGATGATACATTCAGATTAGGCTCTGGCCCCGTAGTACCTGCTGACCGCAGTTCAAGTTGTAGCCTGACTATTAACTTAAATTACGGCTGTATATCTATATAGCATAAACTCTTGGGCAAGAAAATGGGCCAAACTCAGTATTGCAGAATATTAAGCTTTTTTTAACAACTAACAAGAACTAAAAAAAATAAATAAAATAATTCCCAAGACCTGTGCCACTATTTGCCATCTTTTTCTTGTCCTGCTCGTGGCTACTGTGAACCGTTTGGGGAAAAGGCTGGAAACAGAGAAATTAATTTACATGATCTTATCGTATGCAAAGGTGAAATAGTGAAAAGATTTAAATTTGTGATGTAAAATTCAAGCTGACACACGTCTGGGCTTTCAGAATTTTCCGAAGTATCCTCTGGCTATTTGCTATTGAGACCCTGAAAAGCTTAATATCTCGCAGTGTTGCGTTTGGCCAATCTTTTCTAGGAGTGTATATAAGCTCAGTCATTTTGCTAAATGTGCACTAGCATCTAACAATGACATAACACTGATATATTACTGCTAACTAATTGACGTGCCACTAATTTATTGCTGTCACTGGTGGATATGCGCCTGCCTGCGTTGGTTCCCCCCCGGCGTGTGATTGCCAGGCGGCCCAGCGGGGTACCAGAGAGGGACCTGTGCAGCTTCGTGATGCCTTATTACCAGCAGCAGCGGCAGTACCTGTGCAGGGAGCTGAAGAAGCTGCGGAAGGAGAACGCGGCCTTGGCGCAGAGAGTGCTGGCCGGCCGGGATCGCATCTCCCAGTCGGAGCAGCGCATTGCCGCCGACGTGGCCGAGTGGAGGGTGGGTCCCGTGTCATGCTGGTGCACGTCAGCATGCATGCAGATTATACATTTGTGTTGTGTGCGTTTTATTGGCTGTGCTGTGATTGGCTGAGTAGACTACAGTGTCACCCTCGCACTAGTATCAGTAGGTAAGCATTCATTCATCCCCTCTCTCCCTTCAGGCGTCGTCCAGCATACTGGAGGCGATTGGTTCCCTGTCTCCCTCTCAGAACTTCGATCACTTGTGATTTTGCTGCCTTGGCAATGCTATGGATTAATCTACGGCATAGATTTAAACATGCCAAAAATATTCATCCGCTGTATTTATTGCTTACGTAGTTTTACTGCCTGCCAGGGATCTACCCTTGTATAAATAGGTTTGTGAAGTTTTACAAACTCAAATGCTTTTGCTTTTAAACAAACTGCTCATATTGTATAAATGTGATGTACATATTGTGTGTTTTTATGTATGTGTAAATCCACAGTGCAGTGTTCTTGTTCCGAAACCTCCTCCAATAAAAGCCTGACACTGACATTCTGGAATATGGTTTTTAAGATGAATCGGTGGATTTGAGATGATCTTTTTGGGGGTGGGGGGTTAGTGTTCACTGTTGTAGTATAAGTTTGTTGTAATGGAATTTACTTTGCCATGCATGCATTTTTCAGTCCAGCATGGGCTGCACAGGGTATGTAGGGCAAAGAACAGCAAAGACTGATTATATCGCAAGTGTCCAAGAGGAATTTAGAGACCCAGTGACTCTTAAATACTGTATGTAAACTGAAATATCTGTGTTTTCAGTTGCTGGGGATCTGAATACCAGGAAGCCACCTGAGTTCCTTTCTTTTTTCTGGTTTATTGTTTTTTGTGGTAAGATTACAGAAGTATGGCTCATTATTCTCAGTTTTTTTTTGTTGTTGTTGTTTAACATTCCAGCTCATCGCTGGTCTATGAAAAACTAGTCTGGTTGGGCAGTTTTCTTTTTCCTTCAACACTATCGAATTTCTGTCAAAGTAACATTTCATCTATTTCCATCTTGATCATCCAGTGCACTGTGGACCTGGATCCTGTCTCGTGAAAGGTATGATGTGGCATGCTCTGAATGGGATGCCAGTCCATCACAGGGCATACTCTCCAGCATGCAGTATGTGTGATTGAGAGATGCCAGTTTACCCACAACCCCTCACAAAAAGGTCACGCCGCTTACAGGATGTTCGCGCAGATTTTATACCTTGTGGCAAATAAACAAATCACAGATAACATGAAGCAGTTTTTGTTTGGTAGGTTTCACAAAGTCAGCATGTTCATCTCAAACAAATGAAATACAGTTTAATTAATGGTATTGTTTTATCCAGATAAAGTAAATATGGAATCATCTTGTAATTTTGCATTTCTAAAATAAATACTGGCACAAGTATAAAATGCAAATTAGTCTGAAGTTAAGAGTGCTTACAAACCTTGCGCAAACTGGTAGACTTGGCTAATTGAAAGGGACCGTGGCCCCCAGAGCGGAAATAGTGGGAAGGGTTATGAAACCCCTCCAAGAAGGAAATCCAGCATGAGGTGTGGCAGAAGATGCTGGCTGTTCGCAGTCAGCTGTCTCTAATCTTTGGTGCAGGTATAAGCAAACTGGGAAGGTTATAAAAGCAAAACATATAGGCAGACCAAGGAAGAGGTCAAAGCATCAGAACACAAATCTCAAAGCAATATGCCTTGAAAATAGAAAATACACAACAAAAGAAATAGGTGGAAACAGAGCTCACTGTAACAGAACTTTAAGAAACCGACTGAATTAAATGAAATTTCACGTAGAAAACACAAAAACTAGCATAATACCGGAACAGAACAAAACAAGGTTGCAGTGGGTTAAGGAGAATCAATCATGGAGTACAGGTGATTAGATGAAAGTGATATTCAGGAATGAAACAATGAACCATGAATCTCCATTTGCACAAATTGATATAGAGCTTTTGCCTGGTGCTATTCTAATGAAACATAAATATGACTGCCTGAGAAAACAAGCAGATTTCCCCAGTCATTTATGATATGGGGCTACAGGTCAGGTAAAGGACCAGGGCAGATGGCAGTCATTACCTCTACAGTCAATGCACTGGTGTGCATTGACATTTTGGACACTCGTCATTTCATCAATAGAAAAAAGGTTTGCTGATGAAGTATTTTTTTCAGAATGATAATGCATCATGCCACAGAGCAAAGAGTGTAAAAACTCTTCTTCAGAAAAGGCATATGAACTCAAATCACATGACCAGCAAAGACTCAAGATCCTTTCTGGTTGAAATGTAAAAATTTGGTCTATGACAAGGCTCTATCCTGCAAAGCTAATCTGTCAACTGCTATTCAATAAAGTTGAAACCACCCTCGTGCAGAATATCATTTTACGTTAGTGAAATTCAGGCTACCATGAAAGCCTGACAGAGCATTTTCTCCTTGATATTGAGTGATTCCATATTTTTTTCCTGTCCTTCCTCTACTTATTTCTTCTACCATTAATTAAAATAATTCTGTTTAATTTGTTTGAGATAGAATTGACATAGTCAGAATGTTCAACTATCAAACAAAAATGGTTTCATGTTATATCCATGATTTGTTTATTTGCTACGAAGTAAAAAGCTGGGTGGACATCCTCTAAGTCTGCTGACTCCGTGATTTTTGCCAGTTGTTGTAATCACACCTATTTGGACTGTGGAAGGGAATGACAGTCTGGGACAGGAATCAGTCCCCCAGCTATGGAGATGTGAACCTGCAGTGCTGACCCATGCTGCTGTCCAGTAATTCCTCTGGAATATTAAGGTCTTATAATGCATTCCTTATGCAGGCGGTCGTCTGTGTTTGCAGGGGATTTTTTTTTCAGGACCCCTGCTGATACCAAAACCCATGAATGCTCAAATCCCCTATGGAAAACGGTGCAGCTTTTGCATATAACCTATGCTACATTACTTTCAATGCCTAATACAATGCAAATAAAAAAGGAAAAATACACAAGCCAGATAAATGACTTGACAAAGTAAAATAATGTTTTTTCCACCTTCACTTCACTCTAAAGACTTGGGATCATATACTGAGTGAGAACCAGCCTCTATCTTTTAGAGGTGTTCCTGGTTATTAGCACAATAAAGCAGTTTGGGTAAAGAACAAAGGAGCAGATCTCTGGCTTTCAGTCTCACCAGAACCGCAAACCAGAACGTTAGCAGCAAAAAAAAAAAAAGAAAAAAGAATGACTTTTTAGTGGTCCCAGCATCTGACTGAATATTATGATAATCTACCGAAATTTCACTTTCGGTGTAATGCTCAGAACACAGCAAGTTCAGGTTTCGCTTTTTGGAATTTTCTGATTTTGTCTTGAATAATTTCGATCCATGGTTGTTTGAATTTGCAGATGCGTAAGTGCAGATGCGGAGGGCCTTGTTATTATTAATATATTACTGTTAACTAATTGACATGCCTCTAATTTATTGTTTTCATTGGTGGATGTTAAAGGTGTCCAGTAAGCAGAACTGTAGTTTTCCCGCTTGTGTTATGCAGGCTTCAGTCTAGCCCTTGATATGCATAAGGAATTCTTCCTGTCATTATGCATATGCTCTCCCACAAACACAAGACAGTCAGATATAACTGGTTACTCTTACATTTACAGTCTTGTGCTCTGTGAGGAACTGCCATTATTATACTGGAAACTGAGCTGGGAAACACTGCTCATCTTAGATAAGAGATTACTGATCATAATGGTTGAATGTTTGGTTTATTGTGTCTATATGCAACGGTAAGATGATAAGTCAGCAGGCATTAAAATCCACATGAATTTTGGTAAAAAAAAAAACTGATACCTTTCGATGGCCTATTGGAGCCATGGAAAAAGTGAAAGTGAACTTATAATATCAGAGTCAAGACTAAAGAAATTTTGACTCTTATGTAAACAACGCCTCATTTGTAGTTCTTTAAATCTCTCCTTGTTTCCCTTCCTCTGTTCTTCTCTGCTGCCTATCTCCCTGCCCCCCCCCCCCCTGTATAAATCCTCACTTTTTTCTTCCCTGCAGATAATGGAGTCAACAGCTTGTGAAAGTGACAGCGTGAAAAGCACATGGGAAACTGAATACGGGCCCAGATTAGCATCCTGTGATAGCCGCCGTGGGTAACCGCATGGCCATTATGGAGCTAATCGGATAAGGGCAGCATCTCGTCCCGGCGTCACTCTCACAAGGGCACTTAATATGGCCGTGCGTGGGCCTGAACATTTACCAATGAAGACTTAATAAACAGATCCATTATTCCAGGTGCTTCGCCAGCACAGATATGATGGAGGGCTGCGTTCTGTGGGACCCCTCCCCGATGTTTCTGGCCCCTCTGAAGTCACCGGTGGTTTCCCTTCCACAGGATTCTGTGAGGCGGGTCTAGAGCAGTTTCCCAATGCCTGATGGCCTCAGAATAGGCGACGGCACCAGCTTTCTGTGTGCAGCTTCATGCCATTAATCTGAATGTGAGTTCAGGGGATGCCAGCTTCGGAAATCTGAAATTTGATTTGACTTTTTCACTCTTTATTATGCTTTTATACTCAGTCTTACAGTATTGTATTCACTGTCATACCCTCCTCGTGAGAAGGCAGGCTCCTTTAGGAAGGGAGCCACACCTGGTGTATCTCTATATAACCCTGAGCAGCCCCACATTCAATGTGAGGTATTGTTAATCCATGTGGCTACATATCAAAGCGTCAAACCCTGTGCAGCGTCATCGCCGCAGGACTGATCACCCCAGATTCATGCTTTACCTGCTCTGTGACCCCAACCAAGTCTCTGCTGTTTGATACTGTTTTTGACGGCCTCAAATATAATAAAAGCTGGTGTACTTGGGTCTCCCCCGAGTGTTTTCTGGCATGACATTCACACAGTAATCACTTAAATGTAAGTTTTGGTTAAATGCCATAAAAGGTCTGAATACTGTATCCTGTCACACAATTTATTTTCATTTTCAGTTCATATGGATATGTTGCTTCTGACAACAGAAAACAGAGTAAATAAAATAGTTTTTGATTGATTTGTATGATTTGTAGTCATTTCTAATAATTATTAAATATTAGGTATTACAAATATTAGGCATTAAAATGTTGCAATACTGTACTAGATTATTTTTTTTTCTACAAATTTGAAAACAGGAAAAATGATCAAATAAACTGTATTTCCATCCACTTATCCTTGTACAGGGTTCAGGGAAACCTGTCTTCAGCAGCAAAGGGCATAATTTTAGAGCAGAGCTTGGAAAAAGGTTAGCCTGTTGCATGGCATGTATTACGGGCAACTTTCTGTTTCATTTCAGAAATGCCTGTCGGTCCAACAGCATGCTTTTGAACTGCAGCATAAAAGCAGAGTACTTTTAGGAGACCCACGCAACATGGGGAGAACATGCAGACTCACGCTGAAACTCAAACCACCAGCCCTGAAGATCCGAGGCCACAGCGTTCCCACTGAGCCACCATGCCATAGGTCAGTGTGTAACATTCCCATAATGCACTGCCAGACAAACATTATTGTACAGCACAGGTTTTTAGCACTTTTCCATGTATTTCAAAAACTGCAGACTTTGTAGTCTTGTTAAACATTGATTGATTTCAGTGAACAGCTATAGATGAAAATATAAGTCAAATCAAGTTTCCTTTATAACATGGAAAGAGTTTGTAACAGTGCATGTCTGACATCCTATTTCCTGGATGTGTGGTTATGGCAAAGTCAAATTCTAGGCTGTGCTTTAATTTTAAATGCACTAGTTACCTGTTTCATCCCATAAAACTGCAGTCCATCCATCCATTTTCCAAACCGCTTATCCTACTGGGTCGCGGGGGGTAGTATCTAATGTCTCTTGTAGAAAAGAATGCCTTGAATTTTCTCTGCTGTTATAACTGCTAGAGGAGGCTGCTTTGATAATCAAAGATTTCAGGAAGACATTTTCTTTCCAATAAAGGCACTTAAATGGTGAACATATTGCAAATGCATTTGTTAGTAAAGAATATTGAATGAATGTTTAGTAAATGTTAACTAACATGCAAATGTAGAAAATCTCAGTGTGTGTATATGCATCTCTACCCTGCACCCTGTCTGGAACATGGAATATAAGGCAGGAGACAAACTGAACGGTCCATTGCAGTTACTCTATAATATAGATATACAGTCATAAGGACGCTTGTAAGAAATCCATTTGAACACTCAGTTCAAGGACATCGAAGTAAGAAGTTACAGAGACATTACTATATTAAAATCAATGCTTCACAACTGATGTTAAACAATTTTTGGTAGTCTGTCGGAATGAACAGCCTGTATTTCAATGGCGTTCATCATCTGCCTAAAGCCTTTCAGAGAGTGATTCAGAGGAGCGGAAGATGTCAGCTTTACTGCCATGCCTCCTGCATTTCTGCAGGATGGTCTCCATTTGGGATGTTTAACTTTATGGTGCTAAGAGTCTGTGAACGGTTTGTACACCTGCTTTATTTTGACCTACAATATGGGTATAACTTGAACAGAGTCTAATGAAACAAAATTCAAATGAAAATTGTAGGTTATTTATGCCATTATTGACTGCTGTTATTCAAAATGTACTGACTTAATTAGAGGATTATGTGAACCTACTGATAAGGGGCAATTTGAGTCAGATGATCGCATCAATGCAATGAGAGCCAAGTCTGGGTCTAATTGATTTTTTTTTCCATATTTACAAAAAACAAAACCATTGATTGTCACCATCATGGTGTACTGACCCCCAGTTTGAAACAGATTTTGGTTTTGATCAGAAATAGTGATAATTCAATCCAACCATTTTATTCCCATAACAATAACTTTAAGTGAATGCTTCTATAGGAGATCATAGAGATCCCATAGGTCACACCTTTGGATTTTAAGTGCTCTCCTGCATTGAACTATGTCAGTGTTTATAAATGTGTCACATCAGATAGACATGCATGCGGGAGAGCACGACCGTAAGGGATGAGGCATGCTGAAAACAGCATCGTCTTCTGTCTTGATGTTTCCAGAGACTGGATGATACAGAACGCTATTTAGAGAATCACTGGTGTTTTCTATGCAAGTGAGCAACATATTCTGTGGAAAAAAAAGCCTTTTGCGGGCTGCTTTGCAGCTTTGGGATTAAGATAAAGACTCAATGCTTATTTTATCAGGTACAACTGTTAAACTGTTTGTCGCGGCAAATTTCTAATCAGCCAGTCATGGGTCAGAAAGCACAATGCATAAAATTATGCAGATGCAGATCAGGAGCTTCAGTTAATGTTCACATCGAAAACCAAAATGGTGATTTAAGCGACTTTGAATGTGGCATGGTTGTTAGTGCCAGACACGCTGGTACGAGTATTTCAGAAACTGATGATCTACTGGGATTTTCATGTACAGCCATATCTCCAGAAAATGCCCTGAAAAAAATCCAGTGAGTGGTGGTTCTCTGGCCTTGCTGATGGCAGGTGATGGAGGAAAATGGCCAGTCTGGGTCAAGCTGATAGAAAGGCAACAGTAACTCAAATAACCACACGTTATGACAAAGGTATGCAGAATGCAAATATCTCTGAATGCAGAACATGTCGAACCTTGAAGCAGACGAGCTACAGCAGCAGAAGATCATGGCGGATGCCACTCCTGTCAGCTAAGAACAACGTAAATCTCTGAGGAATGTTTGAAACTCCTTGTTGAATCCTTCCCACAAAGAATTAAGGCAATTCTGAAGGCAAAAGGGGGTCCAACCCAAAGTAGCTAGGCTTACCTATTAATGTGGCCAGTGAATGAATATGCACATTCAGTTCAAGGATTTTTGGAACCCTTGCATAAAATAAATAATTGTATAAAATAAACGATTTTCATTATGATTATGGTAAACCTTCAAGTAAAAACAACCAGGTTTCGGGCTAAAATATCCCGGTAATTAGTGCAGTTTATTATGTCATTGATCTTAACAACAGCCTCTGGAGCCCTAAGACACACAGCTCATTGGTCTTTACCTTGGCTTGCTCGTAAATAGTGTACCTTATTGGTTTAGGGGTATGGTTCTTGCTCTGGCTGGGAGAGGACCAGGGTTCAAATGCTAACCAGGCTGTAAGTTTCCTGTGATTGAGCATTACAGTCATTTGATTATATAACTCTGTAGATCAGTGTTTCCAAATCCGGTCCTCAGGAACCCACACTTGGTCCATGTTTTTGTTCCTTCTGATCTCCCTGCCAGGCAGTTCTCATTTCTGTTAGACTGTCTGTGGGTCCCTGAGGACTGGATTGAGAAACACTGCTGTAGATAAATAGACTGTGACCAGACATACTGCTTCACCAGCCTTCCAGTTAATGCCTTTACTTCACCATGGCATATTTTTGGAATAGTTTGCAATTTGTTCATTTGAATAGTTATATTGTTAAGTTCTGATTATGTTTGAAAGATTGCATATAGCTCTGGCTCCAATACTGTATGTAACACTTGAAACTGGGCATTTCTGCATTAACTGCATTAACCCTACTTCACTCCTTGACAGGTGAATGTTTGCAATGTGCGACAGTCGTGTCTCGCTTACCGACAGGCGCCCTAAAATAACAATAAAAAGTACAGTATAGTAAATACATAAACCAATAACAGTTTTTTATTAGAGTTTTTCTCAATTGCTTTGGTATACTTCATGAAACATACTTAACATTCTCAGTTTCGGGTTTGGCCTAAAAGCATTTCTCAAAACAATTCATGGATTTAGCACAACAATAAGGCTAAGCTGCAAAAGGCACTCAAAACTACTCACCCAAAACAATTAACTCATGTCTCAAAAGCTAATAATTCCACCAATGAATTAGTCACTGCCACCAAAATTAAACGTACAATCAGCATTGTTTTAACCAAGACAGTCAAAATGCTTAAATATATTATTACAGTTTTTCTCAATTTCTTTGGCATATTTTATGAAACTGCTTAATATTCTCACAACTATTAGATCATTTCTCAAAATGGTTCATGCATACAACACAACACTATGGTTTAGCTGCAAAAGCCTGTAATTTACTGGAAACAGTTAACTGGTACCTCAAAAGCAAATAATTCCTTCAATGAATTAGCAAGTGGCACCAAAATTAAAAGTAAAATAAGCATCGTTTTAACCATGACAGTCAAAATGCTTAGATTTATCGTCAGTATGTCAGTGTAAGTATGTCAGTGTAAGTATGTAAGTGTTAGTATGTAAGTGTTAGTATGTAAGTGTTAGTATGTAAGTGTTAGTATGCTCCTGAGCTCCACAATGCTGAATGCTAGATGGTTCCCACTTTCTCATTGTCACTGACTGGTCATTTTTGTTTAACAAACTGATGCTTATTCATGTCAAAGACACCAATTTCAACATCGCAAGGCTCTTAAATGCAGTATGTGAAATTCACTGGCAAGAGAAAGCACTCGCATGCTCATGTTACTTGTGCAGATATCAAGACACAGTACAATAGTAAACAATGATGTCACACGCACAGCTATGAATAACACAAAAACGGCAAAATGGCAACAAAGTCATGTACCGTGGGAATGTTTCATAAAATGTGCCAAAGCAATCCAGAAAAACCGTAATGCATAAAGGACAGTCACATTTGGATGGTAGAAAACTAATGTAGTAACATGCCTGATTTGGCATCCAAGAACGTGACAGTACTTGAGTTACTGACATACATACATGAAAAGTAACTCTTAGAAATGTATCCAAATTTATGGACTGTCTGCAGAATCGCTCTCACTCTTGCAGTGACAGTAGTAGGAGTGGAGAGGAGCCTAAACTCATCAAGTCAAACCTGAGGTCCACCATGTCACAGAATCATCTCAGTAATCCTGCTGTCATCAGCATAAACCAAGGGGTTGCTGGGCAAATTTTCTATGAGGATGTCACTGAGGAGTTTGAGCCGAGGAAGCCAGGAAAGGTGAAGTTTAATATTTAGTGCCCGATATGATGTGCAACTGTGCAGTATAGTGACCCAACACTGAAAACCTCACTGTATTTTTTTGCAATTTTAATGGAATCGATTCAGGTGTTTTAATGCCAGAACTTGCTCATTTTATATCTCTTGAGCTGACTGCATATTTAGATGTCAAATTTAGGATGTAATGTAAAGTGTTTGGTAAAACTTTCTATACATCACAAGGTTGCTGATTGCTGTTGCAGACTGAAAGGCAGGTGTTTGGCCAACAAAACTGTGTTTATTGAACTGAACAGGAGCAGGGAAACAAATAAGACCGCAAGGGGTCAAAACAAGAAGGCTTGTATGGGGAAGGACACGGATGGAAAGGAGGAGTGACATCACTGACCAGACAGGGGCTGACAAGACAAACAAGCACTTAAATACAAAGACTAACTTGGCAACAAGCAACAATCCTGGCTAATCAGTGCTACATTAAGGAAGAGACAGGAGGGTTAGGCGGATTGACAGGCAAACGTAACACTATGAATGCCATGTCTATAAGAATCTATGAACACAGTGATAACACATTATAATGCACTGATAAATCATTATAGACATTGCTATAAATATTATTTTAAAACAGAACATTATATGCATGTTTATTATGCATTAAGAATGTGTTATAAAGGTTATCTATAATACATTATACATGACAGCTTTAAGTAAAGTGTTACCAAGTGTAAGACTTGGTACCCCATAATATATATCCTTACTGATATGTCAAAAAGTCGTCCACAGGATTCAAGGAATCAGCTTGAACGGAACGTCCATCTTCCTTAAAACGCCTCCCATCTTGCGCCGGGTCGACGGTCATTGGTTCATCATGGCCAACCTGCTCCTGCCTGCGATAGAACCTTGTGTCAGCGTCCATTCACTGACCGCGGGTGACAACGGGGACGACAATAACGCTGTATAACTAATTCGAAGGGGTCCGGAATAGTGGGAAGAACAGGGACTATTCTTAAAGTAGGCTAGCTGTGCAGACGAACGGTAGCCTGCTCCGGCACATGCTGGAAAAGGGTTTTTAAATCACTGCAGAAATGATTTCTTAAGTAAAATATTCTATTCTGCAGGATAAAGTTTTTTTTCGCTTTTTCATTAGTTAACATTTTTGATTAAGAATTTCGCCTACTCATATTCGGGAGGATAAAGGAAACAAACGTTATTCAACATAAAATCAACGTTTTTCAAGATTAAGAAGAGAGAGTTGATTACGGATTTTCTTAAAACATGAACCAACCACGGATGCTGCTATCATTTTTAACAATAATTATTTGTTCTGGTAAGTGCGGTTTAAAAGACTTCGGGGCTTATGGATGGTGATTTTGGAACTTCGCTTGGACTACAAATTGCTAAGCAGATAAAACAATACACTTGCCATGCAATTAATGATCTATGATCTAAGCACTATTAATACAGTACAGTGATATAGTAATATAAATATGTAAATTGAGGGGGTATATTGCCGCATGTTATAGCATATTTAGATTTAATTTTACATGACTGTTTCACCTGTTCTGCACATATTAATGCAACACAAATAAAATGAATTATATACGTGCATGATCCTTTGGTTTGGGTGTAAATTCCATATTTTGGTGGACGTTTTTGGAGAGTCAAGTACGGTGGATGACTTATAGTTTGTTTAAAAGAAGGTAAAACGGTGTTTTTCTGCATTCCCAGTTATGTTGTTCATAATAAATTGTCTATTAACCACAATATATTAAGTGTCTATAGGTATTTTTGTATTAGCATTTTTTAAATTCTCATAGAGGGTGGTGTAAGATAGAGTTGGACTTTGATGGTTAAATTGTATTTTCTATACATTTTCCACCCGCACTTACCTTGCTGACAAATATTTTACCCGATAGTTTTCTCCAGACCGAATAAGAATATATGTTTGTTTTGGTATCTTTTTAGCTTGTATATATATTTTAAAAAACACTAAATCTAGGTAGATAAAATCAGTCGTATTTGTTCACAAACATCAAGATGTATCGTCCGCAACGAAAAGTTGACCGATAAGTTGAAAGGAGTAAAATCTTTACCTCATCGTTGCCCGTTGGTTAAGGGCCACTTATATTCTGTAATGCTGGGATTTATTTTTTCATACACAGTTGTAAACGCTTGTATATGCAATGTTAGTCTTATCTTTGGTGAATGGATGAGTTTCTGGTATTTTATTTTAATGAATCATATTAGCATATTCATTGTTATTTATCCATTGATATTGTTGTTGGGTGTCCCCCATTCACTTCCCTTTTAAACAACTCAGGCATTGGTTAATGAGGGCAATACTCTGTATAATCAGACCAATTACTGTTGAAAACAGTATAAATGTAATTGCTGTGCTTCTTGTTGAATGAGGCTAATTAGACCTAATTAACGCGGCCATTGAACCTAGAGTAATGACGAACAGGGCATTTTCATTGCGAACCTTACATTCTATATTATATAGTCTTTTTCTGTAGCACTTTTACATATGCCTAATTTAATTTTTACATCATTAGACATGCAATAAAATTATGGATATGAAAGCAAATTGAAATATCGACAGATTCTTGATAGGTGCTTGACTGGTCATTTTCAGAAAAATGAAATTTAATGATCGTTTAAGAAATCTTTTTCAAACACGGATTTATTTAGCCAGTAATTCTTAGGTGTTTCTCTGTTATTGTTTTTAAGAATATTAGACACATTGAAACTATATGGTGGGAATAAAGTGTGGAATTTAGGTTTTCAGAATGAAACTGTAAACTTTCTTGAACTAGAATGAGAATCAGGTTCAGTGTCAGACTGGATCTGGGTTTCTCCGTTGTATCTTTGGTTTCCCCAGTATGCATTACTGAAAGCTTGGCTGCTCCATGTCAGGATGGTGATGACAAGGCCGTCAGATCTTCCATGACTGAACAGCTGTCAGTCATATGCTGTTCTTTCTGAATATTAGCCAGGCTGAGCTCCCAGTTCAGCATATTAACCTCTATATGCTATTGAATTTCTAAAAAAAATTATTGGCAAATACAGAAGAGTGGGCGATGAGTTACCTGATTATGTATACAGACTTTATAAAAATGCCAGCTTGCCCAGCTTTGCCTCTCTGAAATCAGGTAGTTAAATTCTTCAACCTTAAGATTTTTGCCTATATGTTGAATAAAGAATAACTCAATTATTGTGCCAAGCCCCCCCCCCCC
>JAABNY020000046.1:18584974-18596462 GCA_015164015.2 Brevimyrus niger
GGGTTGGGGAGAGGGGGGGGGGGGGGGGGGGGGGGGGGGGGGGGGGGGCGGAGCCTGAGCCAGCAGACTGTGTCATAAGCTGTGTTGTAATTGAACATGTCACCAAACCCCCTCATCATATAGGACCTTACAGCACCTCAGACCTGAGTCTCCGCCTCCACCTTCCACTGCATAATTACCCATATACTGATGGGGGCTCTAGCTGGGCCCAGCTAATAGACCTCATAGACTGCAGTAACACTGCTAGGACTCCAGAAAGTCCATCTATCACCCCACGCCGTCTGTTAATCTGTTAATGTGTCCGCTTTATATTAGACTGTGAGACTGTGAATGTGGCCATTGGCCCATTTAAGCACTTCTAAATGGGGGTCTGTTTTAGGTATTAATATTCAATTGTAATAGTAATCTTCATTTCACTTTGTATATAAAGATATATATATGTGTGTGTGTGTGTGTGTGTGCGTGTGTATCAAAAGTTTTAGTAATATTATGAAAACCCAAAATCTTCTTGACAGAGTAATTGAAAAGTATTTTAATACTTTACAGCAGAAACTGGAGCTTCATAAAATGCAAGTAAAAGCCAACTACTTCCCTTCTCCAAAATTTCACTGGTATCTACTGGATGGCTAGATGGACACCGCTTCAGTTCCCAAACCGCTACTCAGGGACACCTCAGCTGTTCCATGTGTTTTTTTCTTAATTTCACCACCAGTTAACAAAATTCACTCAGTTGGTTAAAATAACTCAATGAGGTATTAATTTACCAAACAAGGTGCGCTAGTGGTCCAGTGAAACAATACATTGGTGTATTAGGTGGCTGCTGAAAATACAATGGTGAAATACAAAGGCTAAGCTGTCACACTTTGGCAGATATAATGTCAAAATTTCATACCAAAATGAAAATCATTTAGACATTATTTTCTCTCACTGTCTAAGACCTTTGCCCAGTACTGTATGCCTCTCTATAAAGTAGCACTAATATATATTACAGAATGTATATGTGTGAGGATTTCAGCATGTCTGTGCACTCCTCTGTCAGCTGACCTGACCTCACCAATCGATAGCCTTTGGGTAGGATGGGCTGTTCCGCTGAGGTGCTGCTAAACATATTCATTCATTTATTGATTGATTTCTGGAGGCTAACAAAGAGTCTGGGTTCTGCCGTTTTCTGGAACGTGTCTTGCCTGCCTTGGGGCCTTTTGTGCCCTTTCCAATTGTCGCTGATTACCCATAGTGCCATCTGGTTACACCCCCACCCCCCCTTCCAGGCTGTTACACTAAAGCTCATCTCCACCTTGCTGCTTACCTTCAGGCTCCTGTCCCAGCATTACGCATGAGGATGCTGATTCCAGCATCACTCCGGACACACAAACTAGCCAGTCAGTAATAGATCAGCCGGACAAAGCCCAATACTAACAAGCTGAGAGGAGCCACCTACTGAAAGCCCAAAGGAGCCACCTACTGTAGTGGAGCCAGACATACTTCGCTCAATAAATCAGTTCCCCTCCCATGCATTTATATTGGAACAAAGACAGTATTCCCGATAAACAGCGTAGTCGAGCTATAACTGTAGCTCTTCTTCGCTGTGCATGTGAACATGCCGAGTGTGATTGCATTCATCCCTGCTTATGAGTCTCAAATGGCACTGACATCATCATCGCTGGAAGTGCAGCCTGGTCAGTGGTGATGCACAGAGTGTCCATTTGAGGTCCTTCTCTCTGTGTGGAGTGAGGTATGTTTGGTTGGTCATGTCGGCTTCCAGATGGTCCCTGGGACAAAGCTGGGAGAACCTGCTAGTTTCTGCACTTTTTTCTGTATCCAAATGACCAAATGAGTATGAGTCTGGGTCAGGTTTTGTTCGATCGCAGGGGGTGTAGGGAGGGAGCAAGGTCGGCCGTTTCACACACTCCTCACCCTGCCCCCTATGCCCCCCAGGCCCGGCCCAGCCTGCTGCCTTGGTCTTGAACCTGTGCGGTGGTGCTGGGGGGGGCCTGAAAGGCGTGGCACTGGCCAGCTTGCGTGTGTGGCGTCCGGACCAGATGCAATGCGGACAATAGGAGGCAAAATGACTTAGAGCACAGGAGCGAGATGCGGCGGGGTGGCGTGTCATGCAAAGGGGCACCTTTCACCTCTAACCCCTGACCTTCCCTCAGTGGGACAAGAGAGGTAGGCGGGGCCAGATGGGCCCGGGGAAGGTACCCGCAGTCCTCAGTCCGGTTAGGTCTGCTGAGAAGATTGATGGACCTTGACAGATGAGGGTGGACACCCCCCACTCCCCTGTGACACCCTGGCCCACAGGGCCGGCTTTTTTTCACAGCTGGTGGTCACACTGGGGTGGGGGGGAGCTGAGGACCAATAAGAGATGGACACAAAGGAAGAGGGGTCATTGTGTGTGACCGCAGACACTCTTTAAAAAAAGCAGCCAAATCAGTTTAAAATAATTATTATAACATTTATATTATCAGAGGAAGTAAATAAAGAAAATAAAATTGGGTTTATTACATTAAGTAGGCCAAAATATATATTACCAATGGATTACTACATATTGATTGCATAATATATCAGAATTTAGGATCACCACATGAATTATTTCAGTGGGGTTCCTGGTCTATAAAAATAAACATGCATATTATACACTTTTAATTGCAGCCGAACTGTTAAGGAATGGAGGGTACGGATTGCCAAGAACACGAAGCCTCTCCTGCCTTGTTTGAAGTGATCAGATACTGCCTTAGCTACCCTTTGATCTGCGACCCGAACAGCGCAGGCAGCTGCCGAAAAGCACTGCTGGCTGCCTTTCGCAGCTGGAGAACAGGCTGCCCTTTGTCACACACTGTCCGGATCCCTCAAGACGAGCATTACTATGGAAAAAAAACACAATTCGAAGGCATTAGTCCAGCTCCACAAGCTCTCATTTTCAAAATAGTTAATTATCAAAAATTATGACGTATGTGGTGTGTATGAATATATAGCCATAGCCATAATATATATGGTGTTCTGCAGTGTTTTGTATAACTTTTGCTCCATAACTATCTTGTCACTATTAATTCACTGGGAACATAACCTGGCAGCACATCTACTCATTTAATTAAAAGTGGCTTCTCTGCAGCTGTATCCCTGTGTATTAGCTGCCTCCCTTGTAAATATGGTGCCCCCTATCTGTGACCCACCAGCTGTGCGCTTTACACACGTGAGCTTGCTGCCTGTCTCTCCCTCAGCCCTGCTGTCCCAGCTCAGGGCGAAAGCTGCTATCTACAGATTTACAGCTATAGCCAGTGACACTGATCTTCTGGTGACTAACTATTGCACCAGGCTCATTGATTAGGCTGTCATAGTGTCACTTTGAAGATAAGGCCCTCTGAAGGAAGGTGTTACAGCAGTACTGAGGGATACTAGGGAATAAAATTGATGGTGGTTCTGCATTAATAGTAATTGCAGGCTTCCAAAAAAGGACAACAGGAAAGTAATGCACTGTAACAGACAATATGACCAGCAAGATAAGACCTCAGCATCCATTGATCCACATGGCCTTCAGGTTCAAAGAGTGACTGAGGTATTTCTGTAAACAAGGCTTTTCTGCCGCAGCTCTTTTATGGGAGACCACCATGAGGGGCACTGAGGGGAGGGTAAAGACTGACGGAAAGGGTCACAGGCAGTAACAGAATATACAGTGTTATTATTTATGATACAGATATTTCATTCAATACCATTAAATGAAGATGAACACTAGAATATTACTAAGTATGACATCCCATGAACTTGAGTATGATACGATGGATGGATGGATGGATGGATGGATGGATCATACTAAGGCACATATTTAACTCCAGGAGTATGTTGTTTTTTTGTGCAGCTTGTGAAGCAGGGAAGCTAATCTGTATAGCAAGGTTAGGGACTTATGGTCCACAACAGGCTGTAGACTGTGATGCATAATGATATGTGAGCAGCTGCAGTTATTTATAACTGAGATCAGTAGTTAAAGAAGTTCAGGTTTGTTTAGGTAAAAAACATAATCTGTTGTCTGATATTACATAAATAAATGTGCAGGTTTAAAATGTGCAGGAATTGTGCATTGAAAAAGCCCCTTTCTACTCTTTTTGTCTAAGACATCTGCTTCTTATTTGCAAGCCTATATTTTCAGAAATGCTACAATTAGCATTAAAATAGCAGCAGTGGTTCTTATATGCAAATAGCATACTCCATTGCCAGTGCCTTGAAGTCCAAAATCCACTATAATTCCAAACCCAAGACCAAAATGTAGCAGTGTTTAGTCAAATTTAACCACTTTCTGAATCATGTTTGCCTCAAAAATCAATTTCTTCCTTAATAACTGGAACTGGAACCCAGCTGATGAGAGCTGTTATTGCACGACTGATTAATGGTTCCTTATTGAAAGGGGCCTCTTGGTGACCTTTGACCCTGACCCCTAGAAACCCCAAACCGCCCCTCCCCTGGACCTCAACCCACAGCCCTTTCAGTAGGCGATAAGCAGGGGGCTGTATCCAGGTTCACCCATGTTCACGGCTGCTGGGCTGGGCTTTGACACCCCCCACGTCTGTGCTCTGATTGGATAGCAGCCTGAATGTAGCCTGGCCTGATAGGATCGATCTCTCTGATGGACTAGGAGACCTGCCAATGCACCTGATTGTCCGTATGTTTAGCTATGCATTTGCTAGGTTTTTGTCATTCTTTTGTTGACTAAATATTTCTCTGAAGGATAGTTTCTTTCTCCTGTTAAATTCTGAACCGTGCTGGGGAGATGTTTCATTATGTTGACTGGCCTGACTCACTGGTCTCTAAGCATATTCCTCCTACATATTACAGGACAAGTGAACATGAGCCGCTGTTTAATCTGCTTGGGTCGCAATTAAATGGATGAATTAACTTTCTGCTTTAGCTGCTATCCTGCCTCACGCAGATTTCTCCTATAAAAATGCCACACCACTGACATGAGCTTTCCGTGTTCATCAATCTGGGGTTTCTCTCACATTTACCAGAAGTGCCAGGGACTCCCAAACACTGGTGCAAGTGCTAAGGAAATTAATTTGAAAACTGAGTAGTGCCATTTGATTTGTAGTGTATGAACTGCAGTGTGCACTTTTTAGTTAATCATCAGGCATCTATACTGGTTATTTCTATCATGTCACAACGAAATACCATTTCCGACTTTCAGCTCCCCCCGAGTTCCTGCAATGGCCGCAATCTGTCTCCAAGCCAGCAGGGGGCAGTGCAGTGTTTACCTGTGTGGCTCAGGGTGTCCCAGAGCCTCACCTGATCTGGCTGAAGAATGGGAAGATCCTGACACCTGGAGACAATGTCAAGATCACTAACAATAACAGGTACAACATGACTATCAGCTTTGAGTCTAAGCTGATTTCTTCTTCATATTTGACTAAAAGCCAAATCCTTTTAATCACATAAGAAAAATACTGTCTTAGAATCACTCATTCAGTACAGTGCTGCAAGGGTGGGTGGAACGTACTGTCAGCAGCATAGGGCACGATCATAGTATTTGGATACACCAGCTCATCAAACTGCAGCAAGAAACCCTCAAGACTCATAGCGAGCATCAACTCGCAGATTGTGATCTTTCGGGGTGTGACACAAGAGTGCGGGTCGGTTTAGTTTTTTTAATATGATTTACTCACTAGCCCCAATATTTCCTAATAACATTTAGTTTACTAGGGGTTTTGTGAATGAACGCGATAATAGTGCACTTGTAAAATAAAACTCTTGTAAAATAAAATTTTAGTGAGGATTTCTGTGTTTGTAAATGATATCTCTTAGCAAGCAGCCAGCTTAATCTGGTTGCCATTTACTGCACATATAATTTCGGAAACGTGTAAGGAACTGACGCTATTTTAATAGTTTCAGTCATAATAGTACTTGGCCACACGATGTCAGTGTTGTTCACTGTACAAATTTTAACCCGGTGTCAGTAAAAAATCTGTTATTACATAAAATACAAAACACTGTATCAACAATATTGTTTACTCCAGTTATCGAAGGAGAGGTACAGTAGTAGTAAATAATGTAATTTCAGTTTAATACAATTCTTATGATGCATCTGTTTCGCTCCCTGTGCCTGTAATTCTGTACCCCAGTACCCTTGCTGTAACGCGTATCACATCTGAAGACGAGGCCATATACCAGTGCATCGCGGAGAACAGCGCAGGCACCAACCAGGCCAGCGCCCGCCTGGCCGTCTCACTGGCCAAGGAGCTGCCTGACTCCCCGCAGGACCTGACGGCCGTGGTGTTGTCCAGCACGGCTCTGCAGCTCCGCTGGGCACAGCCCCCGCCCGAGATCACGGACGGCATCATCGGATACGTGCTGCACATCCGCAAGATCGGGGGTGAGAGTCCCGACGCTCTAATTCATTACGTAGGCAGTCTGTGACGGGGCGCAGGAGATGTGTCCGAAAACGAAATAACTACCGTGGATAATGACAGGACGCAAGTATATGAGACAAATGCGGAGTTTATCGGAACAGCTTAAGTCTCCATGGTGATAAAACTGTCGGCCTTTTCAGTAGATGGTTGCACCCCCGCCGTCGCACCGCTGGCTGACAGGCGTATCTCTCTGCCACTGTCGTACCACAGAGCCAGATACCAAAGAGCTGCAGGAGGCCGTAAGCAAGACCACCTTCCACCATGACTTCAACAACCTGGAGTCTGCAACCACTTACTCCATCTACCTCAAAGCCTACTCGCCACTGGGAGCAAGCCAGAAGTCCAGCACTGTCGTCGCTACGACACTAGGGGGCGGTAAGTCGAAAGCTGGTGTCAGCGAGAGTCTGCTTCCCTCGAGACAATTCATGATTGTGTTTAGTGGGTGGATGCAGTCATTCTGCCCCCAGCAGAATCCCTGCACTCATTTGCACTGAGGGTTTAAATTGTGATTTGTGTTCCTGTGGTGTGTATGTATTCTTACGTAAACTCTTCCTTTTTTTGTCCGTCTTTCTCCTGCCCTTGCGTCCTTCTCCATGTGCTTCACACCTTCTGCTCCCAAACTGCCTCAGTGCCCAGCGCCCCCACCTTCTTTACCAAAGTGCTCAATTCCACGACTGTGCAGATCTTCTGGGAGCTGCCCAGCAAGCCGGGCAAGGTGGAGGGCTTCAAGCTCTCTTACCGCAAGGTCCCACAGCCGGACTTCCAGGCACCGCACCTGCTGCCCTGCCACGTCAACACCCACACCCTGTCCCACCTCGGTCAGTACAACACCCACACCCTGTCCCACCTCGGTCAGTACTGCAAGTGCTACACCTTGTCTCACCTTGATCAGTACTACAATAACTGCAACCTGTCCTACCTCAGTCATTACTACAGCCAACGTTTATCCCAATTGTATCAGTACTAAAATAGCTACATCCTGTCCCAGGTACCCTTCTGTCCCGCCCAGGATTTATGCTTTTGGCTACACCTTGTCTCACCTCAGTCAGCACTCCAATAGCTACAGCCTGTCTCACCTCAGTCAGCACTCCAATACTATCTAGTGTTACTGGCTTTGATCCATCCAACTTTAAAGTTGTTCAGGCACACAATGCCACGTGGGTGTAGGTTCTGAATGGTCACATACAGATCTCTGATTGGGGGGGGGGCTTTCTTTGTAGACTCTGGAGCCATCTATGAGGTCAAGCTGGTGGCGTTCAATGGCAATGGGGAAGGGAACTGCTCCAAGCGCCTGGTCTCCCTGACGGAGGATGGGACCAGCGCCAAGGCCAATGGTGAGAGTAACTTCAGGAGTACATTCAGGAGTAACCCCCCAGGGGAACCCAGACATGCCATTTAAAGGTAGCACCCGGTTCCTGTCACTCCCAGACTGCTTTTGAGAAGCTCTTGTCAGCTGTAGCAGGTGGAGCATGCAGTCCGAGACCAAAAGTTCTGTATTTATTAGAGTGTTACGCCTAATCCAGAGTCTGCTGGGTGAAAAAAGGCTAAACAGACCCAGCAGGGCACAGTGCAAAAAAAGGAGTGTGACACAGTGGACCGACCTCTCGGGCCCACGCAGCGGGGCGCCGTACCGTGGTAAATGTCACAGAGCAATGCTGATGTCATTGGAGGGCGGATGGCAGGATGCATGCTGGGAGAATGGTGCGAATTTGCTCACCCTTCGCGATCGGCGTGTGAGTTCGGGGGAGGTATACTTGTGTGGCAGTGCTGTCGCGATGTCGTGTCTCCCTCCGCACTGACGTGTGTTTATGTCCCAGAATTCACAGTATCTGCGCGAGGCAGCCGCCTGCTTTTCGATGTCAGGGGGTTCAGTCTTCTTTACGCTTGTCACTGGTTCCTTTATGCAGGTCATTATCGATCTTAGCATGTCTGGGGAGGGACAGGCAGCTCCTCAGTGACACCCGGAGTGTCAATGTGTCAAACACAGGAAACGAAGCTTATCTTTCACAGAGACACTGCGGCTCCTGGTTTGTGAGATGGTTCCTCTTTTCAGAACCCCACTCACAATTCAGAATAGTTCATGGCGGCCATCATGTACAAAATGGTTTAAGACATAGAATTGACTTCATACAGCCTTTGTCAAGTCTCTGCATGACCACCAGAGGGAGTCTCCGGGCAACATCACTCTCAGAAATGATTTAATGTTTACAGAAGATCAAGCCTCATAATTTTTGGCCATTTTCTGTGTAGATACTGATATTTTTCTTTTTTTCTTTTAACATGCTGTATAACAGTGAAGTTGCAATTACAGTTTAATTGGTCGTAACACCTCAGATTTTTTTTTAAACTGACCTATTATGTTTAAAAAGCATTATTATGACCTATTATTATGATCTATTATGTTCTGCAGGTTATGGCTGCGTCTCTGATCCAAAGGTTGCTGGTTCAAACCCCTTGGTTGCTGGTTCAAACCCCTTCAGAACGGCCCTTAACTCCAGTTTCCTCGGGGGCTAGCTGACCCCGATTTCTCAGTCTTACAGTGCTTTAGAATAACCTTGTCTGCTTATTGAATGTAATGTAGCGCCTCAGACGCCGGTTTGCAGCTCTAGCTGCACGTTACCTGCACAGCACTGCTCTGGGTCGGCGTCCTGGGGCCATAACAGGTCTTTCTCCCTCCTCGGGGTCGCACAGGAGGAGAAGGACCCTGTAACTGCCGGCAGGAGGGCGAGGGCTCGGTGGCGGGCATCGTGGTGGGCATCCACATCGGCATGGCCTGCATCATCTTCTGCGTGCTATTCCTCATGCTGGGGTACCGCCGCAGGTAAGGGAAGCACTCGCTCCACCCCGGGGGGCCCATCTTATCCGGCCCGGGGAGGTCCATCTTATCCGGCCCGGGGGGTCCATCTTATCCGGCCCCGGGGGGGGGCGGGTCAATCTTATCCGGCCCAGGGGGATACTTTGATCCATTGGCCAGCTGGCTGCTTACCTCGTATCACATGACCAGCCTGGCATTCACCGGAACCCAAAAATCTGTGGCTGTGACGCGAGGGTCCATGTGGCCCGCTGGGGGTGACTCAGACACATTTTAAGCAAGTGAGTAGTTGGAGTGTACAGTATCCCCACTGAGACGGGCCACATGACACAAAGGCACTATTTAAAAAGCTGCAGCTTGTGAGGTTGCGACAAAGCTAGACACATTCTGATTTTCTTACTATTTATGGTTTGTATCTATTTGATATGTGTCTGTTTGACACTTAGGTTAGCTGGTGGCATAAAACTTAAGGACATTCGCTCCTAATCTTAAGTTTGGTGGTCTGTATATGCCAGAAGGAGCCATATTGCAGATCTACTGAATAAAATTCTTAACCATCATTAAGTGCTCTGCTGAGTGTTTTGTATTACACTACTGTTCATCCTGGACTCTCTTGTTTTGTATTGGACTCCATGTCCCTTATTCCTGTGCGCAGCTGTCCCCTGCTGTCCCCTATTCTGGCAAAAGAATCTCAATGCATTCCTCTGAACATGTGATGATAAAACTTGAAACATGAAACATTTATATACTGAGCTACATAAATGAGCACACAATAAGCTGCATAGTAACCAACAGGAAATGCATTACAAGGCTGTGTAATCTATGTAGTATGCTTTGGGGGTCGCACTGGTAGAAATGACGACATGGGCATCTAAGACCTAACCGGTTCTCCACATAGAGTAGCTGCAGATTTTCACTCTGGGGTAATCCTATCCCATGTGTAGCAGATGCCTCCTTGTGTTTAGCTATGTTAGAATTTTAATCTTGATGCCGGAGGTGAAGGTATTTTTCTGCTGCCTGGCAGCCTGCTTGGGATCACTTATGCGTCACTAATCCTCACACGCTGGCGTTAGACCAGAGTTCTGTTCTCTCTGCCTCTGGGGTTTCACCAAACACTTGCCAATGTTGCAGAGTCCGGTGCCAGTGAGTTCATTTTGTACCCTCTGCCCAGTCGTTTCTGCAGGAAAGGGACCCAGGACAGCTGGTCTGTTCCCCGGGGCGATGACGCAGGGCACCACCGGCACAGCAACGGGGGTCCCAAAGAGGCGGGGCCACGCCCGGCTGGCACCATGGAGTTAGAGTCTCAGGTGGGAAGAGAGCTTAAGGCTACGTGCACACTGCTAGGTTTTTGTTTCAAAATGTAGACATTCGTCCCCGTTTTTGCCATTCATCCACACTAACCTGGAGTTTTCGCAGCCATGTACTTTGGGAAATTCTATTTTAGAGTTTCAGTGTGGATGAGTGAAAATAGAGACTTTTGAAAACGCAGACTTTACAAATGCCATAATTGGTCCCTACTCCTCACATGGCCCATCCCTGATTGGATCCCACTTACGACCTCTCATTGCCTGATTGGTCACCTGGTCGTCATACACTGAAGTAAACGGTATTTCAGCATGCCGGATACGGAGGAGCAGCTTTCAAAGCCGCTTTCCCAGTTGCTGATTGCATGTAGCCCAATAGCGTGTCACACAGATGACTGCTGCATATTTGCAAAAATATTAACTAATTCACTGATCACCGTAAATCGTAAATCGTAAACCGTAAATCCACAAATATCCTGTGCAGGATATTAGCTAGACCATATGCGTTTTTGCTAGTTTCAGGATGGGTGGAAATACTTTCGGTTTGAAAACGCCAGTGTGACTGGAGATCATGTTGATTTGAGGACATAGCAGTGTGGAAGTGGGCTAAACACCTATTTCTGATAGTACTTGAGTGCCTGTGTTTGCTTTACACTAGTAAGTAGTCAGTTTTGATACGATATCGCATTGTCTGTGGTGTCTGCCAGACTAAGAGTAGTAAGTGTATGTAAGTTATGCTCATTACGTCTTTTTTTAGAAATCCAGATACTGCAGTTTCAGGAACTATTAGGCCCCAGCTGCATGAAAACTGACTGTGACAGATCTTTAGAATGAATCTCCCTCCTTTCTCCTCCGCAGAGCTGCGTCTCCTCCGCACACTGTGACGAGCGCCAGGGCGTAACCCAGCCTGCTCTGTGCCAGGTCCTCATCGAGCAGCACTCAACCAACCTGCCAGGGACGGGCATCAGTTAACCGGACCC
>JAABNY020000046.1:18605802-18620581 GCA_015164015.2 Brevimyrus niger
GAAAAAAAAGGGGGGGGGGGCAGAGGGGACCCCAAACACCCAATCAGGGGGCCCCCCCGCCCTGTGAACTGTGCCCCCCCCAGAAGCCCCCCCCCCCCCCGTGATAATCTTTAGGATAAAAGCGTAAAGGGTTAATAGGGCACTTCAGGAAAAAAACAATGATTAATTTAATTGCCCCATCTATTGATGTACATTCTTTTGTAGAAGCAGTTCGTGTGATGAGAAAATCTGACTTACGGAAAACCTGGAACATATGAACAGGCTGCCATAAAGCCTATTATATTAAAGACTTGGGTTCAATACAATGGTTTGTGATTTAATAACCTAATAATTACTTCTTCATCATCTTCTAGTTCTTCATCTTCTTCTTCTTATTCTTATAATAATAATAATAATAATTATTATTATTATTATTATTATTATGTACTCTGTAAGAAAAAATATATTTTGTATTCTGAATACACCACAGATATGGTTTTCCCTATATAAGGTTTTGGAGGATAAACAAGGAGAAGACTGGCAGTGAAAATAGTCAATCAAAGAATCATTTGGAGGCCAGAAAAGATGCATACCGCCATATATCAGACATTAATAGCTAGAACAAGGGGACAGGATGAATGCAACAGCATCCCAGATTTTCTGTCACATCTGAACGAGTTCCTCAAACACGGCCAGTCATGCGACAGTCCTATCAAGCACGCCAGACCAGCCCCACTAATGCATCACCCGACTCCCCAAATGCTCTGTGACTATTGCCACTCGTGTTCCTCTCAATAATGACCTACTTGCTTTTACCTGCTGAATGGCTCTATGTTGTAGAGAGAGATATGCTGATACCATTGGATGTGGAGTGAGAAATTACCCCCATCCATGAAAATCCATAAAGCACGATTTTACAGGCATTAGTTCTGCTGTTCTACACATCAGGCCATAAAGTGATATGTTACCAATTACTGTAGATATTATTACAGGATATTGCAATAAGCAACAGGCATTAAGTCAGGCAGAAGTTAGATGTTTCATAGCAGGAGACGCTTTTACCCAGAGATGTTTATATTTTACCCATTAATATTGCTGATGATTTTCAAGGTGAGGCTTACAGTGTACCGGGAAGCGTTCAGACATGAAATTGATGCTCATTCTTTGCAGTCGCTGAGTTGCCTGCATCGCTTTGGAGACGACACTATGCATTCTGGATGCCCTGCAGTGATGAACCATGAAATATTTAGCAACCTTGTCATCGCAAGATGAAGAAGTTGTGGAAGAAGTTGCACCACACAGAATGTAAACATTTAAAATCCCATGATTTGAGGGAAGGGACAGGATGGGGGGGTGTGAGTGACTGCAGGTGCAGATTTAACATTTCATTAGAGACAAGAAAAATCCTATAATCAAAAGTAGGCTTTATCAGACCTGTCTCTGAAATGAATTGGGAGTTGTTTGGAGAACAGCCAGCTTACTTGTTAAAAACAAGAAATTATTACAAAAATGTCATAAGCTGAAATCCTGGGGAAGGATCTAAGGCAGCTTTGAACACAGTGTGAGTGCAGAAGTGCTGCAGATAAAACCATCAAATCATTATTCTGTAAAGACTCAGCTGCTTAAAAAAGTCACTAAAGTATGTTAGTAATGTAAGTCCAGCTGATACCCAAACAAAGCATTACATTGTGACCCATTTTAAGGGGTTATGATGTGCTTTTCTTCAGTAACTATCCAACAAAGTTTTTGATAAATGTATGGGTCACCTAAAGCATGTCTTACCGCAGTCCTGCTTTGTCAGTCCATCCAACAGCCCCCCTCCAAGTGTTGAAAATGTATTTAGGGTTCCCCTGCTGAACTGTGTGATTCTTTATCCCTGTCTCTTAACTCTAAGATTAACTCTAAGATCAAATGAATAACTTCGAAACAAGGAATACAGACCGCAGTACAAGCAGTAATATTAAATGACCGCTACCCCCAAAAAAATGTAAAATGATTGTTCTGGAACATTAATGTTAGTTACAGGGGAGGTCTAGAATAGGCCCATGACCTGGTCCAAGAAATTAACAAAAAAGAAAGACACTGGACTTTTTCAATCAAAACCAAGGCGCTCAATGAATTGTTTTCATAGCATTACACAGTTAATGGGTCGATATATCTCCTACATCACTGAAAAAGATTAATTATGGGCTGAATGATGAATTATGCAGGAAAATGAATTATGCATTATTGGACCATGCTGTAAGTAATTGTATCCCAGTTCCTGGAGTTAAATGCAATTAAGTTTTATAATGTCCAGGTTAAATGTATTTAAATGTACTGTGAATAACGGTCAACTGTTGTAGGGAATGAATGCCGTGGAGAGTGCTGAAGGTTGAATTTCTCTCTTCCCCGTGCCTGGTAGTTAATTTAGTATATATTACTACCAGCCTTTATGATCGCTCATAAGCTGTTTCTAAATTTGTCTGAATGTTATGTACAATAGTCTTGCCCATCTGCAAAGCACATGTACCTCAGTGATGTAAGCATTGACGAGCTTTGACTAGATGTATTAGATGCAGAATTGATGTTGATTCTTATTCTGCGAAATCATTCACTAAATCCGCATGAAGACCATCAGGCAGGGCCCGGATTGGTAGCAGGGCCCAGATTGGTAGCAGGGCCCGGATTGGTAGCAGGGCCCGGATTGGTAGCATGTAGGAAAGTCCATATTTGTTTACATTATACAATAACCTTTTGAGTTTATAATGACTGGAGAAGAAATCACCCTAAAAATGACATAATTTAGTGCTGTAAAATCCATTATTGCGTTTTGTTATCACAAAGAGATTTGCTGTCAGGTCCCGGGCAAGAGTTTTATGGATCTCGGTATTCTTCTGAATATGACATTTATCTAAAGAAAGGTATTTTCATGGGGTAGTCAAAGCCATTTAAATGATTCTAAAGAAGCACACACACCCGCAGAAACACAAAGTACAAACCCTGAACCTCTGCACACCTCCTAAGTGCAATAATGCAGGACTACTTTATAAATGATCATATCATAATTATCTTTTCTATCTCAATTTAAATATTATAATAGCAGCAGAGTAGATTTTTTGAGTTTCCTTAATAAAATAACTGCCTTTGTGCAAAATATCTGGCACCAGCTGTAGCGGTCATTTATGAATCTCATTATCGACAGATGTGCAGGAACCCAGTGAGTTCTAATATCAGGGTTGCCAAGGGCAACAAGCCCATAGTCCCCAACATCACGTAGTTCAGTTTGAGCGAACAGGACACTGCCAGTATGCCATTGCGAGCCTGGCGTGTTCCCTATGGCGATCTTCCCAGTAGGCATCTAGTTAACACCTGCACTCCTTGAAAGTTCTCTCTCCAAAACGATGAAAGTAAGTCACCAAGGTCATGTTTCAACATTCCATCCTTGCAATAAATGTCATTGTAAAACCTTATTTTTCCATAAATCAGTAATAAGTAAACACATACTAAGCCCCCCCTGACCAAAAGCCAGAGGTCATTTTACAAAGAAAAAAGCATACTGAGCTTTGATATCATCATTTGTTCCATAAAATACAGACAACTTTATTCTTATGAGTCACAGGAGAAAGCAGCTTGCATGACACAGTTGAGTTTAATTTTTATAAAGTGTACTTTCCAACATAACTGACCTTTATTGCTTAACAAAGCAAAATAAATATATTCACGGGAGAAGATGATCTCTCCAGTGGAGGCCAAGTCAGGCAACATGAATCCACCCCACCCACTTTTATATGCAACACACCTGGGAGTACAACTCGTGTTCTTATCATGGGCATTGCTAGGTCCGATCACTCAGGGCTATAGCCTAACCCAGAGTATTTTAAACCTAGCCCGAGTATTTTAAGCCTAGCCTCAAGTATTTTAAGCCCTGATGCCAGTATTCTTTGAAAAAAAGTCAAGCCCCAGGTAAACTTGACTTGATTTTTCTCAATAGCTAGAAACACCCCTGGTTCCCATCATGTTTTAACTGAAATCCATGGGAATAATACTGAGTAGTGAGTGATGACTGCTCACTTAAACCTTGCAGTTTTGCGATGGGGGGATTGGCTGACAATGCAAGTGCAGTGACAGATGACATGGTAAATCTCTGAGCTGATGCCAGTGCCAGATTAAGGTGGCAGGAAAACAACAGGGAAGGCCGGATATAATAAACCATCATCTCATTGCTGACATACCATGCAACGTCTGAGCCTCTTTAGTCGAAGTAGGACTAATGGTCTGGTCTGCCTCCCAGTGGGTCAGGTCCCGGTGGCTTTGGTTGTCAGATGCATGGGTGTTTGTTGGAAGGGAATTCTAGGAAAAATGGGAAGAGGGAAACATTAGCATCAGGATAAGAAGTGTCCACTTCCTTTCCCAAAAGTAAACAATGTAACAGCTTTACCAGAAAACTATTAAAAATTATGTTAGAGAGTCTTATACAATTAGTGTGAGGAACCAAGGATAGGAACGTCAATGTAAGTGGATAATCGTAGGAAAAATAAAATACAATCGAGAAGTGATCTACTTCTTGCATTCAGAAGATTATGTAACAGTTCCTTTCATACGAAGCTTTATTTGGATAATGGATACAAACTATTGGATGTGAAAGGATTCTCGGGAACTGGCAGACAGTAATTTATAGTTCCCATGTGAATCCATCTCCATTTTCAGCAGCTTGCTACGAGTGTCTATGTACACCTTCATGTACAGCATCTGTTTAAAAATGATTTTGATTTATGTTTGCTTGGGTAATGAGTTGTGATTGACGCAATAAGGAGAGCTGTGGCAGTGCCTGTAGAGCCATGCTGAGACAAGACAGTCTGGCCCTTAATGCTAAACTGCCCCCAGCCCCCATTGCTTTCTAAAGATGGAAACAATCTGTCTTATAGCTGCAGACACGTTTTTCATATTTCCTGGTCGAATTACACTAAAAGAGCCTAATTTGCATTTCTAAGATCAGCTGGCTTACTCAATGTGGTATAGGCGCGGAGAATCGGTACAGATACAGGATAGGGAGACTTTCAAAAAGTATTAAAATGATTTATAAAAAGTAATAGAGCAGCCAGGTGCATTATGAGAGCAGTCAAGTAACAGATCAAGACATTTTCACAGCATCCTTAGTGGGAATCTTAATGAAATCATTGCTTCATCACCTGAATCGGTCAGTTTAGCATATCCCTGTGGGACTTAGCGTTCCCATTTTAAAAATGTACTTGAATTCACTGCTGTTGTGTAACCAGGATTACACTGATAAAAATTACAGTAAAATATGAATTGAATAATATATGAGTTTGTATGGCTTGATGCATAATTTCTCTCTACTAAGAAATTCCGTTGTTTGTGAGACAGCACTGGGGGCTGAGCGACTGAATTCCCCAGTCCACTCCCACCCCTCAAATACGCGTGAAGCGGTGACCCCCTCAAGGCCTGACAGGCACGAGATGCTTGCTTTCTGGTGGCATGTGGACTGATTTACAGCTTATTCTGGGCTCTTGCTACCTTTGGTGTATATTATCTCCCCATTTCTTGGGATGCTGGGATATTGTAACAGTTATTTTTTTCTTAGCATAGACAACCTGGGCTTGGTTTCATAAAAGTGTTTTTACAGAGACACGCATCTGTGCCAAGATGTCATATGTCCTTTGTAGTCAATTGTCTGCTTTGAGACCAATGCACAAATATTCTGTGCTGCTACTGCCTTTATTTTTAATGCTATGGACTAGAGATACAAGCTTGTTAGCTAGCTTATATTATTATTTTTATTATGTGTATTATTACAGCTGGTTTGTTCCTATTTTTGAGTATTCCTCTGATGCAAAAATAAACATTGTTATCCAAAGAGAGAAAGCTTCTTCTGCTTTCTTAATTCCATTATTCTGGATTTTCTTTCTATATTCTATTCTATATCTAATTAACATTAGTTAAAAGACCATTAACAATTTTCTGCTTCAATGAACACTGGTGGCTTATGTTGTCTTCAGGCAGAGGGTTTCTGTTAAAAAGAATTTCAAGTGCTACATGGTCCAAACTTCCACCAGCTCATTAATTTGAGGTTTTTACTGTAACTTTTTAGCAGTGCCCAATTAACTTGGAGGTTTACTGTCGGAAAGGCAGGCCTGGCACTGCTGTAGTCTGCCTTAATGTCTGTAATCCCACCTGCATGACCCTGTTAGGCATTTAATTTAAGCGAAATTTTGATCTGTGCAATATTAAATATCTATCCAGTGATATTTTGCTATTTAATATAAAAAACACTGAGGGTGCGTCCACTCTATCATAAGGTTTCTATTTAACTATGTACTGTAAATATCCAGCACTTCATAGGTTCAGGTTTAGGTCACTTCATTAGTACCGGTGGGTAAATCTGGTTTGTAGTAGATGAACTTAACATTGCATTATTCTGTGTATAAGTCTGGATCCTGCTCAGTTCTGCTGTGGAGTCATTGTTGTTTATTGTGTTTTTCTGATGATCCTGTTGATTGCAGTTCCCTGAGACTTCTAGTTGCCATTTGTGTGTCTCTGCCTGTTCTCTGTTACCAGTTTCCCCCTCGTAGGTCTTTTTGGTTTCGCTTGTTTACTTCATACCCCTTTTTAGTTTTGTCCCCTTGTGCTCCATTTTGTTTTGTAGTGTTTCCCAATGTTTTCTGTTTCAGTTAATAAACCTCTGTTGTGTTCCTGGAGCCGCCAGTGGATCGTCCCCTTTTCCTGCCTGCAAAATGCCTCAGCCCCATGGTGGAAATACTTGAGTCTGTGACAAGAAGCTGCAGTTCAATGTGCATAAAGTGAAATCGACAGGTTTCTAAACTTTGATGACATAATATAACGTCTGAGTATATGGACATATATGAACTACTATATAAGGGTTATATGTGGGTGTAGCCTAATGGCCCCATTCCTCAGGGTTAGGGCATGAGATTCTGCAAAGTCCTGATCCAGTACATCCAAGTCATACAGAAGATTGTGCAAAATTCATATGATCACAAATGCATGGAGTTGAGTATGATGATGTACTGAGTACAGCTCTGAGTACAGCATTAGTATATGTGCGACAGGGACTAAAATGCTAGGCGGATTTGCATCCCGATTTAATTGTTGCAGTGTTATTTTAATCAACAATTTAAACGTGACAGGAAGCCTGACAAAACCTGGTATAAATTCTCATTCGACATAACAGAGATTTCTTGGCAATATATTAGGTGATTATTGGTGAGTCCCTTGAGAGCCCAGAAATATGTAAATTAACTTGTAGCCCAGTAATAATATAGACCCAACAGAAGCCTTCCACCGCCCTGGGGGAAATGTACTGCCTGATGCCCATCTAACTTTTTTAGAATGGGAAATAAAATCCTTTTAACGGAAAGTGGAGAATTAATAAAGACCTTGGTTTTAACATGACAACATGTCGACAGATCTGAGGTTGACATCTACGTACACCTAGCATTTTAGCCGCATCTCAGGTGGCACCATGCTGGACAGTTATTTTCCCATGATAATGTATCATGACTTAGGGATGACCTGCATCGTATTAATCACACCGGCTAGAAGCATTTTAATGCATTACTTCTGTATTTCATGAAGAACGACACCATCGGTCAAAGGTTCTTTGGGATAACAATTCACAGCAGATCTCAGTAGTTATATATAAATATTTATAGTGTTGCCTGGATGGCAATTTCTCATGAATATCAAGGTAAAAATCAATTAATTATCTTCTCCCCCTGGTATTCTGGCTAATCTGATTCAAGGGGTTTATGCAAATTAGACCAAATGTGGTTTATTTAAAAATATATAGGAATAAGGTGTTTGAATGTGATGTGTAACCACATTTAGATGGATACAATTCAGCTTACAATACAATTAGTCGGACAACTAAAATCCCTCCCCTGAGGAAAAGAGCAATCATTCAGTCACATTTCATTTTACTCTTTAATGAATTTCCTTGATCTGAATAGAAAAACATATTTGATATTCCATACAAGCAGGATAGTTTGAGGATAATTTGAAATAGCTATACTGCTGATTCTGTAAGTTTACCTTCATCTGCCTGAAAATCAGGTGTAATATGTGTATAAAATGCTGGGGATATGACAGGTAGATGCCGGCAGAGAAGTTAAAATGAATAAGCACAATGTAAAAGAGCTTGATTCCAGCCATAGCGCTGAATTGAATGTTCTCGGTGAGTTACAGTAGCTAACAAGTTCAGTTTTAAAAGATATGAATTACGAACAACGTAGCAGGAAGGTTTTGTGAAACTCCTGGATAGTTGAATGTTAATCTTGAAATCATTGAATTGTAATCACATTTCTTGCTTTTACTTTAATTCTTGAATACACACAGTTATATTTAGAACAGTCCACCAGGTAAATAAAGAAGAAAAAAACAATAGTGTGTATAATAAAGAGTGCCATTCCAAATGCATACACTGTAACCAACCTTTGAATGAACCTTTGCAGCACTTGTTATTTACACTGATATTTTAGAATTGCCCCTCCAATGGGTTCACCACCTGTAGGAGGGGCCATAAGGGACTGGTGCGATGTGAATTGACCAGTGGCCAAAGGTGGGGACCTTGGGGGTCCAATCCTCGGCTGCAGAAGCTAGCTCCAGGGACATAGAATGTCACGTCTCTGGTGGGGAAGGAGCCTGAGCTGGTGCGCGAGGTTGTGAAGTTCCAACTAGATATTGTCGGGTTCACCTCGACGCACGGCTTGGGCTCTGGACCCAATCTCCTTGAGGGGGTTGGACCCTATTCTAACTCTGGAGTTGCTTGCAGGGAGAGGTGCCGAGCAGGGGTGGGAATACTTAATGCCCCCTGGATGGGCGCCTGTACATTGGAGTCTACCGCGGTGGATGAGAGGGTAGCCTCCCTTTGCCTTGTGGTGGGGGGACGGGTCCTGACTGTTTGCGCTTATGCGTCAGGCGCCAGTTCAGAACATCCACCCTAAGATGCTCTAAGGGAGTCCTTGGAAGGGGTTTTGGAGAGCGCTCCTCGCGGGGACTCTCTTGTTCTGCTGGGGGACATCTATGCTCATGTGGGCAATGACAGTGAGACCTGGAGTGATGTTATTGGGAGGAACGCCCGCCCCCCCTCCCCGATCTGAACCCAAGTGGTGTTTTGTTGTTGGACTTCTGTGCTCATCACGGATTGTCCATAGTGAACACCATGTTCAGGAGTAAGAGTGTCCATATGTGCACTTGGCACCAGGACACCCTAGGCCACAGTTCGATTATCGACTTTGTAGTCGTGTAATCAGACTTGCAGTCGCATGTCTTGGACATCTGGGATGGGAACATCTGGTGGAATCCCCTGTCAGGAGGCAGCACTTCTCCCATGTCCTGGGAGAGTTGGGGGGCATTGAGTCCGAATGGTCCGTGTTCCACGCCTCCATTGTGGAGGTGGCTGACCGGAGCTGTGGCCGTAAGGTGGTCGGTGCCTGTCGCAGCGGCAATCCCCAAACCTGCCGGTGGACACCGGTGGTGAGGGATGCCGTCAAGCTAAAAAAGGAGTCCTGTCAGGCCTTTTTAGCCTGTGGGACTCGAGAGGCAGCTGACAGCTACTCAGCAATCACCAAGGCAAAAACTTGGGCGTGGGGGGAGTTTGGGGAGGTCATAGAGAATGACTTCCGGATGGCTTCAAGGAGATTCTGGTCCACCATCCAGTGGCTCAGGGTGGGAAAGCGGTGCAACATCAACATTGTTTATGGTGGGTATGGGGTGCTGCTTACCTCATCTCGGGACGTTTTGCGTAGGTGAAGGGAGTAATCCGAAGACCTCCTCAATCTCACCGACACACCTTCGAATGAGGAAGCAAAGTCTGGGGACTTGGGGGTGGACTCCCCTATTTCTGGGGCGGAGGTCACTGAGGTGGTTAAAAAGCTCCTCGGTGGCCGGGCCCCGGGGGTGGATGAGATCCGCCCAGAATTCCTTAAGGCTCTGGATGCTGTGGGGCTGTCATGGTTGACATGTGCAACCATGTCTCTCAGTGCAGTGCCTCTCGACTGGCAGACCAGGGTGGTGGTCCCCCTCTTTAAGAAGGGGGACCGGAGGGTGTGCTCAAACTATAGGGGGATCACACTCCTCAGCCTCCCTGGTAAGGTCTATTCGGGGGTTCTGGAGAGGAAGTTCTGCCGGATTGTCAAACCTCGGATTCTGGAGGAGCAGTATGGTTTTTGCCCTGGCCGTGGAACAGTGGACCAGGTCTATACTCTCAGCAGGGTCTTGGAGGGTTCATGGGAGGTTTCCCAACCAGTCTACATGTGTTTTGTAGACTTGGAGAAGGCATTTGATCGACTCCGTTGGGGAGTCCTGTGGGGGGTGCTCCAGGAGTATGGGGGTGCAAGGCTTGCTTTTAAGGGCTGTTCGGTCCCTGTATGACAGCCGAGTGTGAAGCGGCTGGGATGAGAATCAGTGCCTCCAAATCCAAGACCATGGTTCTCAGCCAGAAAAGGGTGTGGTGTCTCAGTATGGGGGTGTGTATCTCAGTGTGTCTTTGTCCAACCAAACCTCGGGGACCACCACTGAAAATGTAGGAAACACCAGATTTTTACTGTAAAAGAATGAATTTCTATATGAGCTCAACAGAAATTCAGGCTTCTCCTGCTTTGCTCTCAGATAAAGTGCCTTCAGGCAACTGTTTTTAACCTTGGCTGCAATGGCAAAAAAAAAAAGTTAAAAGAGCAAAACATTCAGGAATTCACAGATGTTTTTAAAAATGGATTCTGGATGAATTAATTTTGAATCGATACCACATGCAGGAGTGCAACTGTTAACAAGGTTTGGCTGGAAGCCCAATCCGATGGTGTCTTTCAGAGACGTCTAAGATGCTCTAAGGGAGAAAATAGAGAATCAATACTTTCAAGGCTCTTGTAAGTCATTTGTTCTTTGAAAACTTAGCAGAAACAAAGAGTATTTTTTTCTGCAAGTTTTAACCCTTGTATATACTCCCAAGGAGGCTGAAGCACAATATCTAAACACATGCAACCATGCAAGTTGCCTCAGATAACGCCCCCTGGACACGTGCATCTTCTTTTTGTGCTCTCTGAAGTTCATTTTTAGCTTTAAAAAAAATAACTAACGCCGCTGGTGATAGGTAAAGTTTCTGCAAAAAATAGATTCATGTTTCACCATTGATCCATGATAACATGTGTGTAAGGTTTATAAGAAAACACCTGCAGTGGGGCTGTAATCTGGCAACCATCAATACTAAGTAAACTTCATGGCAGTGGTAGCCTAATGGTTAGGGAAGCACAGTTGTGATTGAAAGGTTGCTGGTTTGAAACCCTGATCAGCAACATGCTACCCTGGGTACTGAATTTGTTGTCCACTGCTATGTCTCATATGGGTTAAATGCAGAGGACACATTTCAGTGCTGTAGTGTGTCAACAATGATAGTTACTCACTTTTGCTCTTTTAGTCCCTTAAGACAGAGGTGCAACCCCCAAAACCACACAAAGGAGGCGCTCTAACTGGTAAGCATCAACAAGAATACTTCTTATAAGTAGCCTGCATGCATGAACAGCGCATGCATGCCTCACTTTAACTGATACTGCAAGCTAGTCTGTAACTAGCAGACATTACAGGGTCTGATAATGATGGACCAGCATGATGTTGATATGAATCTGACCTCTGTGTGACCCCTACAACTCCCAAATTCACAAGTAGGTTTCAGCCTGGCTGGTACTGAAGATCACATGAAAAAACATGCTTTGGTTTGGCCAGCATGGTGCAGCTCTCCCATGTAACTTCTGAACGCTCCATCACATCTCTGACAGCACTGAGCTGGATGTGACTCCTGACTTGGAGGGAAATGAACTCTGCTCCTCACAAACCGCCTTCAAAACTCCTGCAAGAAGAAAAGGACATGGAATTAATTGATGGCAAAAGCCATCTGTTTTACCAAATGCATGATGATTTTATGTTTTTGGTTTGTTATTCTAGCAGCTCACGTTCAGTGGTTAAGAACTTAAAAATTAGAGAATGTAAAGGATTGTTTCTGCCATGATGTCGGTTAGTAACAGAAACAAAACTACAAGCCATGTATTTTTAAATAATTATTATTATCAATTTGCGTGGTAATGCAAATGTACAGCTGTGTAATGAGACAGGTTTACAGTATTAGAAACTTACTGTTGATTTGGTATGGTCAACTTGCTATCTAAAAACTATACACTTTAAATGGTTTGCCATTTTCCTATTTTACAAACAATGCAGCCAGCTGAATTTAGGCAATTTTAAACATATTTCAGTTGATAGATACATAATATATACTATATACTATTTATATACTAAAAGTGACAAATTCGTCTCACATGTTCCAGTAGGATAGATACATTATCAATTTGCGTGGTAATGCAAATGTACAGTTGTACACTAGGACAGTATGCTGTGGTTGTAATCAATCACCTACTGTCATTTCAGCCGCAGTCCGCTGTCAAAGAATTCCCCTCTCACTATGCTGTAAATTGTCTAATATAGGCTCCCAGAAGCTGGAATTGGGAGACCAGTTCTATACACATTTCCAGGTAAACATGTACACCTGAGACTGTGGAGAGAGGGTAATGTGCCTTCCAGAGCTTTTTGCCCATCTTTATATGACAGAAAAGCCATACACATTTCTTCCAAGTAAAGGTGACTCATTTTCAAGTGAACTCAACAATTATAATTTTGGTTAGTACTACAAAAAACAGAAAAGATCATCACTAATGTATTTTTAAATGATTATTATCAATATCCACAGTAAGGAAAATGTAACACTGCATAATGAAACAGGTTAAGAATATTACAAACATATTGGTAATATCTGTACATTTTCTGTTTCACCGTAATAGCTCCTAAAGGACATATATATTTTGAGTCTTAGCTATGACTCACTCATGACAGAAGCCTTGAGAGAGGAACAATCCTTTACAACTAAAATGTCGTTACCACCTGATATGTAGCAATTTGTTTAAATGCAGAACAGCTAACTAATCATCAGCATTTTACCAATTTTATAACATTCAAAGCTGCTCATTTGGGCGCAAGAATCCAGCATTAGCTTTGTTTTATAAGAACAATTATTCAGTATTATATTACAAATTGCATTACATATGTAAACTATTGTAAAGTATTATTAAAGTAGTTAAATTGAACTTCACTGTTACCAACATCCAGCCATTTAGATTTTAACTTCAGTGAGCGAACACTGTTGCTTGGCAACCAGATTAAGGCACTGGTAGGTGTCCTGCAGATCAGCACTTCAAGCACTGACTAGGCAAATAGTGTCTCGACAGGGAAAAAAACATATACAAAGAAGACTGCTTTGTATAAGAAGGTGAAATTAGATCCCACTTTTTTGTAGTTATTTTGAATTCTCAGTCTATAAGTTCACCTTTGCTTCGATACTTATTTTATGATAACTGTGTGGTCATTAATGGAGGTATTGTTGTATTACCACCAGGAGCTGGGTGATGGCTGATTAGGCATCGTCTGATTTCCCATATGCATTTATCTGACACTTTTATTGAAGCTGACTTACAGCTGACAGAAGGGCTCCTACATATCTGAAGCTACGGTGCACTGGTAGCGTAACGCTCCAGTTACTGGGCCACATGCAGGGTTAATGGTGGCTGCTGAAGTGAGGAACATCCTGCCGCCAACTGACTGGGCTCCCTAAAAGGCCAAACAATGTGTTTAGCATCCATAGGATACATTTTACGTTACTATTTTTTAGGTGAAGGTCTGCCAAGTGCTTCATATTTCTTCTACATCGTTCCTACATTAAAAACATGTACAACATGCAATTTAATGAATGTTGAATTATACAACACCATTTGCTAAAACGTTATATGCAGTTTAGTATGTTTGATTTGAATGGACTGTAAGAAACTCTACCTCATTAGCATAATGGGATGCATTCTGCAGCTCAGTGATTAAAGCGATGCATCTACCTGAAGATCCACTTCCTCTTGTATTTCCCCAACGACTTCTGGTGCCGAACTACAAAGTGGCCCCAAACAGCTCAAATAATACAGACATCTGAAGTTTCTCAGCTATGTTAGAATATAGCGGTACTAACAATGCAAATACTAAAACATGTCTGAGTTGCGATTTTGCATAATGCTTTTATTATTTCAGCATTGATCTGGATTTGCTTCTTCACTTTGTATCACCCAATTTTCATAAACATTTATGACACAGTGAGCTATATTTTAGAGCATCTTCAAATGGGATTTGTAGTGGATTTCAGTTCTTTGTTCTCCTGACCTCCATCAGTCATGAAAAATATCAGTTTTTCCTGTGACTCACTGACATCTCATTTATATTGCTCCAATAGCTGGTTTGGGAGGAATAATTCAGACAAAGAAGGAGCACATTGAATTAGGGTAAAATATCCAGCGTGATCTATTAGATAATAACTGGGACTGAAGGACATCAGCGGGATGTTTGGTCTGATTTAAAAGTGCTACACCACCTCAGCATTGATCAAGAGTGTAGATTTTTGTATGGATAGTAATGACAGTACCCTACCAAAATTGAGGGAGTACCAAACTGTCCCTGCCAATATAAGGGAGTACCGAACTGTCCCTACCAATATACTGTAAGGGAGTACCGAACTGTCCCTGCCAATATAAGGGAGTACCAAACTGTCCCTGCCAATATAAGGGAGTACCGAACTGTCCCTGGCAATATAAGGGAGTACCGAACTGTCCCTGCCAATATAAGGAAGTACCGAACTGTCCCTGCCAATATAAGGGAGTACCGAACTGTCCCTGCCAATATAAGGGAGTACCGAACTGTCCCT
>JAABNY020000046.1:18620681-18662669 GCA_015164015.2 Brevimyrus niger
CGAACTGTCCCTGCCAATATAAGGGAGTACCGAACTGTCCCTGCCAATATAAGGGAGTACCGAACTGTCCCTGCCAATATAAGGGAGTACCGAACTGTCCCTGCCAAAATTTATGGCAACCTCAAAACTTTTTCACATTAAGATCCTGAGAGTATAATTAAAGAAAAAATGTCTCCTTCTGCTGCCATTTTTTGTGCAAAAACAAGTGTGTCTCCCAACAATGTCTTATTTCCTCATTGTCATCCTTTTTTAAGTTCACAGAGGAGGAGAGAGAAGCAAACCAAAAACAGGCCCACCCAATGTGCACATTCGTGCGAGGTTTGTGATTTCCAGTAGCAACTGGAAGCGTGCAGCCAGTTTGTTTATTATATCCACACGTCATGGCAATTTCAAATGACTGTTTGGTACAATTTTTATGCGTGACTTGGTTTCAGTGGTTAATTGTTTTATGATAGCTATGCACACAGTAACACACAAGCTTCATTAATTTTTTTCATTCAGCATTCACTGCACTGGCAGAAAATTGGCTGGCACAGTGGTGCAGTGGTTAGCACTGTTGCGTCACACCTCTGGGATCTGGGTTCCAGTCTCCATCGTGGCTCCATGCGCGTGCAGTTTGCATGTTCTCCGGGTGTTGTGTCGAGGTTTCCTCTATGCACGCCGTTTTTCCCCCCACAGATCAAAAACCTTGCTGACAGCATTTCATTTTTTGGCAAATCTATTGTTTACTTGTAATGCTTAGTCAAGACCTTTGAATATTCAATGAACAGCCATTTTGAAGTGTATGTGTTTGGGGGGGGAACTGATTTGGTCCCTACCAATGTTGAAACCAAACCTCTGCCCTTGAGGCTGTACCATCTCATTTCACTGATAAACTCCTGTACATTGTACTGGTTAAGATCATGATTTTTTTTTTTCAAAGTCAGTCTGCTCATGGAAATAAATCAGTTTAATTTGCCCATGCTATTGACATAATGAATGAATGGATGTTGAAAAAAATTAAGACATAACATTCAAACCTCACAAATGATCCCTAAAGCAGTTCCATAAAACAGGCAAATAACAATGCAATATATTTAAATATGAGCTGTGTACCCATAAAGAGCAACATGTAATTAAATGCCATTGCGAAGCCTGAGCCTCTTCTGTGCTGAGAGTTGCGTCGAACTCATTGACAGCACAGCTTGAAACGCTGCACAGCATCCCCTGTCCTTCTCCTGAGCAGCAGTCATCTCTTAAAAACACGGAAGCTGTAGCAACGACAAAATGAGCACAATCTGTGGAATGATCAGCGTCACACTAGTTACCTGTATCAGTGTTGAGTAGCTCACATGAATTATTTCCATCTCCACTTACTGAATGTCCTCACCACCTCTTCAGTATCACTAGACCATTACATTTGCATTGGTCCTGCATTTTATTGAGGGATTTCTTTCAGCCTCAATGTCTTTGCCAAATTACTGACAGTGGAATATAGAAGAATCAGTCCTGTAGGTATAATGCTCATGAGGATCATGGTGTGCAGACAGCAGAAACTGGATTAAGGAATGAAGCAATAAGTAGTAATAATCAAGTCCTTCCTCCTATTCCTCCCGTTATCCTCTCATGCTAGCTTCAGAGCGCAGGCAGACGGATCTCCCCCTATCGGCCTGTAAGCATGGTGGGACCCTAGCAGAGCAACAAGGGCTGACACATCAGTGACCGAGGGGAGGAAAACCTGCAATTTCCAGTATCCAACCTCCACCTTTTACCTGCACCCGGCAGGTGAATTAATTACTGACAATTTTTAATACAATACTTAATCGCAATTATACAGTATAAGTGGTTCTTGAAAATGTGTGATTTAAACTGAAATCACAGTGACAAATTAAATAATATTAACAATATTTTTATTGTCTAAATCAATATTTCATGTACAAACATGATAGCAGACACAAATATACTTTATTATAATAATTTTTATAGTGTTATATTTTTTTTTTCTGAGCCCCTAGTTAATTTCACAGAGGACCACACTGGAAGTTATGAATGTTTGTTTCACATATACTGTATGGCAGCCAACAGGCACAAAAAGACGTAAGGACAACTTCAGCAAATCCGTAAATAGACAGCAGTGTTCTGTCTGTCATTGAGTTTTTCCAGTCAATCAGTAAATTAAGGTAAGGACAAGTAGCAATTCAGAGAAGGCCTTTTGATTTTAGTGCCTGCATCTGTTACATGGGGTGCTGTCATACGGCAGAAGGCAGAGGTAGCTACAAACCCTCAAATAAGGCAAGAAATTTAAAGTGTAACAACACTTCCACATAGAGGTTATCCGTCTTTAAAATGTCCACCTTTGATACATCTTATTGCCCAAAGTCTACATACTGTACAGACAAATGTTAGCATTAGCTGAACTAAAGCATCGATTTTTGACTGGAAATCTTTTGTTAATCAAATAAAATCCAATAAATTGAACCTGTTATCTGTTCAAATCACCAGTGAGGCAGATGGAAATAAATTTAGGAGGTGAGAAAGCAAAATAAAAGCAATGACCAGTTTTGAACTGTAAGTAGTAAATAACGTGCAGGTATTATTGAGGATTGTCTTTGCTTTAAGTTATAAAGTACCAGTCAATGTTTTTACACAACACATGTATTTACCACTTTTCCACTGACTTTATAAACTGCAGACCTTTTGTGCTTGATAATTATTGGAAAGTTGAGTGAAAAACTATAAATGAAAATTTAAGTGAAATAAAAGAAGTTTTCTTTGCAGCATAAAGAGTATGTAACAGTGCATATCTGACATCCTGTTAAGTGGCTGTGTGGTGATGGCAAACTTAAATTCTAGGCTGTCCTTTAACTGTTTCATCCCATATAGCAGTGTAGTATTTAATGCCCATTGTATAAAAGAATGCCTTGAATTTTTTCTGCTGTTATAACTGCTACTTTGATGAATCAAATATATGACATTTTCTTGTTAATGATGGTATTCTCATCAGTGAACATAATGTACATTTATTTGTTACCAAAAAATATCGATTGTATTTTTAATAAATGTGAGTAATATACAAATGTGCAAAAAAATTTGACTGGTAATATATATCACAGGTAAATTTCACAAATAATGTGAAAGCTTAAATACTGAACACACTTCCTGGACCATTGTAGGTATAATTTCCTGCTATGTAACAAATTGCTAGTGAATGTGGAAAAATAACAATAATAAATAACTGCTAAACAGTCATATCTACTCACTATTTAATTTTAAAAAGTTTTGCAAGTTCAGTTTAATTAGTATATATCTCCTTTTTAAGAATCAGGCAGTTACATTATAACACAACAAGGAATATTAAAATAATAAATATTAGGCACATATGTTTGCACAATAAATTGTTTATATTAATAGTTTATTTTATACAAAACTGGTTACATAGCTAATGATATGAGCTGTCACGAGTATGACAAGGGATAAACTGCTCTCTTTGTAGAATGGAAAGCAAGATGAACCCTGTATTCTCTGAATATTTGATGTTTTTTTAGTCTTTATCATGCTTTATGATTTATTCATTTGTTTTGTGTTATAATTTACCAAACCTAATGCTCATTCATTTACAAGTGTACTTCTGTTCGTTGGGTCAATTTGAGCAAATGACAAACTTTTGAATAACTGCTTAAGGTTTATTACTCTACATTGATGATAATGGAAGAAGGCGTGAAGCACAAATGACAAAGCTTGAGAGATGTGTATTGCGCTTCCAGTGAAGGAAATATTATATTCACCAGCACGTAACAAGCAGTCAGTGAACCGCAGTTTCAGAATGCTTAATCACAGAAGTGAGGTAAAATTCCATTCCAGAATTACGAGTGGTATTGAAACTACGAGTTTCCATCCAAGAAATATGTGTATCATCCTTTTTCATCATCCTAAGATACTGAGTCGTGGAAGTTTCTATTATTAGACACTCAGAATCTGCATCCACAGGGAGGGCATGACATGACATTGAAGGACTCTCGCAGGTCGCTTGTTGTTCCCTACTGCTGAAAGCTACTGAGCTGGTCACCGCTGGGGATATCCGACTCGGCTTCGCAGCTGGCGGCCCCCCTTCGGGTTGAAAGGTGCTCCAGTGATCTTGGGGAGGAGTTCCGGGAGCGACGGCACCAGCAGGCAGCCAGGTCGGCACGGAAGGAAGGGGTGTACAGGCCGTAGATGATGGGGTCGCAGCAGGTGTTGAAGTTCCCAAACACAAACAGGACGTGGTGGATATACTCGGGCGTCACTCGCAGCATCTCTGGCTGGAACCAGTACCAGATGCCCAACAGGTAGTAGGGAGTCCAGCAGACCACAAAGGACGCCACAATGACGATGGTCATTTTGAGAGTCTTCATCCGTGCCTTGGGGATCATGTCTGTGCCGCTGCGTCTCAAGCACGGCTCTGTGCCTAAGGAGATAGTGACCTTTACATGAAGAACATTTTCATCTTTATCTTTAGGAGGTAGTGACCTTTACATGAAGAACCTTTATATCTTTATCTATAGGAGATAATGGCCTTTCATGAAGAACCTTTATATCGTTATCTATAGGAGATAGTGACCTTCCACATGAAGCTTCACACACTGATGCCTTCTCAGTTTCTTCGCTTAAGTTTTACTTACAACTCTCTTATCACATTTAACAATGTCGATAACTAATCTGTTCTCACAGCAGAAAGTTGACGCTGTATGTGCTCTCGTTCCTAAATAATTAGCTTATACAGTATATTTTCACTATACACTAGAACCTTGGAACTCGAACAGCTCTCAGCTTGACCAACTCGGACGTCGAGCGGGTCTGTCAAATCTTTTTCGACTTGTAAATTGACTTAACTCTTGGAACTCGACCATTCCTGCTAAAACTTGTATAGGTCGAGATGCATTCAACTGTACCAATTCAGACCTTGATGGGTCAGTTGAGAAAAGTTCAGCCGCAGCTCGACGAGTCAGAGCAGCACAAAACAAAACAGACCTGCTAAGACTCATATGAACTGGGACACCTACCACCATCCCTCCTCCTCTCTACCTTCCACATCCAGTATGCCATCGGCCCGCCTCAACACAGGTAAAGTGCTGATAAAGTGTCATTTGTTTCATGTTTATTACTTTTGTATGTGTGATTTTTCATTTGTGTGTTATTTTACATTGATTGTCAATGCTTTTTTTAATCATTAGTCAGGTAGGTAGATAGGTTTAAATAAGCAATCTTTCGGGGAGCCTAGAATGGATTCCAGTAAATGCATTTCTTATGGGGAAATGCGACTTGGACCTAGGCCAAATGGCAACTCGACCAGCCTTTGAAAATGAATTGAGCTGGTGTTCCAAGGTACCACTGTATATACTTTCCAGAAAACCTCAGCAATTCTGCTAGGGGCTGCCTGAGAAAAGGATGAAGCCCTGGTTCTCCACACCAACGACACAGCCACTAAGATCCTTTAGCTATTAAGATCACTAGTCAGTTGGTTGGTGGTGTTTCCAAGTAGCAGTTGTTTTTTTAATTTGGAAAATAACGACTCTTCACTCTTTGTGTAAAAGTGTTTGCAGATCTCTTTGGCAAATGGTGAAAGATTCTGGCAACTCTGTTATGGTGCAAGATGTATTTCTTAGCATGGTATAGGTAAACTGAAGTCTGTACTACGCTGTCAGAAAAAAGAGAACCAACTGGTATCTTTGCTTGTCATTGCTTTGCTAATTGTACCCTATAGCTGACGTAAATGTACCTTTTAACGTACAGAAATGGACTATGAGGAACATTTTTGTACAATTGGGGGTACAATAATATTGTTTGTACCTGGGGGATGTCCCATACGTCACGGCTCCCCCAGTTAATAAAACCGAAACAAATAGGATTGTTTATGCCAGGGTTATTCAAATCTGGACCTTGATTCCAAATCCAGGCCTTGTTTTCAGTTCTCCCTGGTAGTTAGTTTAATAATTACTGATTCTGATTGGTCAGAGGCTTGAAACCTGACTGACAAGTAAAGGAAGGCTGGAAAACCAGCAGTGCTCAGACCTCGAGGACCGTGATTTGAATAACCCTGGTTTACGGGATACTGGAATGATGCTCAGACAGCCTTTTTCATCACTGTCAGTAAGACACCAATTGATAGAATTCCTTAGTTTGGTTTCAGACCACGTGTACAATGTGAACACATTGAATCCGTGCATGGCCTCTGACAGTAGCCCAGCAGTCTCATAAGGTACTTTAGATTGGTGGTTCCTTTACTTTGGAGGTCACTTTTAAATCAGTTGAGGGATAGTACATTACACACTATCATCACCCTGTAAATGTGATGGGACTATTTCTTTCTCAGTTAACTAAGAGAAATAGGTACCTCTGCTTTTGAGCATCTGCCGGTTGATCTCAATGAGGATGCGAGTGTAGCATCCGCTCATGACCAGCAAGGGGATGACATAGAGTGTGACAAAGTGGAACATATTGTAGACAGTCTCTTGCCAGCGGTGCTGGAAACTCCCATGGGTCACGCACTGGGTGAAGTCCACACCATCAGCCTTGATGGCCCGGAAGATGAAGAGCTGTGGTGTTGACGAGATAAAAGGTGGCATGCAATTGGCTCAAAATCACCCACAGTGCTCAGGTGAGAAATCACATACAAGATCTAAGCTGTCATAGAATGACACAAATTCACACTTTCTCCGTAACATTAATACACGTTTCAATTAGTACTGATATGATCGATTTGTAGTATCTATTTTCTGGGCGTCGTTAGCCTGGTTCTGGGTCACACTGGGCAGGGGACACCCTGGATGGGAGACCATCTTCATCAGGATCTCCACCAGTCAAAAGTTTGGATTCACCAAGCTACCCGCAAAAGGAGAGTGCTACAGTCACATCATGGCCTGTAAACGAGCTAAACCCATAAGAGGTGGTTATGGAGCCAATGAGTGCTCAGCATTCATGTGGAACCTCATTCAGGACAGTTGGAAAAGCATCCCAGGAGGCCACCTCATTAAACTGGCATAGAGGAGAAAGTAGGGTCAACCAGTCACCAAAGCAATAGGGGTTAAGGGCCCAATGGTGGAATCACTCTGCTGACCCAGGGATTTAAACCAGCAACCTTCTGAGTCTCAACCCACAGAGCTAACCCTGCCCCCAACAAATAAATTTAAGTAGGTTTCTGTTTTTTATACTTTTAAAATACGTTTTATGTGCCTATAATTATTCCAAAATGTAGAGAATAGCACAACTAAACCTTTCTGTGGGTAGGTGTGTCCATGTGCAGAAATATAGCCATAGAGATGCTACTTTATCACAATATCAACTTTGATTTTCTTCAGTAAGACACAATGACATAAATGGTAATAAATTAAAATAATATCCCACTAATATAGAGGGTCAATTTTTATCACCATTTAAATGCGAAAGGTTCCTTTGTGTATGACTTAGCAGATCACTGAAACACATACTGTCTACCCCTGACAAATCAATAATAGGGAATAAAAGAGAAGGCCATTTGTCTTTGGCGTTAGAAAATCATGGTACAAATCAGGGGGACCTGTACGTTTTAAAAGTCATGTGGCGTGTGGAAATTCTCCATTTAATGGCCCCTGTCGCCTTTTAGTTTAATGCCAGATTGTCAATGGATTGCAATTTAAACATAATTAAACAAAGAAAAAAAGAAAGTGATACCCAGGCGCACAGCTATAAATTTAACCAAACGCATGCCCCCGTCCCTCCAGAACAGTTATTACCCTGTGATTAATAATCAATCTCTGATCCATGTACCATCCATTTTTTTCAGTGTCTGTATTATTAGTTGGCTCACTCTGCTGCTTTGGAAGTCACCTTGAATGTTCACACCAGGCTTCCTGGGGAAGTGGTGAATATTATTAACTTATATATATCCAAACAAAACTAGGAGTTAGTATTTGCATTTGGCAGTGAAATGAATGTCTTGGTGTTTGTTCATTTTTTTTCATCTTAAATTAAACAAAGCCATGGATGGGCAATCCCCATCTTCCTCCATGCTCTGTGAGCCGCCACTGCAGACATAGCATATTTTAATGAGCTAGACTCCTGTTTCCTGCATATGCTGCATTGCCCCAGAGGACCCTGAGGTCTCCTGCACTGACAGCCAGGGCCTGTGCGTGTGCGAGCAGGCGTAGCCGTGTGGAGAAAGGTCCCGGCTCTGAGAACGCCTGACAGCATGAAGACAGTCTGCGTATGTCTGCTGAGAAAAAAGCAGGCACTCACAAAATGTCAAGGTGCAGGAGATGCTGGGCTAGAGAATAGGGGACGAGATTTGCTTTCGGAAGGTCACAGCAGGCAGGAGTTGACCTTCTCAAGATGGATTTAACACCTGTCATTCAGTAGGATAACCTCTCCCACTGATTTCTCTACCACCGGATTGGGTCCTGTTAGTGCCAATCAAGTTGTTTACCTTGTCAGAACATAAAATAAGCCAATCAGCAGCCACCACACTCTCAATGTTCCACCCACCTGTGGGGAGGCCAAAAGCAGGCTGAGGGACCAGGCTAAAAGTAACATCTTCTTGTTCCTGCGGCTGGCGTTGAAGGAGTCGAGGGGGTGGAGGATGGCGTGGCGCCGGTCGAGGCTGATGACCACCAGGATGAAGGCAGACGAGTGCATGGCAAAGAGCTTGAGGAAGCAGAGCAGCTTGCAGAGAGCGTCTCCGCCGTACCATTGGACGGTCACGTTCCACACGGCGTCCAGCGGCATCACAACGAAGGTCATCATGAGGTCGGCCACCGCCAGGCTCATGATGAGGGGCCGCAGATGGGAGGCCAGTCTCCGGCCCCGCCCCCACGCCACGCTGCCCAGCACCGATAGGTTGCTGACGGCCGCAAACAGGAAGAGCACCAGAGTGGCCACCACTCGGAACTGGGCCGCCCTGGTGAAAGCGGGAGCCGCCCAGTCCGGGGACCACGGGGCGGAGGAGGAGTTGGAGGATGTGTTTTCCAGCAGCTCTGGGGGTGTCGCCAAAAACAGAGACAGATTCCCAGACATTCTGTAGAGGAAATAAAACAGCCTTTGTTTTTTAACCGCTGCATTTCCTCTGGCGTGACAATAAAAGTGCATTTAGTGCCACCTCAGTGATTTAATGGATTATTAGTGTTTATCAACAGTAGCATGCCAAGTTTTTCAAAATCACAATTTAACTTTCTAATTATTTTTAAATTAGTGGTGACAAAAGGACATTCAGAGCCATCCCATTTAACTGTTTAGACATATTACTGGGAAAACAGTAGCATACCAAGAATTCAAAAAATGTTTTTTAACATAAATATTTTTTAAATTATAGCAGAAAAATAGTACAAAAAAATATTTCCTTAATAAAAGTAATGTCGCGCTTTACGTTAACTGCACCTTCGTGCCTCTATTAGGTATTCATAATGCATTATAATGCATCCTTAGAACATTCATAAGCAGCATGTAAGTATACCTTAACATCCTAACATACCTTAACAGCTTTAATATAAATCGATAACAAGCATTATATAATTATAAGATTATAATGTTGGTTATCTGTCATGTATATTATGTTACTTATATTACAGCTGTCATGTCCGATCATTGAATGCATTATGAATGCAGTGCCTTAAGATATGTTAAGGTATATAGTACTTACATGCTGCTTATGAATGTTCTACAATGCATTATAAAGGTATATTAAATATTCTATGCATGTATTATGAATACATTATGAAGGTGCAGTTAATGTGACACATTACCAAATAATCACTGAAAATGCCACAGCTCATTGAACTTTAAAATTTTGTTGCTGCTGTAGCTCACTTTTTGCATGGCCTTGCCTCCCCGGGCAACTTTCCATAACGTGGATCTGAAATGCCGTCCAGCCAGCCCCTTATAGTGCGTCAGGCAGGGACAGGGATGAGACAGTGCTCTCCCAGAAGACGTGGGCAGGGCTGGCAGTACCAAAGCTCATTGGTCCCTGCCTTTGGCCCACTCGGAAAGCCAAAGCCCGCTGCTTCTGGAGGCTTCCAAAGATGCATCAGTCACTTTGACACGCTGCAGGAAAGCATCCAGTTTCCCGTGCCTAATTTAACAGTACCTTACTAAATGCGGCCACCTCAACCAGCATCTGTGCTTATCTACATAGGTTCAATGGGCTAATGAAATTAGCAAACAGAAATGCATTATTCCGAATAAAAGTCCCCTGTGAACCATCCTTATGGCAGCTGTCTTTTGGCATCCCAGATTTATGATTTATGTACCAAACCTGTATAAGCAGCTTAGCTGAAGTTGATGTTGACTCTAATGGCTAATTAGAAAAAAGCAATGCAGTATCCTGGACTGGGAGGAGGGCATACTGTATTTCTACTGTGAATATTTCCTTCTTGTTGTTCTTGAGGATCTTCCTATATACAGTAGCAAAGTATGTTGTAGGGGGGCTGTACCTGAACCTGACCCCCTGTATCTGCTGGATGGGGCCACCTAGGGAGGCTTTCGAAGGGGGAACACGCCTGCTGTTTGGCCGTCAGTCTGTTTGGTTGGTTTAGGGGTGCCTAGGTGTGTAAGGCGTGGCTGTGGTCTGGCTTATTCAGTAGTGAAATGCTATAACAATGCCTGCTATAATATAATTTAGCTATTAGTTCAAGAATACACTTCTGCTTTAATATTTCCGAATTCCAAGCCAATACAAACTGTGGTATCATTTGTAATCCTCTGGTCTGAAGTCTCATAAATAATTCCAGTGGCTGAATGAGCCAGTGTGGAAGCAGTAAAACTTCAATGAAAGGATCTCAGGCTGCAGTTCTTCTAAACAGTACATGCGTAATGAAGCCACTGGGAAAAACAACAGGGATAATAGGGTGGGTATTATCAAAGACTCCTCTAACTAATAGGAAAATATGTGATGCCGTAAAAAAAAAAACTGTCCAGATTTATTTATATCTGAAAATGATTATTCACATCTCGCTGCCAAATATTTTACAATTATACTGGGACAAAAAAAATATGGGCCCTAGTGAATTTTTTAAATCAAACTGCGACATACAGTATTCGTGCTGTTTACAACAACCACTTAGGCTGCTGGTTTTAGCAAAATGCTGATCTCCAGTAGGACAATTGTCTTTGTCTGTCTGCGCCTTTTGTCTCGACAAAATGGACATAAATGGACTAAATCTTCACCATCCCATACAGATCTTTCTCCAGTGATGATCATGAGGAAGCTCCAGATTAAAAGGCGCAAGAAAAGATCTTGTGCATATGGTATTTGCTAGTGTCTTAAAACACAAGCCATTTTACAAGTAATAAATATTAGCAGTCTATGCAATAATTTTGTATATTTTGTATATTTTGTTTTCGTGTATTAATTCAAGTTCACTGCTGGAAAAGCTGATAAAGGCACATTTACTCTGGAGTGTTGGTTACTGTGAAAAGTACAAAGTGACGTGTTGCAGCAGACTATTGAGGTGCGAAGCAGATGAGCTGTTTACAGGCACTGAGAAGAATTTGTGTGAAAATACGTCAAGGAATACGTACATGAACCTCTAAAACGGGAACAACTTACGACAGATACAGACACACATTACTCAGCAGAGCAGATGAGGGAGCAGGTACCATAAGGTATTATTATTATAAGGGTGATTATTGTTCAGGCTTGTGGATGGACTGAGGGGGGCATTTTTACCTCATGTTCCCAGCTTTGGGGTGTGAGTCCCACCTCCCTTCTGTGTGTGCGCATGTCCCCTCAAACATAATCAGATGCCCTGATTCCAGCCCTGTGTCTTGTCCTGTCCGGTCCTGTCGGCTGTTATGTTTTCGAGTCCTGAGGTCCCTCCTGGTGCATAATCTGTGGACCCAAAGAAGATGCCTACCATGTTCTGACTAGTTCATACCGCCTAGAGCGGGCTGCCCTCCAGGCAGTGGAGTCCTGCTTCCAGATCTGTCTCATCTCCTGTTGATTCTAGGAGTCCAGGGGCCCTCTGCAGGCTGGTAAAACAGGGACCCCAGGCTGACGCCAGTCAGGTTGTCATTGGTTTGCACTGCCTCTCCTGTCGTTTTGAAGAGTTCGGCCTCCAGTCAGAGCCAGTCGCCAGCCCAGTCACGGTCCTGTCTCTGGTCTGCTCCAGCCTCCTTACCAGTCGGCTCTTTGTTCCATTGTGTGGCCTCCGCAGGTCAGGTCTCCAGGGACCCCAGGCAGACACCAGGCCGGTCTGTACTGCCTCAATGGAATTACCTACAAGTCCACGTTGTATTATGGTATCTGCCATACCTTGGCAGTGGGGTACTATTAGGCTTACCTACTGTATCCATTGTATCCACTGTATCCTGCCCTGAGTGTCCTCATGTGTGGCACCTTATACGTAAGGGTTTAAGTCCTAACTTCTCAGCTGACCATTTGTCATGTAAGGGCTGTCGTTGTCGGAGGCAGTGTCTGTGTCTTTACTGTTACCCCTTGTATCTGCAGCATGCCTTGTTCACTAAACCCCATCTATTTGCACCTAGATCCCTCCAGCCGTACCTGGCAGTTAATGACATAGGTGCTGAATGGGATGAACTTTAGATCTACCTCCCAGTGACCCAAGCAAGAAAAGTGGATGGAATGATGATTACTATAAGCATCATAATATGCAGACGAGGGTGTGGGAAAGGGGGGGGGGTACCACTCAAATTGTAATTTCGCTGCATTTGTTCCACAACAAATAGACCCCAGCTTCGAAATTAAGCTGTGCCCCCCGCCCCCATAACAAACTCTCCCCTATGCCCTTGCATGCATATACTTCAATGATCTGTACTGCTCAATCTAGCACGGTGGTTCTTAACGTTTGATTGTGTCAGTGCGCCACCCTTTTTGAATCTGGTGAATGCTAAAAACCCCCTTCTGAAAATGTGCACATAAGTACATAAACTCAGTTGTATATGCAATGAATATATTTTGTTGAACTGTGTCTCCAGTGCTCAAACATGCACAAAACATAGATAAACAATCTGAACAAAAATATCTTTCTTGGAAGACGAATGGCCACGGACCCCCTAAGACCCATTGAGGGGCCCCTTAGGTAAAGAACCCCTGACTAAGGAAGGCGAAAGTCTGATGTTCCGTGTAAGAACAGTTCACCAGTTACAGAAAGGATAAGAACTGTGGAGGTGTTGTGCTGAGTCCTGACGCATATGGCTCTCCACTTGCTCCCCAGTGAACATTCTATACGTGCAGTGAGTGGCAATTACGCTATACACTACTGTGAATGCCATATTACATTAAATTAAATGGACAACTTTTTCTTCTTCACAGTGTAAAAATATACAGGTGGCACTGAGTGCCTTTCTTTTGTAACTTATCACATATCAGACTTTGCCAGATTGGCAGTAGTTTTCTGGGAATGTAATTCAAATGTCCAAAATTCAATTACAGCAGCAAGGTGCTAAGGTGCAAAAATTGATCCCCTTTGCTCCAATTTTTTGGCAGACTCACTGTTTTAGCAGATATGGCCTGTGTTTGTACAAAACCCTGTATCTTCCCAAGAAAAAAGCCCTGTTGTCCTTTTATAAACACCTCTGCGGGGTTTGGGCATGTTCACTCTACGGGTTAGTTATTTCTGTGCGGTAGCAACCGGAAACACACTTATAACGTTTCGTTTGCACCAGTTTTAATCATACTATATTATGACCAGGGCATGTCAGCAGTTTATTCACGGTTCGTCATATAAAGGCAGTGCTACAGAACAGGTACAGAGAGAAACTCAAAGACTCACATACAGACACATGAACCCACACACTCACAAACACACACAGACCTGAGCACCCTCACAGACGCAAACACACCAGCACATACATGCATACCTGTTAAATTAGCCTACAAACAAATATCAGACATTTGTTTGTTTGTCGTGTTTTCTTTTAGCAATAACTGGGTGATGGTTGTATCATACAACCTCTATTATTTTAATGCCAAATGTTTATGGGTTTTTGACATATGCCTGCAACTTCTATGTGTAGCAACTCATCAGCACCGCTGTGACTCTGACTAGGATAACTGATTAAAAGCTTGTAATTGAACTATGCCGTTGTCAGGCTAAATGAACATTATCTGTAAAACGACAGAGCTCTCTAAAGGTCAGGGTGGCGGCTGTAAACTAATTATCCATGTCTTGTTATCTATTTTATATAGCCAGATTTGCTTAAAATTCCCATCGTCTTTGATTCGGTATTCGTTGTTTCAAGTTAAATTTTTATTGGAAGTTCAGAGGCTACCCTACTCTTACACAGTAAGGTAGCTAAAAACGTCGTGGAAGTTAAGGCCCAACCCACCTGAAGTGAAAGGTAGCAATTGGGTAAATTTAGAAAACAAAGCTTCCACAACACTCAACGAATTAACTGAGCATGAGTGCGCAATATTATGACATTACTAAATCCTGATTACTATTAATTTTGTCGATACGTTGGTCGTTGCTTGTCACACAGCAACTGCATCTTTCCATATTTACACCCACTGTGTTATTACATCGCGTGCCTTCACCCCAATTATAGGTGACTTCCTACCCTGAAGTGCCCAGATCAATCCATTAGCTTACATTAGGTCCTTCAAGTTTAACTTTCGCTTTGTTGATGGTTTTGCCGGTTAATATTAATCTATAATCACATTCATCTAACCATTCATCCATCCACGGATGCATTTTTTAAGCCATGTGTTAGATGCGTGTTGAATAACAAACATGTTTCGAAAACACCAATAACGGAAATCCAATTATACTTCTTAGGTCGTAACTACTTAAGGAGGATCACGTGTTTATAATATATAGTTGTAGTATCTAGTTTAAATGCCAATATGCAACCGAATGCATTTTACAGTGTATTGAATGTATTTGCTCTGGCTTAGATTCCAGTACGTCCAACTTGAGAAATCCCCGCATTGACGGAAAAAACACGGGCGACACTTTACGTCAGAAGTTACAGTTTATGCCAGTAAACACTTCTTAAGTATAGTAAAAGACAAATTAACTCTTACCTCTTATATTCCTCAACTCCTGAAGAAATCCGTTAGCTCCAGGGATTTGATGTTTGCTATTAATTTTATCAACAGTTGTCCATTCCTGCGTATGTAATTTCCTTCCCAAATTAAAAAAACAATCGTTTGCTGGTCATACGAGGGTTACCCAATAACAATAACCACTAGCGAACAAGTCTCTGCGAGCTCCTCATCAGATTTTTTTTACACTATTCTTCCCCTTTTCTGCCAAATTCTTTACTGACATTTGTTTTTCGAGGGTTAAACTACCCCAGTGGGTGTCAGTTTGCCTGCGTTTTAGTGCAGCAAAAGCTCCAGTAGATGAGTGGGCTTGTGACGCTGATATGCCGCAGTCAGCACTGACTCCACGCTGAGCGGAGTCGCCCAGGCTGCCAGCCACAAAATCGCGAATAGCGCGTTTTCCTTAAAGCCGCAAGGCGCTGACAGTCGAGCCGCAGCGCCTGTATAGGAGCTGTCCGTGCGCCAGTGCTGAAGCTGCGCAACTTCTTTCTTCGTAATTATTAGCTTCAGTAATATAGGGAATAACTGCACGTAATTAGGAATGATAATATCTAAAAGCAGAATTACAAAATAAACAAGAGGAAACACCCTTTTTATTGAAATGCAACTGCTGTCCTCCATTGGCGCAGGCCGCGTTTTAATTTCAGGGGCAGTTCGATGTCTTATTTAACGCGAGAAAGTAACCGGCAAAGCCATTTCCAATGTAATGCGAATACACGAAGGTAGCATTTACATGGGGGGGGGGGCAATGCATCAGATTCCCTTTTACCACATGAATCTCACCTGTAAGTCTTTCGTAAATGTGTTCATCTAGAGGAAAAGCCTACGACTGTACTGCATATTACTACTACTACTAATAATAACAACGACAATAATAATAATTTATTTATTCAATTTATATAGCTCATTTCACAATCCCAAGGTCTTTTAACACAAACATTTTCCATTTGATCCTATTCATTATAGCATGAGGCAGAAATTTCGGAAAAAGAAAAATTATTTTCGTCTGCCGCTGAGTATTGTTTTGTTTTACATTTATCTTTTGCATAAAACCTGCAGGTCTTGAGTTGGGATGTAGTCCGTCTGTTAAAGTAAAAAAAATGAGCTATAGTAAATCACATTGTATAAAAAGGTTCTATGTATATTTTATCAACACACACCGCTCGTGCAATATTACAGTTTGAATTAAGCTCAAGGCGACATTTAAAGAAGAAAAAAATGAAATACAACAAATATAGAAGAATGTGATATCAACTTATTTTTCCATCTAATAAAGACCTTAGGGGCCTTACCTTGTACCTTTGAAAATATTTACTATATATCCCTCCTTCTTTACTTCATGATTTGGATATTAATTTTTCTTAATGCCCATTTTGCACTGATTTATTTTGTATTAATTATTTTGTTTTAATCTGTGTTAATGTTCACAAGCTAGTCACAATATACTTTTTTTGTGTATGCTGTACTTCGATGCTTGTAGAGCTGATTTTAAATGTGCTTTAAACTTCATCATTAACATTAGACTCTACGCATGGGTTTTAATATTGCTCTTTGGGAGTACGGATATATTTCTTCTCCAATGGACCATCTATGAAGGAGTTCCTGTTCTTCAATTGGTTATGCCCAGTGTGGTGGGTTCTGAGTGGTGGAAGGCTTCAGGAGAGTGTTTCATTACAAAGGCAGGCAGGCGTAATGCCCCGAGAAATGGTGTAAGAGCGCATCAAGGGAAAGATGCCAGTTCCAGGGCTCAGATAGTCAGGGAAGACAGGGAAGTGACCTCTGGTTCTGAGTAATATGCCTGTCAGAATACTAGCCATTTGATAGTGGATATAGTTCTTCATAAAACTCATTTAAGAGGTTTAGTCTAGATAAAATGCACAGAAACTCACAGAATTGCAGAGAGGAAATGGCAGAATATGCAGAGGTTAGGAAAAAGTCAATGCATGTGAAAGTGTTTTTTAATTTAGAAATATCCATCCATGTTATGTAACTGTTTATCGCATTCAGGGTCATGGGGGTGTGGAGGCTACAGGCACATCACAGGGAACAACCCAGGATGAGGTAGCAGCCAATCACAGGGTACACTCACAGACACACACACACACAGCATTCGGTAACTCCAATTAATGTCAGCATGTCTTTGAGGGGAAAGCAGAATACCCAGAGAAAACCTCATAACGACCCAGGGAGAACAAACTCCACACACATGGAGCTATGGTGGAGACGTAAGCCCAGGTCCCAGCGGTGTAAGGTGACAGTGCTAACCACTGCACCACCGTGCCGACTTAATGCGTTAGTAGCTTTGATTTATTGATTTTAAAAAATATATTTTCGCAACTCATAGTACTTCTATATTGCATGTATTGCAAATACAAATTTCCCATGATAAACTGAGTTAAACTTTCTGCAACTGTGACTATATGTGTGTATGTGTGTGTGTCGGAAAGGGGGGGGGGGGGGGGTGTGAATCATGTATATATTAAAAACCTTAGGCTGACATTTCATTAGTCACTACAAGGAGAAACTCTGTTTTGTGAATAAAATTAAAAAACTAAAATAGCTAAAACTCTTGTATATTGATAGGTTAATTATGGTTAAGGTTAAGGCTGGGTAGAGGGTAAGGTTACCATTGCTAGGATTAGGGTTTTTTCCATGGAGTCCCCACAATGATATAGGTACCTAATCTTTCTGTATGTGTGTTTGTGTGTGAATGTTTGTGTGGAGGTGCATGGCTGCATGGCTGCATGTATGCACTTTTACAAAACATTGTAGGAACATGTTGGGGAAAAATGTTTCCATAAGGTTAGTAAACCCTGACACATCGATAAAAATAACCTGATTTTCTCAATAAACTTTTGGCTTGTTGTTCATTTTCTTGTATTTTCAAAATTGTTTGTAGTCATGTTTGTGTGTGTGTGGGGGGGGTGTACATTTGTATTCTGTTGGCTTCAAAAAGCTTGATAAGATCAGACAGGCTCTCAGTTGATCAGTGTTTTCAGTTTTAATAATATGAATGTTGGTTTTCCAGGCTCAAGCTGAAGCTCGTTGTTCACCTGTCTCACCCACTTTGACTCTCCCTTCTTTCTGAGCAGAGGGTCCCCATATGGCTCAGCTGCTGCAGTCAGCCAGCTGTCCCACAGTAGTGAGAAAATTACCCTTCAATTTGAAATTCATATATCCTGTATGAATTCAGTCAAAAATGTTACTGGCTTCTTTCTCTTACTGTTTTCTTCCGCCCTGGGGCCAAAAAAATTAGGATCATGTTTGTATTCTCTATGGATATGTACTGTGGCACTTTTATACATTTACCATTTTACTTAAAATCTCAGGTGATCTTCAAAATATAGTTTTCCCTGCCCACTTGAGAACCAAACATCTGCAGAGGTACCTGAAAGTAATTGTAATTTTGTCTCCGGAGACAGCCTGATGGAAATATTAATTACCTGATTTCTGCTAGGCTATGTATGAAACTATGCCAAACTTTGTTAAGTGAGCCTGGGTGAGAGTGTGGAATTATGGGAACCTGCCATTCATGGTTCCTGGTGCCTGTAAGCTGCAGCAAGATTTCCAGTGGGACCATAGTGAGTGAAAAAAAGTCTCTCACTGGGTTGTCTGCCCTGGAATTCCTAGATACTGTTTTCCATCTGTTTTGCATTACTTACTTTAATATGAATTTATTCTTATGTCCTGAAATCAACCAGTTTTGCTTGCATACAACAATGTTGAGACATTAATCTTTGGATTAAGTAGTGTAAGTGGCACAAATGCTTCTGCTTCTTTTTCCTTAAAATGCAAATCTGTGAGAGGCTTTTGATATTTATACAGCATTTATATCCCAGCTTGGCAAATGAAGATCAATATTAGCTTCCATCTGTCATAAAGGTAGTTTAATCCAGTTTAGTTTCTGACATAGAAACGGAGGTCACCTGTATGAAGCAACTTGAGAGCATGGGTTGGGTTTGGGTCACATAGCTGCAGAGTCTGGGATAGATGGTGGTTGAGCCTCCCTGTTCTTCGGGGATCATTCAGGAGGTAATAATCCTGCTCAGATGGCTTTCCCATGGTCCTGGCCTTGTTGGAGTCAGGCGGGTTGATCCTGCACCTGGAGCTTCTGGCTGGTGTACTAGGTGGTCCTGTTTGGCCACAGTGCCTCACTAAGCCAGCAACCTGAGATAGGAGTTGGGGTCCCTCAGAGACCCATCAGATAAGAGGGAGCGTAAGGACACAGATTCCAGGTCGACAGAGCCACGTCACTGTGAATATAATCAACTGAGATGATAATTGTATATGTATATGTAAAGACAAACACTTTGTATGTTTTATGTGTTTCTTTTCTGTATAATGGGACAAGGAACCATACTGGGCAGACTGACTTAGAAGGCAGACACAGACACTGTAGACTGCCCTGTGTGAGACACGAGGGGCTGTGGGGGGGACAAATGGTGCAGAAAACATGTGGAAGTCAGTGAACTTTATTCCTCAGCCTTAGGTGTGACAAAGACCCTTCAGGACAGAGAGGAAAGCTCTGTGCAACCGGAGCAGTGGCCAGCGGTATGCATGAGTACAAACTGGGACAATACTGCATTTATGCTACCCTGTCCTGAAAGTTTAGCCTGTTGTGGGAAAATGAGAATGGTAGGAGGGTAGGGGAATGGGGGGAGGGGGGCAGCATGGTACTGTACAGCGTGAATGGTCTTTAATTAAAAAAGCAATGGCGGTGAGAAACACAAAGCTCACGTGGGGGTCTCTTAAGACAGCAGTGTGGAGCATCTGCCCATCCAGTAGCCTCCCTGCTTCTGACCAGCTGGCTGCTTTACACTCCGTCAGCCCAGAGTGAGCAGAGCCAGCTGGTCGTCATTAATGGCTGTCTGCTTTTCTCCAGCCCTTTGCTGTTTTACGATATCACTGTTTTTGATATCTTGGTTATTCTGTGTAACTATTGCACACATAAATATTTCAGGCACATGCACACACAAATATATTCACTCAATAATGTATATTAGTTAGTTGTCGCGTCTTTATAGTCGGTTTTCTGAAGTAACTATCTTTAGTAGACCAGTTTTAGTATCTCTTAGTGAAGAAGTTTTTTTCAGCAGCTCTTGGAAACATTTCAAATGATTTCAGTGATATTAAATACTGAATCCCACCCAAAAACCAAACAGAAGTACTACATCTGTGCGGTGGCCAAGAGGTGTCACTGGTGCCTGACCCCTCTATGGTTCGGGGTTTGAAATCCACCCTCACTGCGTGTGAGTGAAGCTTGAATGTCTTCCAAGTTTCCTCTCACGGTCCAAAGATGTGCTGCTATTTTAGTGCTTGAGTGCATGTGCCCTGTGATCGACTGCAGTCCAGTCCATGGTGTACCTCAGCCTTGTGTTATATGCTGCCTATCTCTATTACTCTATCTAGGATAAGAAGGTGGAAGATGGATCTTTGGAGTGTTTTTTAAGAGAGAGTGCAATGCGGCCACATCCCCTCTAGAGGGAGCTCAGCTGTAACTTTTAAGTGATGTAACATCTGGCTGCTCTGGAAGCATCAGTAAGAGTGACAATGGAGCTGGAGATGCGGTGATGTCACGTGCTGCTCTAGAGGCATGAACTGCTCTATCACAGCAAACATTGCCATTTAGTGTCATTGTAGCCCTGTTCCTTGCATTGCAATGTGTTTTGGTGATTCTAAATGAACAGGACGCCATTTACGACAACAAATGTCTGTTTTCTGTTGGTGTGCAATGTTTTAAATAGTAACAATGTTGGAAAATCTTTATCCTATCTTAGTACCACAACAGACTGATTGGCATCCGCAGAAAATTTAATTTGCACATATAGAAATGCAAAAATTCAAGATAAATTGAAGACAACACACACAGTGCAAAGAATTTTGAATAAATACATGAATAAATAGATAAATATACAAGCTGGGAGGAGTGTATGAGTGATTTACATATTAAAAGTCCAATGCTAACAGTTTTTCTTTTTAAACCGTGTGACGTATTTCGCTGGCTGTCATGTGTCTGGAGGACATGTTGTAGTGCATGATGGCTACAGTAAGACAAAATGCTAACACTTTACTTGAGGAGGCACAAACAATATAATATCATTCTCTTGCTTATGTATTAATTAACCAATAGCTAAGTCTCAGTTGCACGGGGTGATGGGTGGTGCAGGAGGTAGTGCTACCGCTCAGCAACCAGAGGGTTATAGGTTTGAGCCCCGGGTCCTCCTGACCCCATCAAAGTGTCCTTGAGCAAGACACTGAACCCGAAATTGCTCCCGGTGAGCTGGTTGGCACCTTGCATGGCAGCCTCCGCCACCAGTGTGTGGATGGGTGAATGTGAGGCATGAATTGTAAAGCGCTTTGAGTACTTGTAGGAGTAGAAAAGTGCTATATAAATTGCAGCCCATTTACATGCCGATCTCATGTTCATTCATCATTAATTAATAGGGCGTCATTTATGGTATCTCAAGCAGTGATTATATTTGTTACTGTATCTGTTAATTCTGTACTACTGAAGTATTGAAAGGAATTACTAAGGAACTATTAAAGGAACAAGTAATGAATAACACAAGTGAAATACTAATCTCATGTTTGTTAATCATTAATGAACTGTGACAGATCTTTTATCTCAAATAGTCCTATATTTGTTCTTCCGTAGTAACTGAGTTACTACTAAGTATTTGTGCTCTGCCAAGTAAAGTATTACTGAAAAAATCCCTAATAGTGCTTCTTAGCACACACATCATGGTGGAGTGAGGTGCCTCAAGATAGTAATAGTGTCCCATGGAACAGATGAGCAGAATTGTTCATAGTATTGTTCGTTTTTGTCATTATCCTCTTCTCTACCACTACTTCCAGTGTTCCTGGCTTGGTGCAGTGATGGAATTAGCTTTCCTGTGTCATCCAGGTTTCAGCAAGCCTCTCTTCTTCTCACTGAGGTTGCTGTTTCTGAAAGTCATCAGAAAAAAAACAGGGGAAAAGGGATAGCAATTCCTAGTTTGCTACCACTGGTACAATTGTAAAAGAATGTTCGATGGAAAACAGAGCTTGGTTGTCATGGGACCCATTATGTCTTGCAAAACAAAACACCACATTCCACAGTAATAACCTCACACCAAACAGCCGAGCGTGGTGTTCATCATGTCTTTGTTTGGGGATGCATTGCAGTATTAGGAACACGAATGAGTCAAATAGTCCATGAATCCTGCTATGCCAGGGACATCTACTGGAGAGCATCGGAGTCTGAAGCACATGCAGAAAGACAGTGATCCTAAACAATTTCTATGAATGCTATATTTATAAGAATCAATAAACACATTCATAACACATTATAATGCATTCATGAAGCATCATAAACATGGCTATAAATATTTATTAAAAAGGCATAACAAATTATAGCAATGCTTATTATGCATTATGAATGCTTTACAAAGCTCTCATCTATAATGCACTGCAGATACCTTCATGCAGTACAAAGCATCCTTAATTCTTTTACTGACCATTGCAATGCATTATAAAGGTATCTATAGTGCATCATAGATGAGAGCTTCATTGGAGCTTATCAAATATTATAATCAACAGTATAATGCCTTTTGACTGTCAATAGAAGATGCTGTAATGCTTTATTAACTATTATACTGAACATTATAATGCATTATGAAGATACAGTCATATGAAAAAGGAAGTACACCCTCTTTCAGTTCGATGGATTTATGTAGCAGAACATACGTACAATTATTTAAACCAAAACTGAGTCGTAAAACATCACACAACAGATTCCACTGTGTCATTGTTTATTCAACAAATTTGAAGCCAAAATGGAGATGCAATGTGTGGAAAAACTAAGTAAACCCCATGACTTAACAGCTGGTAGAATCACCTTGAGCAGCAATTATTTGAAGTAACTGTTTTGTGTATCACTTTTTCAGTCTCTCACATTGTTGTGGTGGAATTTTGGCTCACTCTTTTTTACAACATTGCTTGAGTTGATTAAAGTTTACAGGCATTCATTTATGCACAACTCTCTTATAGTTCCACTTCTGCATTTCAGACCGATTGAGATCTGGACGTCACTGCAACACCTTGGTTCTTTTCTTTTTCAGCCATTCTGTCATAGATTTGCTAATGTGCTTGGGATCATTGTCCTGTTGCATGACCCAGTTATTGGACAGATGGCCTCACATTTGACTGTACGGTACTTTGGTATATAGAGATGTTCATAAGAGACTCAATGACTGCAAGATGCCCATGTACTGTGGTAGGAAAACCAGCCCAAATCAGCACCCCTCCACCACCATGCTTGACAATTGGTAAGAGGTGTTTGTGCTGATATGCTGTGTTTGGGTTTTTCCAAACATAGTGCTGTGCATTATGGTCAAACATCTCTACTTTGGTATTGTCTGTGCAACGGACCTTGTTCCATAAGTCTTATGGTTTGTTCAGATGAAACTTTGCAAACCTAAGCTATACCACCATGTTCTTTTCAGAGAGAAGAGGCTTACTCTTGTTCAGTTGTTGTTAAATTGTACTGTCATGATCTTTAACATTTATCATGCTAACTGAGGCCTGTAGAGTCTGCAATGTAGCTCTTGTGTTTTTTTTTTGCAATTTCTCTGAGCATTGCACAGTCTGACTTTGGGGTGAATTTGCTGGGACATCCACTCCTGGAAAGATTGGCAACTGACTAGAATGTTTTCCTCTGGTGAATAATCTTTATCGCCGTAGAATGACGGACTTCAGATTGTTTGGAAAGGGCATTATGGCCATTCCCAGATTGATGGGCAGCAACAATTTATTCTATAAGATTATTGCTGATGTCTTTCCTCCCTGGCATTGTGTTACCACACACCTGAATGCTCCAGACCAGCAAACTGACAAAACTTCTGCTATTATAGAGGTGGTCACACTTGCTGACAATCAGTTAATCAAGTGCATTTGATTAACAGCACTTGGCTGTTACTTACCCTACAGAAGCAGGATGGGTGTGCTTACTTTTTCACAAACTGTGCCTGCATTTTGGCTTAGTTTTTGTTAAAAAAATAATGACACAGTCATGTGTTATTGTTCATCTGAGGTTGTATTTACGTAATTTTAAGACCTGCTAAGGACCAGATGATGTTTTTATTGCACATAAAATTGACAGAGGCTATACTTTCTTTTTGACATGCCTATATCTATATTATTGTTATAGATGACATTGTAGATGTTAGCATCAAGTAAAATGTTACCCGCCATGCCTGCAAATTTGTATCAGAGTATCTGAAGATGACAAAAATCACACTTTTGGACCAGCTTCCAAAATCCAAACCCAAAACCCACTTCAGTCTTGTGGAAAGACCTGAGATGAACAGTTCACATAAGAACTCACCCAAATCTATAAAGCAGTGGCTGCAGTCATTTCTGATAAAGCTAAAGTGGGCAGTTATGGAGTACTAAGGGATGATTACGTTCTCACAGAGGGATATTGAGTGTTGCATAACCTTTAATGCTAAATAAATGACATAATGATTGACATGTCAGGGTGGCATGGTGGTGCAGTGGTTAGTACCTCTGCGATCTGGGTTCAATTGTCTGCCTGGGTTACGTGTGTGTGAAGTTTGCATGTCCTTCCCATGTCATCATGGGGTTTTGTTCCTTTTGCTCAGGTTGCAGTAGGATAAGCTGCTGTTGATTGCACAAGCTTCGGGGAAGGACTGTGTTGCAACAATCTGAGCATGGGAAGGAGCTTGTTATTTCCTGTTTAACTGTACTGACATCACTGCAAACCACTTAGTATCTGTATAGTAAAGTCTATACAGTCTGTCAGAACTTGTTCGGATTTTTTTTTCCTATATAGTGCAGCTATTTTTACTATATACATTTTCAACCCTTGGATTTCTTCACCCAAGACATTTTGATTCAAAATAGTCTTTATACCGGACTTTCTGATAATTTATCAATGTACTATAACAAACGTGTAAGTGCCTGTACCTCTGAAACTGAACTGGAGTTAAGTGGGTCTGTTTCTTTTCTAATTCCCTGACTAGTGCTAGGATCCAAAAGTAAACACGACATCACAACTAGATGTTCACCGAACAACTGTGCACCCGTCACCGTGTTTCCTGTTTCAACAGGTGCTCAGAGTGGGAACACCACACGGTGGTACACTGTCTGGAGTGAGTCGTTAGCTTAGCATCAGCTAGCTTTCCCCCTGAGACTGTGCATGCAGGCTGTACTTGGTCAGTTACTGTACATGTGGTTTATTGGTTGTCCTGAAGTCATGGTCTCCTGACACCGGCTTCTATGACCCACAAGCTGGGGCAGCTCTAGGCTAAGTGGAGAGCTGGGACTTAGACCAGAAACCTGTCAATGAGTCAGAATTCAACGTTTAAAACTATTAAATTCTGTCCGTCTATTCTGGTAAAAATTCATCAGTTCCATGCTCTGAATTTGGTGAAAAGTTGGCTCTAGAAAATAAATGGTGATCCTGCACTCAGGAATAAGAGTCCTGATCCATTAATATTCGAATAGGTGCAGCTGCCAACCAAGATCACGTAAATGACTACCAGTGTTGGGATGCACACTATTTAAAGGATTATCCATCTATTAATAAGAAACAAACAAGGGTCAGACTACAATTATTTTTCTTTTAATTATTAGAAAAGGTTTTACAGGGTATTACCAAAAGTTGGCTCTAACATTAACCAGTGAACATAGACAGCTGTGTGTCAGTAGGTTGATCCTCCTGATGGTGATCTGAAACTTTATACGCATTAACTAAAACATAGTTCAATAATTTTGTACTTAGGTTAACCAGGTTGACTATAATACCAGCAAAGTATTTGAATATTCAGGAGAGATCAGGGAACATAGTTGGGATGAGTGTGTGTGTGGTCGTCTGAGTGTGTGTGTGGGTATACCTGTCCTAATGGGGACACAATGTCTCCATAACGTGATAAATATCCATTTTTTGCCCTTATGGTGACCGGTTTCATGCAAAAACTCTTGTGTTTTGCTTGCTTACTTATGGATATGGTTAGGGCAGGGTGGGGGTTAGGTTGTCATAGTTAGTGTTAGCATTTTCTCCATATAAGTGAATGAGGGGGGCCCATAAGGATAGGTATGCCCAACACATGTGTGTGTGTGTGTGTGTGTGTGTGTGTGTGTGTGTGTGTGTGTGTGTGTGTGTGTGTGTGTGTGTGTGTGTGTGTGCATTTGGTGAGTATTTTGGTGAGTTGAACAGTACATCTGCAGAGGTATGGAAAATGGTGGGGAGGGGGGCATGGAACTGACGAGAGTTGGATTCAAGCATCCAAATGTCTGGGCCCCAGTCCTGGTCATGCCCCTGCCCACAGGCCTAGGCCAGCTTGATTGATGTAGGCCCCTTCGTTTCTGAAGTTTCCGTCGGGGACAGTTTGGCTGACAGGCCAGGTTGGCTGATACTGGCTATTCTCTTGATGCAGGCTGGGTTTCTTCTGCGGCTGATGGATGGATGGTTGGCTTATTACTGCCCTCTTTCTGCTGCAGGTACCGATAAATCAGACGCACATGGAAAGGGTGCTAGCACAATCCATTCAGTATGGTGGAAATATTCTATTCCTCCACCTCTTTCGATTGCTAGTTTTGCCCCCTGTGGTGTGCCTCTTACAGGAAACCATGGTTGTGACGCGCAACTTCCTGCGATTTTTAACCCCAGGGCTCTCAGTTACTGACAGCAGGGGCCACGCAGAGCATGGGGGGGAGAACTGGCATGTACCAAAAAAATACCTCAGGTGGCATCCTCTCAGCTGCTTACAGCGTCTTTCCTCAGTATTCAGATCATGGCTGAGAAGAGGGGCAGTGGTGCCAGATTCATATTGGTATTTATTAACAAATAGTCCTGCAATTACCTAGTAATACAGCAAAGCATTCATCTACAGACATTAAGTCATAAACAGCCATAAAGCTAAGCTATTTAACATTTCTGCTGCAAATTAAAATAGGGCATCACTGAAGATCAAAGCATCAACACTACAGTCAATTTCCTGTGGGAATATATTGGCATTTATGCCAAATGAAAACAAAAAAAAAGCTTTCATCTAGTCCACACCTGTCCTAAGTGTTGCAGATGGCGAATACATTACACTTGCAATTCAAAGGTTTCAATTTATTTCCTGTGAGAGGCACCGATGCAACACCAGGCAGTTTCCCCAAATAGACCAGCTGTGTGAATTTTCAAGCTGTATGTCAGTCAGCATTTAGGGACCTACAAAGTAGATGTAGTAAAATATCGCAGCATGGTGATTCTGGTGAAATTATAGATTGGTACCTATTGCAACTGAGGTAAATATGGAGTTTCATACTAAAACTTGTGTCTCTTACGCCAGTGTTTCCCAATCTGGTACTCAGGGACCCACGGATAACAAAAACATGGACTGTCTATGGGTCCCCGAGCACCAGGTTAGGAAACACTGTCCTGGGCGATATGCTGGTTCAGTGGCTAACAGTGTGGCATCACACCTTTAGCATTGGAGTCTCAATCTCACACCGACTCTGTGTGTGAAGTTTGTATGTTCTTCCCAAATTGTACAGATTTCCTCCAGGTGTATATATAATCCTCTTTAATCCTCTCATTAAACTGGTATCCATAGAAATTGGGTGTGTATGTATGAGTTCTGCAATTTACTGGTATCCTATCCTTGGTTTCTTGCTGCTTTGTGCCCTGTGTTACCTGTTATAAGCTGCAGGCCACCTCCACCCAGTAATGGTAGCTGTAATATGGATGGAGACCCCTTTGCGATCGCTAAAATACTATGCATCTCCACTTTGGCCACTTGTCAATTGTATTAACAGTATATGACCACTAGAGAGCGAAAGTCACTTTATTGAATGAAACCAAAAACCCGAATCTGGCTTTGAATAGTAACCCATTGATGTCAACTGAAATTGTATAGCTTGGAACGACAAACGTATGTGCATGGTCTGTGTTTCAGTGCATAAACAAGATAAACATGGCTAGCATGTACTTGATTTGTACTGTATGTGTCCTTAAATTAAAAAGTAAAAATGACCTTTGCAATTACATAGCTGCACGTGGGATAAACATTCCTGGAAAAGCGGACTGATAACTGTGTAATGCACAATATCGTTAAAATGAAGCTCCGCTGATTTTTTAAATTTATAGTATTTATTGATGCGCGCGTCGAAGCTGGCTTGCTCATTTTACGCATGCACGCTTAGTAATTGTGCTTTCGCTTCATTTCGAATTTCATTCACAGAATGTATTTCCACGATTTAATGTCGATGAGCCTCCTGTCCCATTTTCACTGCAGTGGATGCACACAACAATCTGATATAGCAGCAGAAATCCTAGTTTCACAGATAAACAGTTATATGCAGGAGCTGCTTTGGGTCGTATTAAGTAGTCAGTTCTATAATTATTTATTTGCTGCGCATGTACCAAGAAACATCTGGAAATCGCTGAAAAACATTCTCATCTGGCGTGTAATCGTTACTAAAATCAATCTTTTCCTTTCTCTAGCTACTCCTTATTCCTAAAGCTCATGACTCACATATGCACAATCGTCACTAAGGCATAATGGGAGATAATGGAAAATGTGCTCTGCATTTTTTGCATAATAATAGATACAATAAAGCATGAATGAACACACTGACAGCCAACTGTCATCACGGTTGTAGGTGTTTTAATGTAAAACCCTAGTTTTGGCTAATGAATAGAATTAGATATAATCAACAACCGTAATTGGTCATTATATATTGTTATTGTGTTGCTATGTAATTATGTTCCATACCCGGCATAAATGAATTGAATGAACGTTGCGTGCTAACTACCGGCACCCTAAACATGAATGGGATTACAAAATTAATCCCTCCAGTGTTGTTGCAATGTAGGAGCTTCGTTTCCTAGTAAAACCTCTGTCATTCCGGCGAACTGACAAAATAACGTGTTAAATAAGGCGATCTGACTTCTTGGTCCTCGCTCGAAAAATAATCTACAAAGCAATATTTCGGTTTTTTCCTAAAAACAAAAACTTCTTCAATCAAACTTTTTTTTTCATTTTAAAATACCGATATGACGGACAGGAATATGACATTCTCGTGGAAATCCGTTCACGTCCCAGGCGCATAAACGAGGGCGTTAATATGGCCGGTCGCAGTTTATCTGTCATTGTAGCTCGCCTTTCGCCGTCGACACGGAGAGCATAACAAGCCATTTAGTTCCCATCATTTCCCTGCTTCTTGTCCCCTCCCCCTCCAGACACAGACAACGGCGCACACCTTAATAGGGGCGCGTCTCCGACACAGCCGCCGACCAATAACCCGCCTGTCTGGGCAGAGACCAGGGGGGGATGTGCGCTCGCCGGGGCCCAATCAGCGCTTTTGTGTTGCCTGCCGGTGCCGGGGACTGGTCGTGAGGAGCTTCTGCGGCGCTTCAGGATCGGAAAGTGAACCCGGAGCAAGTGAGACCTGAAGGGCCAAGACGAGTCAGGTGAGTCCGAGGATGTGGCTGCGGCCTAGCCGATATTTTCGGAGTGTATAAAAATATGATGGCGGGCTATGGTATTTTTTTGACATCGGTATACTGCCGGTATAATTTGTGTGTCATTTTAGCGCAACGGGGGGATCAAGCACGGATGGGGAAATCGTGCCGTTAATCCAGACGGTCGCCGCTCCAGCATCGCGGCTTTGTCGCTGGCAATTAGCGCGACCCTTCTGCGCGGGCGAAAGCGTGTCCGTCCGGCCACCCGGCTCCGGTGGACAGGAAAAACCGTTTCGGAGGGCAGCTTGTCCGAGATCGGTGTAAATTAGGAGCTCGCCCGAAGCGAAGTCCGCTTCATTGTCTCATACCGCCTCTCCAGGGGTTAACCCAGATCGGGTGCGGGAGCCCTGCGTCTTGCAGGCTGCCGGAGTACAGTATCCGCGCAGCACTCGGGGGCAGATCCTTGAATGCCCGCCCCCCCTTCTTATTGTCCTCCTAAAAAAGCGATCAGAGAAATATGCAAGTAAGGTTATAGCCTGGCACATCGCGGCGATCCGATGCTGCATGAAGCGACACGTAAAGGAGTCAAAGTTAAGTGCGGTGCTACTGATGGATGTACAGTGTATATATATTTTAAAAAAACAGCATCAGCCATTTACGTAAGTGAAGACGCTCTCAACTTGTTTCATATGCACGCAAATGGCTACCCTCCTTAGCATGCGTCAGCCTGCAATTAACTGCAACCGAGGAGTGCAAATAAAGCGGACTCTGCGGCGCTCAGACGTACCGTTATCCTGATCGATCGTGTGCCGTATATAACGTTTCTATATTAAATAATGTATGTAAGCGCCAATAGTGCATATTCGAGGGATGGTAGACGGGCCCCACGGTACACCGGGCGCATCCCATCTGAGGACGGCTGTCCCGAAGATCGGCTGACCCGCGACTGCTTTCCATTTTGACTTCACGTTTTGTTTTAAAAATAGTACTTTGATTGTTGCGAATTTTCATTACACTTGGCAGCAGCATCCACTTAAACGCGTTCTCTAATTTACAACAAAGTGACACAATAATTATACTTTAAGCGGACTGCCTGCGTATGTTTTTGTCGGTGAAGGATGGAAATGGAAAAATATGCCTATAAGTTCCAAGAAGTATCTAAATATATTATCAGGGTTAAGTGTCACTGTGGCTGTTTTTTGTGCAGCGAAGACTCCTTACATGTGACTCTGGATCTGTGTGGTGCATTAACGGTAATGAGTTACATTTTGGCTGGATAAGCGCTCACGTTCAGTTTTACTCTCATTGTAATCGGTGGCGTGATGTGCTGGATACGGAATGTTGCAATACCTCTGGTGGATTTGGGTCATTTTCAGACTTCCTGCCCCATAGTGTTGTCTTAAATCTCTAGATGGTCCCCAGACACCTTCTCTGCACTCCCCCCTCCACACACACACACACACACACACTCTTACACAATTCTGCCTTAAGCTTTGAGAAGCCATTAGTCCTCTCAGCCATCTAAAGCTGCTGCCATGAATTCATTTACTGAAATGAACCGACTTGTGTCGTCCCCTCCTCCACTCTCTCTCTATTTTACCTTTCTTTTGATGAAAAGTTTCTCCTTGGTGGCTCGCCCGCCACCCCCCGCCTTCCGGATGCCGTGGATAAGGAGCAGGTCTTTTGTGGTGTGCACTTGGCTGTTGTTTCTCGCTGGCAGTGTGCAGTCAGGCAGCTCCATTGGCCGTGTATGATGACTGCACAGGAATGCAGAGGGACCTGGGGGGGTCCACGCTAGCATGCGGCAGCATTTCATGGTGCCGTTTATTCACAGCTGATTGGTTAAAGAAGTCTTTAAAACAAATACTTATGGGTCAGTAATGAAGTACCGAAGGTGGGATGATAGGGGAAGGTCAGATTCACTTGCATTTAGTGTCCTTCATTGTCTTTGCATGCTTACGGGGCAGTGGTTTGGAGAGGTGGACTTGAAACCCAAATGTAAACGGGTTCAAGTCCCAGGTGGAGGCCTGTCGGTCCCCTGAGGGAAGCGGCTGAACGTGAACGTTCCAGTGAAATACCCAACGGCATCTTTTCGGCCGAAAAAGCACCGGCGGAGAGACTTAGCTGCCAAGACGCCCGCCTTTTGCAGCCTGCTGGTGCAGCAGATATTACTGTGTGCACCTGCACGGGCACATGCGACTGGTCATGTGCCGCATGCGTGTTGCAGTGCGCAGCTGTGTCTGGGAGGACTCCGCCTGAAAGCCACGCCGCTCTCTGTGATGATCGCAGCCCAAAGTTATACTGAAAGTGGCTTCCACTGTCTTCTACCCTGATTGATATGGATCTGTGGACAGGAAGAAAACAGTTAAAACTCAGTTCCTGTGGCTTTTTGGCCGCTTCCGTGGATTGTTCTAGAAATACCACGCTGGTAGTGTCCTTTCATGCTGGAAGTGCTGTAGGTGTGTTCATATAACAAAAACGGCTTAATCTAACTGATGGATGAGTTACCCACCCCCTTCGTTGCATTTAATGCGGCAGGCGGGTCGGCCCTAATGCAGCGTGCTCAAGATACCTACTCAAGCTGCTGGTCTTTGCATGTGTCAAGGACAGTCCATGTCTGGTGTTCTTGCCCTGGTTGAGATGTTCTCCAGCTGAACTTTAGGATGTAGTCACATATCCTCTTGGTTATTCCAAAATCCTGTTCAGTGATGCTTGCTATTTTAAACATGGTCTGACGGGGAATGGTGGAGGGCTGTCACTACCAGGTTATCATAGGTGCAGTTTTCAAGATCAAATGGAATCATCAACGCCAAATTCTTTAATACGTTTATTTTGGCTTTTACTTAATTAAGAGATCAGTGTGCGCTATTTAAGGGGGAAAGTGTTTAATTAGCAATTAATCAAGTACATTACGTTTTATTAAAAAAAAAATGCCTCCAAAAAAGTCCCTTTAGGCCAAAAATAATGTTGGTGGTAATTGGCATTTGGATTTAATTGATATGTGGTCGTAATTGGCATGTTTGAAGTGGTAGCGATAAGGAAGAGATTAATCTCATTCCACAATGGCTATGAAGCTAAAGAACTTTAGATTCCATTTTTCCACAGATATGAAGTGAAAGGGTGTATAATCCCCTCTGTAGTCTGATCTTTCACTGTGTGTGTGTGTGTTGTGTCTATATGAAGTTGTGTGTGTGTATGTGTGTGTGTATATATATATATATATATATAAACATATTATATAAAAATATAATATGGGGTAGTCAGAGCGGATGTAAGCAGCGGACACATATTTGGCAGGACAGGGTTAAGCTGTATTACTGGTAATTACTGCTGTGCTACACTGTGACAGTCCTACCTGGTACTCAGGTTTATCTCTCTTTTGGAAGGGTTTAAATTACCTTAAATGGAAACCATACTGGAATTGATTCCTAAATGGAGTCTAGCTACTCGGTCTTGAACCAGTCTGCGTGTAGGTTCCCAGATGCCCCAATGAGCCCATTGCTACCAGTCGTTTCTTGCTGTGTGTGTGTGTGTGTGTGTGTGTGTGTGTGTGTGTGTTCTCTAAACTGTGCTGGGCCATTACGGAGTCCTACAATCTCACACCTATTGGGTAAATTACCAGTCAGGTGTACGTGGTGGGAAGAAGGTGGATTGTCTTTTCCTTTTAATTTACACACACACACACACACCTTAAACACTGGCGATCCGCAGTGTGTGTTGAGACGTCTCTTTCCGTTTGAGCGTTTCCCTCGCAGTGGTCCATGCTTGTTCCGCTGGAAGGAATTTGCCGAGACGCCTCCTGGCGGCACGCGGCCCGTGGATGCTGGAGCTGGGCTCCCGGGCCGCGGTGTTCCGGGGACAATGGCGGCGACGCATAGCTGCATGGCTCCCTGCATGAAGTTAATTTGAGAGCCGGTGAGGCGGGTGCGCCGTAAGGCACCGGCTGGAGCTGCTTGTGTGCCTTTGGGGAGCAGGGGGTGAGACCGTTGCTTGAGCCCTTTAGGAGATGGGCCCGGCGGGCTCCTCGCGGTCGAAGGGGCCCTCTGCTCGCTCAGGAACCCACTCTATGTCCTGACAAACTTGGAGCCTAAGCTGACAAACTCGCAACATGGAACCTGAAAGGTATGGATCCCATCCCCTTAAACTGCTATTAAATAATAGAGGTGTAACCAAAACCTTGAACTTCAATCATGCCTGCAGAAAACACAGTGGTCATGAAAAGCAGTAACCCAGATGATGTAGGGGTTCCTGTATTGTGCGAAAGCCTTATCGACGGTACTGTTCAAAAATGGGTTTAATTAGAGTTGGCGGAATTGCTCCAGTAAATCCCCATCTCTATGATTGACCACAGATGTGACCTCTACCTATGAGGTCTAAACTCTCCTTTGCAAGCCCCTGCCCCTGAAAGATGACGCCTCCATGAGCAGCATCTCTTCCCCATTTCTCTCATATCCAGTAGTGGTATGCCCCCCCCATTCTTAAATCTGCCACCTCACACCCATTGCATACCATGGAGTCTGGCTGTCAGCTCCTGTAGTTGAGCCCCTTGTGTAAATCAACATGACAGATGTCTATGTTGCGGCGGCTTGGTGTTCAGTGTTCAACCTGCCCTTTTGTGTATCTCCTATCTGTTATTTTATTGCGTCATCTAAGAGAATGAGGACGTAACTAAACTAACTCGTTTGAATCATGCAGTCTTTGCATTAGTGTCCTGTGATTTCAATAATGATTGTATTAATAAATACCATAGCTCTGGGAAACGGTTATCCTTGTAAGGACCAGAGATTGTTACATGGCCTATATTCATTTTGAATTTGATCCTTAATTTTAATGACGGGTATAACTGCGGTTAGTTTTGAAACAATTTGCCAGAGATGCTGTGTATTGATTGTGGGATAAATGCTAAGGTAGTGTTATAGCGCCACCTGCTTCTTCATGAAGGTAGGGCGGGCCAAGGATGAGGTTGTTCTTCTGAAGCAACATAACATGTCCATGTGACACCATTAGCTGGTCACAGTGGGTCCCATGGGTTTTATGACTGATCCAGTTAGCTACTCTGTGTGGGGACAAAGTGTTGGGATTTTGGGCTTTGTAGTTATGGTCTGACGCTTTGGTTGGAGGGTAGCTTTGTTGGCTGTCGTCACACCTGGCTTGAGTTGAACTTGAAATGCGTCAACTGTGGCGTGTTTCCAAATGTCCTGAGTGCGGCTCTGGGGCTAATGAAGGCTGGGGAGCTGCTCACGGCCGTCAAAGCAGGCGGCCCTCATTCATGCATTGCTGGAGGTTCCTTCAAGCGAGAATATGTTGTTAAAGATCTGAAAGGCTGTATCGATTTCTCCAGGATTTGATGGCTCCTTTGCATTTTCGGTTGGTTTATACTTGTTCCTTTTTGAATATTTGGGGTTTTAAGTCATTTTTACAAAGGAAATGAATACCTCTTAAAAGCCAAGCAGTCTTGCCAGCTAACATCAGGGTATATATTCTGTTCTGTGTCTCAAGGTTGGAGTAGCTTGTCCGAAATCCGGCACTTTCGGTGGTATTCTTGTTGTGACGTTTTGGTAAGAAATGCTTGCATGCAATCTCCTAGGCTGCTGTATGTTAACTTGCTAACAAATTGGAGAAGGGTCAGCCTTTCAGGAATGACACGCTGGCCAATCGGTGAAGGGTCAGCCTTTCGGGAATGACACGCTGGCCAATCGGTGAAGGGTCAGCCTTTTGGGAATGACACGCTGGCTGGATAAGGCATCCAAACAATGCTTGAATGACCTACAAACAGCGCAATGCTGACCTTTATGTAATGGCTGCTGTTTAAGGTAATGTCACAGGTTTTTTTTGTCAGAGTGGGTTCACAAGTTTGCCCTCCTCCCTTGTATTTACTACAAGCACTGCATTTTAACTGTGTGACACCCCCCCCCCCCCCAGAGAGAATTGGTGTTTTAAGAGCCTGTAAAGGGCTCATTCCCAGTGGCTACTGCTAATTCTCCATTTTACCATTTTCATGTATAAATATTGACCCAATGGGCTGGTCGCTCTTATCATATAACACCTAAATTTGTTTATATAATATGTATATCTCTGTTTTCACCTTTTTTATTTAAATGTCACTGAAGTCACATCTGTGTTTGTGTGTGTCTGCGCACGCGCAGTTTCATGTGACATACCGTGTACCTTGAGTGTTTAAATAGGTTGACTCGTTTCGGGAGTGACGTGCCTTAATGGCCTCGCACTCGGCCGCAGGTCGCTGAAGTGTGCGACAGCGCCTCTTTCACGTCCCCGGGGCTGCGCGTCGTGACCCAAGAAGCTGCCCGTCATGTTCCTGTCCAGTTATCAGAGCCGCGGTATCTGTGTGCACAAGGAGCCTTCCATAAGCCTGCCGCTCGGCATTGTGGGATCCTGGCCCCGCGACGCCGCTTCCTTTGCTCACGCAGCGTGGCTGATGGCGGCCGACTGACCCTCTAGCTTTAAGCGTGGCGGCCTTCGCCGCCTTCCGTGTGCGCGCACACGCTGGCCCAGCTTCTTCTCCCCGGCGTTCCTCGGGGCTGGCCTCCAGTTCAGTGTGGACTCCCCCCCCCGGCCCCTCCGGAGCCGCGGAGCCAGGTCTGCCCATAGATGTTGTCCGGGATTGATGGACTGTGACGCCCGCGGCTGCGCTACAGCAAACCCCGCTAATGCATCGCTGTCGCAGCAGGCAAGAGATCTGCAAAGCCTGTATGCAGGGCCCTGCTATCCAATTGTGTGTGTGTGTGTGTGTGTGTGTGTGTGTGTGTGTGTGTGTGTGTGTGTGTGTTTCCTCTGCCGTTTCTTTGTCAGATTCTATCTAAGGCTCTATTCCCTCCCCACTGCCTCCCCGTCAAAATCTCTCCCACCTCAGCCTCACCAAATGGTTCAAGTTCCAGATTTTTTTTTTCCCCTCCTTATTTATTTAAACAGTAAAAGCCCCACCCTTCGGTCTGAAGTTCCGTGTTGAGCCTTTTTGTAATGGTGCCAGGTTAAGATTTAGCCTCGGTGGAGGTGGATTTTCGTCTTTCTTACCCCAAAGCTTTTTTTTTTTTTTTTTGGGGGGGGGGTGAGGTTGCCCCTCCCCCACCTTGGCAGCCTTGTCCTTCCTCTCTTTCTGTCTCTCTCCCTCCGTCTCCCTCCTTTTCTCCCTCTCTCTCTTTGTGTGACGTCTTGACCACTAACGGCTACATATTAAGAGACAATTCCATATCCTGAGGTTACAAACCGGCTCAGACTGGCTTTTGCATTCTGACTGTGCTGGGCACCCTGGCTTTAAAAAAAATAAAATAAATAAATGAGCAGAATTGTGACTCTGTTAAAGGCACAGGACCGTAATTCACATGCAAGGTGACAATGAGGCTTCTGTATCTATATGTCTGAACACTTCAGCAGTGATTTTGGGCGCTCATAAAAGAGCATGTTGCTCGAGTCTTCGCACAGATGTTAAAATAGAATCCAAGGATGTTTCCCAAAAATTGCTCCGCTCCAAACCCATTTTCCTCCCCCCGGACATGCACGTAAGTAGATTGTGGTTGGAGCCAAAGGCAGACAATTTTCACAGCGAATAAAGCGCAGTTGGTTTTGAGCACAGCAAATGGTGACGTGTGTGTGTGTGTGTGTGTGTCTCACTTGTATGTCTCACTGAACTAAAGTGTCAGTGTGACCCAGTATCATTTAAAGTTGAAATGGCAAATGTTCTTGTTCTTCAATAATCATTTCAGAATGAGTATCATTTTGCAGGAAATACCATTTGGCACAAATTGGGGGGGGAGCTGAGTGTGTGTGTGTGTGTGTGTGTGTGTGTGTGTGTGTGTGTGTGTATAATGTGTGCGCGCACTGGTCTTCATTCAGACAGTTGTGGTTTTATGATGCGAGGTTCGGCTCTGGGTTCAGGCAGCCACTGTTCAGTCCTGGGTAGAACGATTACAGGTATGTTAATGGGTGTGGGACACCACATGGAGCTGGCGTCCTACTTCAGACAAGACTGGGTTCTTCATCTATCTCTACTTTACAACTTGCCCCCCCGCCACACCACCATCTACCTCACAATGCCGCACGTACAGATTCTCCAACGCCCCCTCCCTCGGGCGACAACAACAGAAAAGGAATTGATTAGTGGCACCGTTTTAAAAATAGAATGGCCCGTCACCATGGCAACGGCCACAATGAGCCGTTGTCTTGTTTAATGAAGACCAGGGTTTAAGTGTTGTGGTTGAGAGTTTAACTAGGTGGGGGGCGGTGGGTGTGTGATTTGTTGTATGTTTGCGTACGCGTGTTTGGTAACAGTGAAGGGTATCTCCACACTCTCGCTGGCATGTCAGCCCAGGAATGGTGAGGCTGATTTGCTTGTGTCTTCTGCATATATTTTTAGCCCTTGGTGATTCCAAAATCCTTTGCTTTGGAGAAATCCTTCCCTTGCATAATTCACCATTGGGACCGGCTACTACGATTCTGCCCGTCCACCCAGAATTTGCTTTGCGTCTGGGTTTTGCCAATACAGAACATTCGTGTAAGGTGCTCCCACTGTCTGGACTTCTGCGATATGTCGGTCCCCTTAAAACCTTGCCGTTCTTCGAAGGGGGTGGTCATTGATTGCAGGTTGGGTGACAGAGGGACTCATGCTTGACTCTGCAAGTTAGGGAACACAGTTTGCCGTTTTAACCGGGTAGCGGAATAGGGAATCGTGGATATGCCATTGGCCTTAAATATCTTAAACTCATCTGCCAAAGTGAATGGATGTCGCGCCTTTCAGAATATGTGCAGGTTTGTCCAGAATATTAGTTAAGTTCTCCCCAAACGAGATCGATGGGCCAAATGGCCTCTTATTTGAAATTTCTTTGTAAAAAGGGGGAGGGGGGTGTCCATTGACCCCCACTGTGTTCTCTCCTGAAAAGCATGGCGCATTATCACAGTTATTTCATAATAAGCATTTTCGTTATTCCGCACCCCATCCTTCCTTACCCGCGGTGCTCCGTGCCGTGCGGTTTCCCCCTAAACCTGGCCAGTAAGTGCACCTCCTCTCCTCTCCCCTTATCTCTTGGGTGAAGGAATGGGATTAAGTGCGATTGGGTGCTGTACTCCGCGTCGAGATGTTATCGCGGCGGGAGCGGGTGGGAGCGCAGCTGCTGACAGACGCGGGCCTGCCGGATGGCGAGATTCCCCTACGGGGTGCTGGCTTTAGCCGGAAGGAGCTGCTCAGAATTAAGTTTCACTTCATGACCAGGGACCAGGAGGGGGAATCCCAGTGCAAATCCTCCTTATGCATTTTATTCACCAGTATAACTGCTGGAGAGCATGTATCTGTGTCATGTATATGGAAATACTTCTTAAAACGTATTACCCTCCATTGCAGTATTGGGCGTGTTAAGGGATTGATTTATGTGAGACCTGCCTGACTGTCCTTGCAGGAAGTACTTTTACTTAAGCGGCGTTCTGAGATTGATGGGGGGCCGCTGGTCAGAATGAACGTACCCATAGCAGCAATAAATGACCATTAGAATGGGTGGTGTCTTGACCAGCCAAATCCAATAAATCTGTCTGGGAAATCATCGGAACCGGGAGGAACTGTTGGGAAATATGTTTCAGTGGCCTGGAAATGCATGGAAGATCCATCCGTGGCTCTATCGACGAACACTGGAACTGCTGCCCGGGGTCCTCACGGGTTTCATGATGCGCCGATGCATTTGTCGGCTTCTGGCCTGACCCCAGTGTTAAGGTGCAAGATATGTTCAGCAATCGCATGGTCCTGGTGTGAGGAATATCCTTAGTGACAGGGCCCAGAAAAGTGGACCTGTTGGGAAGGGTCTGCGGACACCCTGCGGTCTGCAGGCCGGTGCCCCCGTATAAGAAAGGATTGAGGTCGTGGGTGAGGAAAGTTCTTCTCTGTCATTGTTTCCAGGGCTGGGAATGTAGGTTTAAAAAGCCGTCTGCCATGGGGTATGTAAGATTTTCTGCGTACGTTTGTGCACCTGAAAAATTAGACCATATTTATACATAAACTCTTCTTTATTACAAACCTTTTCTCAAAATGCTTCTGTCGCTATATAAGTACAGTTGAAAAGTCTCGTGGCATTAGTGAGACTGCAGGTTTTGTTGACGTTCAACCAACAAATCACCTTTATAACCAACAATACTCCAATGAAAAATGAGTTGATTTTGGAAAAGAGGTTTTTGCCGCGCCGGTTGCGAGGCTGCGCACCCTGCAATGCATCGTGGGAGGCGGCAGGGCGGCAGACCTGGCACATCTGGAGTTTCGCCTCCGGCTCCCATGGAGATGAGCTCGGGCTCCGTTAAATTGTGAGGTATCTCCTGTGCAGAGCCCTCCGGGTCAGACCGCAGATGTTCTATAGGATTGTGGTCCGCGCTCTACCTGGGCCATTTCAGGACGTCATACTTCCTTTTTTCCCTTTGGCCGTTGGCTGCGTGTCTCAGATCGTTCTGCTGGAAGCTGATACTACAGCGCCGATGTGCATATGACAGACGGCAGGAGCCCCACGCGGACGCTTTTCTGCCCTTAAAGAGCCGTTCCTCCACCTTCCCTGCTTTCAGAATGGACGCTTCTTGTTTGCTGGTCACTCACCCGCCTTGGTCAGCCGACTGGCTTCTGTTTTGTGTGCCGTTTGCTTCATGAATTACTCCTCCGGAACCTTCCTTCCACGGTATTTCTTCGCAGAATGGCCACTGTTTTTCGTCAGCCTCGGAAAGCTGTTCAGCCGGAGCACGAGCGCAACGCGAGAGTCCGGCTTTGTGTTCCTGACAATGATACCAGACATTCAGACATGTCTATGGCTCTTCCTAGTGTTCATCCTTCCATCTTCCATCCCCTTCCCTTTCTTGCAGTAACGTCCCAATTTTTACATCCCTGATGTATAATTTTCAGAACCTTGCCTGGAATCACGCTACGTAAAATTAGGCAGACTAGGTAACTGTGGCACAGTGATTTTAAATTAATATAGAAATGCATAAAACTATATATGTATAAGTTTTACGATTTTTTCTGTCTTAGCTCAAGCAGTGAGGACGTATAGCAGAGCTCTGTCAGGCTTCTTAATTAAAATACGTATGAAATGAAATGAAAGCAAACTGAATAGCCCTTTCTCATTAGTGTGTCAACACCATTTACAGTTGTGCAAACAGAGCTGCACTTGGTCGTTGGGTCCTGTCCTACCGTCGCCTTTACTTCTCCATAATGGACAGAAAGTGTTTGCAGAGCTTTCAGACACCTGAAGACAAACAGTGATAGCTTTAGTGTTTCTGGGATCCTGTGGACATTGTACTGTGATCTGGGATTATATGCTGCTGTAAGGCAGATCCACTGACACTCAGATTAATGGCTGCCCTTTGGCTTGATGTGTCTTGATATTGCCATTAATCTGTTTTTAACACATGATCTATTCAAAATTCCCGTCCCTCCCAGTGTCTGATGTTGCCGTTTAAATATCCTGAAGCCTATTGGTCGCCTTTTCGCCGTCCTGGGGAGTCTCCTTAGAAATCCTCCAGGACTCTGTAGCGTAACCCATGCACCATCAGCAGATCTGGCTCCCCTAGTCCCCTAGCCTGGTGGCTCGTTCTTCCGAGTCCTCCTGGTAATCGTCGTGTCTTCTTTGTGGTAGACGTCGGTGCTTCGTCTTGGCCGCACATCCTCAGTCTGACATCGCAGCATCTTACAGTTTGGGCCATGCTCATTGTGTATGTGCCTGTTTTACAGTCCCGAAGTGGTTGAATTCCCAACTGCTTTTAGTTTCGTCGTGTAAGAGCTGCGAGTGTGAATGTAGGGCGCTGATAACAGTGTGGCTGAGTATTGTGATGCGCGTCAGTGTAACATTCTTTGATTGGATTCCTGTTTTAAAACTGCCATCTTAAGCTGCTGGCATGTGTCGTCACATGGGCGGTAAATTAAAGCATCTTCGTCGGCCGAATCCTCGGGGTCCATATATAATAAGTGCTCGGCCGGGCGAGTCCTGTAGGGGGCGATGTAAACATGCTAGTTTAGTGCATCCGGGTGCCAGGAGCAGTTCAGCATCGGTATGTAAATGTACCTGATTTGCCCTGTTTCGTTCCTCTTGTCGCTGTAGTCTGGGGTCAGGTTAACACTGTGCAGCCCTAACATTTGGACCTGCCCCTCCGAAGAGCCTTCTGGAGATTGGCGGCGGCCATTTTGAGATGGGACGATGCCCCTAGCCCCTCCCCCCCCCGGTGTGTGGCCCGATATGCGGACGCGAGCTTCCCGCGCAGACAATTAGGCCAGCGGGCACAGAGCTTGGCAGATGGGTGCCGGAGAGGGAGCCTGGCCGGCACCGTGGCCCTGACACAGCACTGCGGACGGGCACCGCGCCGCCCGGACGCTTCCGGAACAGCAGGGCCGGCCGCGCGGCGGAAGCGTGTCTGTAATTACATTAGCGCGCGCGGGGTTGCGTCAGCTGAGCAAGTGGCGGTGATGGAGGCCATGCGTGAAATGAGCAGCGCGCTCCGCAGTCTGATTATACACAGGGACATCGCAGGCTGCCGCCTCCGGCCACAGTGCGGGGGGGGGGTTGGGGTTGGG
>JAABNY020000046.1:18677698-18693722 GCA_015164015.2 Brevimyrus niger
CCCCCACATCACACCCTGCCGCAGCTGAGAGGGGGACGGGATTCGGTTCGAGCGCTGCGCTGGTTTCCAGCTCTAAGCTCGGAATGGATCGAGGACTTTTCGCTTTCACGGCGTCTCCGCTACATCTGGCTGAGTATCTGAGAGGTACTCTCCAGGGAGACGATAATGATTTCTTTTTTTATTTTAAAAATGAATAACAGAAAACTATTGGATATCTATATGGATAATATATGATGGCTAGATCGACATAGTAAGATTACTATACTGTATCTATAGCAACTAGATGCGGATCAATCATTGTGTTGTGAGGACACAGCAGGAAAGCCTCTTTTCCTAGGAGCACTTTGAGTTTAGCGGTAGGAACTTTCCGTGTGCTGGAGGTGGCTGAGAGGGAGGAGCGGGCATGTGTGCAGATCTCTGCGTGGTACCTGGTTGTCATCTTCGGCAGGTTTTGGAAACAGTTACTTGTTTGGTATGAATAATGTTGCCTTTGGGACTTTTTTTTTTTTTGTGTTTGCTTTTCCTTCTTCTGGTCTCCTATAAATCTGCCTGTAACATTTAACACGAGGCCATTTCTTCACGTGCCTGCAGGGGGCGCCCCCGTGTGCAGGTCATGACCCCGGTTATGATTCAATCTGAGAAGGAGCAGTTCTGGGCGTTGACGTTGAATGGGGTTCTTATTTTGGATGGAGCAACATGGCTCTCTGCATCTCCTGTCTCAGTTCGGAGAGGTTAGGGAGGGTTAAAATAGCCTTGTTGAGGAAGATTGTGTCTGTCCTCTGCTTTTGATCGAATGTCTTCTGGAGCAGAGCAATTGATCCCCAGCGTCTGGTGACTGTTTTTAAAAATGTAGCAGAGCTCTTGACAGGCAGTGGAAGCTGGATGTTTTTAGCTGATCATGGGGCAAAAGCCACGAATCCCAGAGCAGCTCTGGCTGGTACTGCAGTGGGCAGGCTGCTCAATGTCCTGCAGACCCTCCTGTTTCCAGATCTGTTATCCTTGTTCTGTTTTTTTTGTTGCTTTCTATATGGACTCAGTATCACAAGGTCAAGTGGAATTCCTCAGTTGACCACACCCAACCCTATGGACTGAAAATACTGGTTAATGACCTGAGATCCACGCCCCAGGAGCACCACAATGAGCCGATCTAATTGGCTCAGCCTCTGATCGACAGTTCTAAAGTCTGTCCCGCATTTAATCAGTGTTGATGTATCACGGCTTAGCAGAGCCACTGGCACATTACAGTGTGTCTCGGGCTCCGCTGAACGAGGCAAAGCCCGACTCTGCTTGTGGGCAAATTTCATCTGCTGGTGCAATATGGAGTATTAGGGAAGTTTACACTCACAGGAGATTCTCTCTGTTTATTTATTGCATATAAATGAATCCCTCTTCTCTAGCTGGGAGGGTGAGATTGCAATATGGTTTTATTATAGTCTTGTTTTGAATTCTCAGTGTGGGAAGGTACTGCCCTTTCATATATATATAGAGAGTGTGTGTGTGTGTGTGTGTGTGTGTGTGTGTATGTATGTGTGTGTGTGAACTTCCCTCCTAACTTTCTGTCTCTTACCAGCTACACTGCATACATGTAACTAACAATCAGAGCAGATTCTTAATTCTTGTTTCTACATTTTTCTTTTTCTATTCTTTTGCTTTTTTTCCTTTCATCTAAACTTTTTATTTGTAATAAAGCAAGATGGGAAAAAAACTGTATGAACTATGAAATAACACAATATTTGCTAGGCCAGAAGTAATAATTATTGTAAATAAGCTTTTTTTCTCTTTGGATTAAAAAAATGAATTAAAATGGTTGTATATTGTGTAGAAAACGAACACAAAAGCCATGAATATTGTGACGCTTGTAATTTTGTTTTGTGACCACTGTGTGTCATTGTGTACTCCAATGTGCAAAACGTGTGAGATTACAGTTTTTGAAATTCTTTTTTTAAATCTGTCAAACTCTTACCATCCTCTTTATTTTTGTAGTATAATCATGTCGCAAAAACTGATTGTTACCCTCATGAAAGGTTTAACTCCATTTCAGGAGGAAATATGTGTACTAAGTATTTGTAGGAATAGCACTCGGTCTTTCTCTTATTTTTCGTGTTCTTATTCATTTGTGTTGGCTGCGGTCAGGGAAAAGACGGTTTTCTTTAATTCTGCATCGAAAGGGCTCATCTGAGGACTAACAGCGGATTAGTCCTCTGTGGGTGTTTATGAACAGAACCTAAAGCACTCGTACTTTCCATGGGAGGGTTGAGGGGGACTCCATGCATGTCGATCCCCCCCACCGGTCCTGTGTTGTGTGTGTTTATTTTTTATTATATATATTTTTTTTTTATCCACTCAGTCTCAGAGGGTAAAAACGTAGTTAAGAGGTATTTTGTACTGTAATTGTTTGTTTTTCTTTTATTGTACAGAAATATTTCTGACTGGAAACATTTTCTGGGGAAGAAATTTTCTTAAAAATCAAAGATTACAATAAGGATTTCCTTAGAAATGCCATAAATATGAATTTTTTATTTTTTTTCCCCCAGTCTTCGATGTAATGTAGTCGTTTTCTGAACGGTGTTAAATCCTCTCCCTCTTCAATAGCTGGACAGATATGTAGATTTATTTATACATCGGAGAGGAAGATTGCTTTCATTCCCCCACAGTCTGTCATTTCTTACGATTTATCGATGGTACTTACTGGAGCTGTCGTCCGGACGACGCTGAAAGCTCTCCTACAGAACTTTAATGTGCCGACTTGTCCTTTTTCTACCTTTTAAAATTTTGCCCAGGTGAGCTGGGTGAATCATTATATTTCTAACTTTTTTCTGCAGAGGTGGTGATTTTCGTTGCGAATGCTATGAGGGGGGTGGGTTTGGGGTGGGCTGGGGGAGGGGCTGGGCTGGGTTCCCAAAAATGTCTAGTTAAATGTACATTTCTATGTTTTCTCTTTGCTGAAATGATTTGCGTCGCCTAGCAAAGTCACTTAAACTTTGATGGTGAATAATGAGGGAGATGCCAGATTGCTGAGGTCAGAGGTCGGGGGATCTCCGAGGAAATCCGGATTGACATGGAGAGAAGCATGGCTCAATTATATCTGTGTTTTTATTCTTTATTTTTTTCAGGTAAAATAAAGGTTTATGTTTTTAGTTTTTATTCTGAACATTAATCCAAACCTTTTGCACATCCTTGATATTTAACTGTCTTTAAAAAGAGAAAAATGACAAGAAAAAAAAAATTGCTGTTTGAATACTGCCAGTTGATTAATAACGATTATGCATTGACTGAAAAAATAAGCTAATTTTGGAGGAAATAACTTTGTAATATTTATCTCTTGCAAGCTATGTTTAATAAAGGATGGAGCAGTTTACAGCCCGAGTGCTGCGTGTTTCTGGGGAGCCCCCTGGGCTCCGTCCCTGGGGAGCAAGGCTGACTGTGGCCTTCTGAGATGCCATATGCAGATCCACGGTACTGTGTGATGTGACGCAGCAGCGATTTAGCTGACCTGTACGGTGGACGTCTCCGTCATAAATGGTGTTGCCTGGTTTCTGATGGGGACCCAGTGAGGGTTCGGATATCCAGCCAAGTTTCTTCATTGATACTGTTTGGGCTTCTTTTTTTTCCCCCCCTTCAGTCCCATTTCATACTCCCTTCAAGTCCAGGAAGTTTTAACTGAAACGTAACGAAAATTGATGAGCGAACCCACCACACTTTGAAATTTAGGGAAGCTGTATTAAACTGATGGCTGCCCTGCCATGGGCTCTGGTTGTTCTGGCTGCATCCCACGCCGGCTGTGCTGGAGATAGTAACACCTTAGAGAGCATCCCGATCTGATCTGGCAGCTTCGTAAATTACCGCTGGAGAGCTGATGGCTGCTTGGCACGTGCAGGTTAGCCTGTGTAGTTTGCCTACTCCAGTCACATTTCACGATCTACATATGCGCATCAATCCTTAAAAGCTCACAGACATGTTTTAAGTCCTTGTGGGTGGTTTTATCCTATATTTATTTCCTCAAAGAGTTTGAATGGAGCCCGTTTCCTGAGAGCACAACAGCAAGACTGGTCCGGATCAGCCGCATCTTTGCCCAGATACTGTATATACATGATTCTTGTGTGTGACTGTTTCAGTTCATAATACCTTTCAAATAGGGGAAAAAAAAGCTATACAACAAAAATCAGCACAACTATAGCTTATCAGACATATGATGGGGAGGAAAAAACGTGCTCATCTTCAAGACAGAATCTGTAGAACAGGTATAAATGTCATTATAGCAACTGGAATCATGCATAATTACCCTATGACATATTTATCCTAAGCTTTAACTTCACACTTTCCAGCATATTTAATTCATTATCACAAGCTGGAATTTACCTACAACCTGGTAGAAACTGGCTTATTGTTTAATTTCTTGGTTTCGTAAGATGGAACCGAGACGAGAGCCTAAGTAATCAATGTTTCAAACCAGATGTTTCCAGTCAGTCCCGGCACCAAGGGAGGTGAAAGGGGTCCGCCTCAGACGGACTACCCCGCCCCTCAGTGAAGATTAAGGCCTTATTTTTATTATTGTTTTTTATTATTTCAATTTAAAATGCTAATACCTAATTCAGCTCATTATAATTCACTAATACCTAACCTGCATTTTCAAATTGCTGCAAATCCACTTGATTGGCTGTCTGGCTGAGCGCCAGCTAACTAACACAGCATCAGCTTGTTGGGTTGTGTTGTCTGTGGTGGACTTTGAGTTGAGAATTTTCTCACGTTATTTCAAGAAGGTAGCTAACTTAGTTATCTAGCTTTTAACACGCACCCATTAATAACCTGCCAAAAGGACAACATTACTAAACGCATTGCACTCCCTGTCTATGATTCCGTTATTTAGTAGAGACTGACTCTCAGTTTCCTGTTTGTTGCATGTGTTTGTTAGCAAAGGCTTCTCCAGAGCCGTGTACGGGTGACTTGACCCGCCGGCTGTTGTTTCAAACTCTCACATGCTTTATGTTGGTAAACATTGTTGGATCGGTTGAAATCAAGCTCAGAGAGTTGCTATGATACAATGGTGCATGGATAGTACATGTTTCCTCAGGTTTGCTGATTTGTTACTCTGTGTGTGGTGGGGGTGAGGATGCACTTGTTAGGTATTTGTAAAGCTGTGTGCAGCATGTGTAATTTTTTGGGTTATTTCACGGTCCCCTTTCTGCATTTCAGTTTTGGTCTCCCATTCATTTTCCAACTCTGTCTCCAATTCTGGCTGAAACATGCCCTTTTATTGGCCTCGAAATGTATTATTACATCCTAACCCGGTACTGACAACACACATGCCATTATTTTAAATGCCAGTAACATGTGTTCTGCTATACTCATGTTTTTCTCAGCTTTCAGGATGTAGAGATGCCACAAAACACGCCATAACAAAACATCCTCATTTCTAATTGATAACTGCAGCTGAATGTCTACAGTCCATTGTGTGGCTGAGCGGGCTAAGTCTCCGCCTTTCATCAGAAGGTCACTGGTTTAAGGCTGTCCTTAGCAGACTAGCCAAGTCCGTAGGCCTGTCAGCAAGACCCTAACCCCCAGCTCCATGGGTGCTGCTGCAGGTGGCTGCCCTTCACTGTCACATACCTACGAGTCACAGAGAGCTAGGTGGGGTAGGCAGAAGGAGAATTTCCCTGTGGGCATTAATTGTCATTGTTATTAAATTAGATTTCCAGTCACTTGCAATACTGATCCAGCAGATGTCGCCAGGTGCTCAACTTTACATTATTTTAATTCACCGGGGCCTTGCTAAAGGACCCACAGACGTGCTGAGGGCAGGCTCAAACCAGTGACCTTCAGATCACAGGCACAGAGGCTTATAGTAGGAATGAAATATATGATATACACCCCTGTTAAAATGCCGGGTTTTTGTGATTTCAAAATGTTACCCATCTATGATGTGACCTATAACCTATACAGTTCAATTGAAAAACAAACAAATATGTTAGGGGAAAAATATAAAAAAATAAAACATACAATAAGCTGGTTGCATAAGTGAGTACAGCTTTAAACTAATACTTTGTTGAAGCACCTTATGATTTACTTACAGCATTCAGTCTTCTTGGGTAGGAGTCTATCAGCCTGCAGCATCTTTACTTGGCAGTATTTGCCCACTCTTCCTTGCAGAATCTGTCAGATTCTGGGGGCATCTCTTATTCATCAGAGCTCTGTTCAGGTCACCCCACAGATTTTCAGTTGGATTCAGGTCTGGCTTCTTTCAGGGTCAAACCTTTTTGATTTGGATGGGTGTTTGGGGTCACTATCATGCTGAAAATTGAAAATTCTCTTCATCTTCAGCTTTCTTGCAGACACCCAAAGGTTTTGGGCCAAAATTGACTGGGATTTGGAACTTTTCATAATTCCCACCATCTTGACTAATGTCCCAGTTCCAGCTGAAGAAAAACCCCAAACACCCCCTTTTTCATGTCCACCGTGAATTAATTGGTTACTTGCCTGCATTGTTTTAAGAACAACTGTCTAAATAACAGAATATACAGAAATTTGGTTCATTTTTTCTTTGATAACGGGTATAAAAAGCATGATTTTCACTGCTCCAACATCCCAATATTTTTTCCATTGACCTACTGTCTCTTGAGAATTGGGCTAAAACGTGAGTTATTGTACAGTACTGCAGACCCATAATAATGTACAGTGTACTTTTTTATTACTGTACTTAATGTTGCTAATGTCTTACTGTGCATAATTTATGAAACGCTATATGTAAGTACACAAAAATCACATTATATATGCGGTCCGCAGATGGTTTGCCGTTATCTGGGGTGTCAGCCCTCCATGGTATGTCACCGTGGATACAGGGGGGGGGGGGGGGCACCACCTGTAATGCTGTTTAATAAGAATATGAACTGTGGAAATTCTATTTCAGAATTAAACTCCCGATGAGAAAGCAGACATATGAAATAACTGTTACCTATTAATGACGTATCGGTCCCTCTGTGCCTGAAAATGGGTCAGGAAGCCTATTCCCAGCAGACATGTTTATAAACCTTTATTCTGTTGAAACAGTGGGCATTTAGATCAAGGCTTTAAGAACTGTGCACTCATAATCACATTTTCCCCAAGCCTTGTGTTGCATAATAGGGGAGGTTAGACAGGGTATGTACAGGCAGCTAGATATAAAATAAAAGCAGCCTTCCAGTTACATTTGGGTGCAGACGCTCACCATCGACAGCGGCTGAGGGCAGCGATGGACCTGCTGCACTGTAACACTGTACCTATAGCACTGTAACTCATCAGAGATCTGTTTGAAAATGACTCAGGCCTGTAGCGGTTTTCTCGGCCCATGTGTGCAATTAATCCATGTGGGGAAATTCTCTTCTCGCCTGTCTTACCTCGCTCTCCGTGAGACACGTGTGCATGTGAGAGCAACCTCGGGGGTCAGAGCATAGCGTGGGGACGGCCAGAATGCGGTACCTCTGGACCTGGGGGTTAGGGGTCACGGTGCCTTGATCTGGCCGCCTTTTAATCGCCGGCACAGATTCCTAACCCACTGAGCCACACGTCGGCCATACAAAGGGATTTCATGTCTCTGTGTCAGGCGACTTCTTACCTATTATCGGACAAGGCTGTAGACTTTAAACTCTTTATGGTATAAAAACATCGCTAGGCTTTCTCATCAGTCCTGTTGCTTTGACCTAAGGACCATGCAGTGGCTTTTTGTGTAAGAATATATCTCTGGTGAGATTAAACACATCGTCCTCTGGGGTGCAGATGTGAGTCCACATTCCTTGGGTATGGGCCAGTGTAACACCATACCACAGTTCTGGCAAAGTGCTTAATCTGACCCACTTATCGCAAGATCAAGGATGCTGACCTTAAAACGGCCAGGTGAGGGCGCTGTAACCACAATCGTCTTCATGTTCTTCACTCCGTGTAGCATTTTCACTATATGATTTAAGCTGCACGTAAATATTGAGTATTCTGCACAAGTGCACCCTCTCCAGTTCCCAGTGGTTTCTCACTATGATATGCATTCCACCAGTGATGCTCGTAGCGCCCACAGGTCGTATAAAAGAAGACAATGGTAATTTGTTACCATGATTAAGTTTGCCGTGATTTTTTTTTTCACCCATGTGGTACTTGGTTGCTATGGTTTGATCTGTGGTGATACTTGGTGCCAAAACTTTGAAAACCACTGCGCTGCAGGAAAAAATGTGAAGGATAGACTAAGGCAGCCATTGCACCTTAATTTTTCAACAACTATCCCGAAGTTTACAATAGCATTTTACAACAATGGAAGAACTTTCATTTAATAAGTCATGAGAATAAGGTGTGACTGGATAGTCATGCAGTGACTATGGGCTTGTTTGCGTAATATTTTGTTGAACCTTTATAATCTCTAAAGGGAACTCTGTGTTCTTATATAAATGAATGAAAATGTGGAAGCCTTTGAATGTGTACTTTGAGAAAAGACACAGCTCTAAGCAGGTATAAATTCATAATTATATTTACATCAACTTCTAACTCATTTTATTCCGGAGCTAGACCCTTTTTTCACCAGTTTCGATCGAAGGTAAAAATGCATGGACGAAGAAACCCCCCAAATCCATTTAGCAAGGGTTCGTATTGCCACACAACCACGTTTATGGTGTTTCGATTAGGTTCAGAGTAATAAAACTACAAGAGACTACAAGACACACCTATGTAAAGAAATCGTCTTAACTGTGTAATGTTTAAATGTATCACTATGCTACGTAATTAGAGAAACTTACTTATTTACTGAAATCCAATATGTTTATCAGCTAAGGTGATATTTCATTCCGTTTGCACCCGAACAGCAAAAAAATAGAGAAAATCCGCAACCGAAGAGAAATCATCGCGTAATTTAAATAGTGATGTGAGTATTTATTCGTGTAATTTTGACGTCGGAGGTGCAATCTTAAAACAGCACATGTATTTGTGGTGAAAACAGTGACTGAGTTTACGTGCCTCTTTTTCACCGTCGTTCGCGAGAACACGGAGTCCTAAGGAACAACCGCAGCCTGTAAGTTTATGTCAAACTGGCACGTACTGAGGTCTGTGACAGACAGGGGCCCTGTGCCTACATACTCTATAGGGGAAGTTTGTGAGGGAGAGGGGGGGCTTTCTCAATTGCATTTGCAGAAATGCATTGTTTTATAATTAATACCTTTATTAAAAATATTGTACTGTATAGGCCTACGTGTTTAATGCACGAAAAATGCTAATTCGATTAGGTCACTGTAAAACGTGCACAATTACACAAGAGTGTTAGGTTTGCACGCGGCATATGCTGTGTTATGAAAACACACACGGGTTGGTGGCGGTAAAATTGCAGTATGAAGGTTACCTAAATGAAGTTAAAGGTTTTAGGATAGTCGGGTTTTCTGGTTTCGACGCAAGAACATGTTATTGGGATGTTGTGCATAATTAGACTGTTCCTTTCCACCCCAAAGCAAACAGTATCCACCCTTCTAGGGCACGTTGAATTTCACACAGCAGATATGAAGTGAATGAATGCAAAACGCATGCACGCCTTCATACCCTCAGCTACGTGGCTTCCTTGTATTGTTCGAGAGTACAGTTCATCTCTAGGCCGCAAGGGGTCAGTCAATCGTTCTTTTTTATACTAATCGTCCACAGTCTCAAGTGTAATTATATTGTAATGCGCTCAGTTCAATTCATTTTAATATAGCACCTTTCACAACAAAGCCACCCCAAGGCGCTTTACAAGGATGTGTTGTAATACATTCTATACAGAATAGTTAAAAAACAATGAAAAGGGAATGAAAGAATAAAGCACAGAAATGAAAGAATAAAGCAAGATGACAATGGAGGAGAGGAACCAAAAATTCCCGCGTAGGGAGAAAAATCGTATGCATTGTGTTGTATTACTATTTTTGCAAATTAACGTCGAGTATATAGCTGACGGTGTGAGATTGCTGTTTGAACACTTCTATTAGTTGAAGTATTATATATTGAGAACTCTGCAATGAATCCATTGATGAGTCAAGTGTATAGAAGAACTGACTATTAATTTCACTGCATGTATTCAAGAAACTGCTATATAGATATATATATACACATATATATATATATATATGGGTGATGTTTTGAGGCTCTGAGCTGAGCTGTGTGGTAACCTTTAGTTCTGGGGTCCCGTGAGGCAGCGTGTTTTGTTTTGCTGCTTCTTGTTAAAAATATCGCATTTGACACACATCACACCAAACTGCAATAGCACTGCTTTGCACTGATCTATTGAGCCATATCTATGTAACCACCACAACCTCTTGCTTAAAAACATAAAAGCACAAAAAACACAAAAAATTAGTTAAACAAATGAACCACATTGATTGTCTGGTTCTGCAATGAGTCTGACATCAGCATAAGGTAGGAGACCGCAAGCTGTGGAAGAGCCGATCTTGGTGAATTTGCAATGGAAGAAATTAATTAAATGAATGGAAAGCATTGATTTTTGTGCTTCTGCATCGAGTCTGATGTCAGCATATGGCAGATTCAGCAGAACACTTGCTACAGAAGCATGGTCAGCAGTGGGCTTGACCACACCTTCACCATTTAGAGACATGCAAGAATGACCAGGAAACACAGGAGCAGATATGACTTCGCTAATAACCATAAATACAGACTGATAGAGAGAGAGCTGCTGTCTGTCAGGGTCGGCACCCGTCTGTCCCAGCCTTTCGTCTCTCCTCCCCTGTTCTCTGGTCCTTCATGTGTTTCCTTGCTTTTTCAGATGGATGTGTGATGCTTTGGGATGAGTGTTCACCTACTAACCTGTCAGTTGTGTGTTGAAGTCCACCTGCCTCTATTTTTGTATTTAGTAGATTTTGTTTCCTTAGTATCAGTTTTTCTAGTTCCTGAGTTTTGGGGTTTGCATTCTGTTTTGGTTTTTGCTTTGTGCCCTTGGTTGTGTTTTACCTGACTTATTTCCCTAGTTTTGGACACTGTTTCCTAGTTTCTAAATTCCATGATTTAGTTCATTAGATTCACCTGAGTGCTGGTTCCCTGAGCCCCTTGATTGTTCTCACCTGCCCTGCGTTTCCCTGTTAACCGTCTGTATTCAAGTACCTGATCCTGCTCCGCTCCCTGTGGAGTCATTAACTATGTTTCTCTGATGTTGGCCATTCTGTGTTATGTTTGCTTCCCTGCTGGTTCTCTGTGTAACCAGTTTCCCTTCGTAGATTGTTTTTGTTCGGTTAGTTACATTGTTCACTTTTGACCCCCTTATGGTCTGTTTGTTTTGTAATGTATTCAGTTCCCATAATAAGCCCCCTGTTTTTGTGGAGCCACAAGTGGATCATCACCTTCCTTTCCTGCCTGTACTATGCCCAGAGTCCAGGATGGAAACCCCCCGAGTTACTGAGGGCTGATGATGGTATGTATCTGGTACAAATTTTAAGGAAGTTTTTTTTATTCTTAATGGATCTGAGACACCTATGTGGCATTGCATAGTTTTAAAAATATTATCTTATTTTGATAGTTTTGCATAATCTAATTCTATATGTGGTTAATAACTTTCTCATGAGGAATGATCGAAAGAATTGGGTGCTGTAAAGAATATCGGTGTTTGAGTGGAACATGCCAGTGAATGGCTCCTCTGGCATGCAGTGAACATTCACCACTGGGTGGTGAGAATAATTGTGCATTCTGATCTGGGAGTGCTCTGTCAGGCGTGTTAGGGTGACCCGGAAAGGCGCACGTTACACAGTGGGTCCGCTGAGGGTACAGTCCTGTTTGCAGGCTATATACTTTGGTCATCCTCAGTTGCTCAATCTCCAATGAGCATAATATTCTCTCAAGGAACATCCATTTGTTGATGTAATAAAATCTTTTATTGTTCACCGGAGGGAAATTCTTTTTCCATTTAACCCACCTTGCTTTCCATGACGGAGATATGGGCCTCGCTTTAGGACCTGCAGACCTTCCTATTGCAGCAAGGCTGCGCATGAACCTGTGCCCTTCCGCTCAGACAGAGGCTTAGCCCACTGAGCCACTGTATCCTGTCACTAGCTGTGGTTTGGCGTATATGAGAGAATCGCTGCTTCTGCCCCACAAGAATGATTTCATCGTCGCCGGAACAGGGGATGTTCCATCATATTCGTTCTATGACTTTTTTTTTTTTTTTTCTGATATGCAGCTTGACTTCTTGACACCTACCCTGAGCCCCCCTGAAAGACGGCAAGATCACTTCCCGCTTCTCCTCCGTGGGAGTACCCCTTTAAATCTTGAGGGAGGAAGGCTCTGTTTGTCCATCTTACAGCTTTCACTTCCTCTGGCACATTTTCTCTTTCTACCAACTCTTAATTCCCATCTCAAACCGAGCAAGTAAGCTTTTAGCTCCTCCACAGCCTTTTACCATCTCCAGGGAGACATTGTTCATGCTGTGTATTATAAGCGACTTGTAACCAATAAGTATCCCGCTGTAGGTATTGCACATAAATGACAAAAGGGTACGCAGTTAATGCTTTTTTTTTAGTGGCAGTGTAGTGTAGATGCTACTACTTCTTCTGTTAAAGGTCTATCTGTCTGGTAACCTGCATCCTGGGTCTGGAGCAGCTGGGGTCGGACTGGCAATGAAAAGCAGGCCAGGAATTTGTCACCGACTGAAAAAGGGGGGGGGTGCTTGGCGGGAATAGGTCTGTTTGGTGCTTTTCCATGTAGAGGGGGTGGGTGGAATCCCTTGTGGTATATTTGGGTATATTTTGCTAAATATTGGCTCTCAATGACTTGCCTCAATATCCTTTCATCATCTTATAAGATTGAGCTGGAAACACGCCGAGATCGAGTGATGGGTTGGCCAGCCCTGTTAGACGAGCCAAACGACGCTGGTGCGCATCCAGCAAACACCAAACTACATGTCCCTGGAGTAGGAGGAAACCGGAGAACCCAGGGGAACTCCACTGCAGCCCAGAAGAACAAGGAGAACATGCAAATTCCACGCAGTGAGAAGGGGGGGCACTGCCAGCCCTGTTCCTGGAGGTCTGAGGCAGCAGGTCTTCCCCACTATGACGCCCCTGGATTAAACATGCCTGTAGGCGTCATCTTCGGTTGGGAATGTTATTCTTTTCGGCACAATCTAAACATTGACCACTTCTGTGAAATGAACGTCGGTAGACTGTTTTACGTGTTAAACCGGTAGGCTACCGGTCACGGTAAAACAACCGTGTGGCTCCCAACGTCCGCTTCTTTATTTTACATTCAAAAAACACAAACTTTATTGCTCCTCTGATACACATGCATTACAGCAGTCGCAAATCAAAAACTAATCAGAGAAGCATTTTCATGTATGATGTATCTGCATAAATTTCAAATTATAACGGTGGGTTAAACACAATATTCTAGCCATTTAATTAAACAAAAATTACACCATTATGTATAAATGGCAATTACAATGCCATTTCTCAAATCCTCAAATGCTTGTAATAGTCCTAAGTGACTCAGATACTGTTGCAAAAGGGTACGGTGGGATTGTGAAATGGCACTGACTTATAACCTTTGAGCTGCTGGCTACCAGAATGGATGCAGATACCAGGGATTCCTCAGGCTGCCCAATGGGCCCACAGAGTCTTTGCTGGCTTTTGTCCTCCCTCAGCAATCAAGGAATTAGTCTGGACCAGGCCTGCAGATTTAAGCAAACGGCTAACATTAGACCAACCAAACTGGACACCTCATCACAGGGGTAGCCAATCTTATCCGCAAAGGGCTGGCGTGTAGGCGGCTTTTCGCTATAACTCCCTAATTAGATCACTAATTAGAGGACTGATTGGCTGAAAGAGTCCTCACAGCTGGGTTTGAACAGCTGACCTACAGGTTTCCCCAAAAACCTGCATGCACACCGGCCCTTTGCGGATAAGATCGGCTGCTTCTAGCTTATGATTTTGATTGTTTTAGTCAATTGTTGAAAATCAATTTTTTTATATAAGCAGAACATGCATAAGTCACATGTGCTGAAGTTCATTTTGTAATTATATATTTATATATTTTGAATGTATTTTTATGTTTATAATTGAAATAAGCACTAATGCTTTATTTAGAGGAGCATGTTCCAGTTTTTTTTTTGCTTTCACCCCGAGGGAGGACTCCATTAGGCCAACACAAAGGAATGACTGTATAAAATTGAAAGTTCAGCTTAATTTGTCATTTTAATAGTGTGTAATTGAAAGGCAGGTGAGTAATTAAGAGCCTAACAGGAAGACAAGCCTGCACACCCAGTCGGGCGCTGTGACTCACTGCTGCTGTTACTGACAAAAGTTTCCAGAATCATCCTGCAGACACTCTTCCGAGATTGCAACTGATTCCTACCTGGAGGAACACAGAGAGTGCAGTGAGTGTGAAAATCTATCATACTTAGCTTCCTTAGGTCCTGGTTTATGGCTCATATGTTACTGTTTATGATATACTTTCTTGTCAGAGGTGGCATGAATATCAAGAAGTATTTACTGAATAATTACAGCCTGCACACTGTGTATAGCACTAACCCAGGCTTGGCACTGCCAGTGAAACACGCCTAACTGGCTCCTTGTTGACAAGTCGAGAACCGGCTGCTAAACAGCCTTCCCCAGAAGGCCCAGACTCCCAAACAATAATAACCAGGCGAAAAACAAACCGATAACCGGCCCAGAGAGCCGCCCAAGGGCAAACCGCCAGGCGTGTTCTCATTCCTGCTAGCTCAGCCTCTGACCCGTGGCATGCACGCCCCACGACGAGGTGCAGGGAAGGAGTTAGGTGGCAGGTGTAACAAGCGGAAAGCAGGGCATGATTTATGATCACGCTTGACTGCAAATGCTTTAAATATCAAGGGAAGCCACAGTGTGTTTAAGAACAAGCTATCAAGACTGTCTATGGTTGAGAGTGCTTAGCCTAGCTTAGCTTAGCATAGCTTGCTGGCTGCCTTGTTTATTAGCATTGGCAGCGAAGAATTTCTTTATAGCGGATTAGTGGCTTTACCCTCTGTGAGTGGTTGTTTGTGCCCCTAATTCTGGATGTGTGAGTGCAATTTTGCCGCTGTGGCCGTTGATATTGATATTGTACCTCACAATCTCACAGTCTGTTGACACTGACTGTTCTGTCTCGTCGTGTGTGTGTGTGTGTGTGTGTGTGTGTGTGTGTGTGTGTGTGTGTGTGTGTGTGTGTGTGTGTGTGTAAAGGTGTTCTGCTAACAAATACTCGGCTATGTTAATAGGAGTTCAAGGTCTCAGGCACTGAGTTCTTTCTGAGACTGCAGTCTGCCATCAACACCAGTACTCATTTCCTTATTGACTGATTCCTTCACCTTCACATGTAATCATTTACTCATACAGATTGTCCCATGACAAACAGGTGGTATGCTGAAATGGATGTATTTCACAATTATTATACAGACTGTACCAACATTGTAGCAACTTCAACTAACATGGAAAAAATCGGTTCTCAGGTTATTTATATGTAACATATATGATAATTTTCTCATTAGAAAGTACGCAAAACATGTTTAAATCTTTTAATGTAACTGAAATTGCATTAGAAACCAAAAAGTCATAATCTCATGTACATTACTAACCTAAACGGCTGTTTTCTTGCATATTGCTCAGATTCTTTATGGTTTCTGCCAGTCAGCTTGGGTCTCGTTGCTATTCTGGAGTGGGAAGGGGTGCCTGAATACATGCCTTTATCCATTTGTTTATCCCTGTGCTTTTGCCCAACGCTGCGCATATCCAACCAATGACTAAACTCAGCAGACATTTCATATACTTGACAGACTTTTTTTGTACATGATTCTGTAGTTTCACTTTTATAATTTTTATTTCCATTTATGAGTTATACTATATACTGTACTGTCACTAGGTAGGGTAGCACTGCCGGACAGAAGGCCTCCCCAAATTAAATCAAGCAGCTTACTTACTTAAATGATGATTATATGTGCAAGGGGCTGGACGTTGTATAGGCTGTAAGTCGGGGACAGTCTGTATTCTTATTTAACACAGAAAGCATTTGGTAATGTAACATCATAGGAGTAACAATGCAGTCA
>JAABNY020000046.1:18759976-18780947 GCA_015164015.2 Brevimyrus niger
CTCTTGGATTAAACTCCTTGGTTACCTATAACCTGACTTCGCCTGCCATCCTTGTTTGTCCGTCGCTCACCAATCGTTACAGAAGCAGAACTGTTTATCATATAAATACACAGTTACTTGTGTTATCCCCCCTTTTAATAAATTGCACTGCGCCATCAGGGAGTTTCTGTGAATACATATTGGCCATAAGGAGGCAGAGCTTTAAGAGAAAAAAAGATGAAAAAAGATGTCTGGAAAGTCTAGTACAAAACAGGTCCTTTTCCTAAGATGCTTGGACCCAATGCTAAAACGTGAGGTCACAATGTAACACCATTTACATTACATTAATAAATACAAACATCAGTACAAAATGCCAAGCAGATGTGTCAAAAGAGGCCACTTTCAGGCAGGTGTAGATAATGTAGGTACCACAAAGACAAGGTGCCCTTTCAGTGCATTTTTGTTTTACTGGGTGGTTTATGAATATTCATATTCATGGGAGAAGCTACCTGATTGGTTGGTGAATTCTGTCTATGACATTCACTGGCCAATCAGGTAGTGCTTTTATAATGAATATAAATTAGTATAAAACGAAAATTCGCTCCTTACCACACTCCAGTCCAAGCCATAACCAGGCCCATTTGAAATAGGATGAACTAGCAGGTGGGCCCTGAAGTTCTATTTTAAACAGACCTCAAGTTTTCTGAGTTGTTAGACAGCCCGAGTCAGAGATGATATCACACAGCGTGCAGATCCCTTATGGTAGTGAAACCAAGTGAAACGAATTATATCTTTGCACTCTCAGCATATGGGCGGACAGTGGCCATGATGTGGCACGCAAAGGGAAGCGTTTGAGACACCCAGCCAGGGAATACAGTAGCTCTCTGCAGATATGGCCGTTCTCCGCATGGTCTGTTCCAGATCCAGCCGGCCACAGTGGAACCGCAGACCAGCCTTTTCCATGAAGGCGGGAGTTCTACCTACACACAGCATCCCTCACCACAATCCATAGGAGCCCATCAGAACCTAAGGCGCCTTGGTTGTCATTCAAATATGAAAGAAACTAATTTGGCTGCACCAATGAGCCAGAACCAAGTTATGGGGTTTTGAAAGCTGCCGCAGGTAACCAAATACACCCTTAATAATGGCCAAGTGAAGATTTGTCATGGGACTGACTGCACACAACAAAAATACTTTCCTGTCTGTGAAACCAGTCATTTTATAGAAATGCTCAGACGGTTTAATTATATGAAAGCTCTACAAAAATTCCACCCAAAGTTAAATAAATCAATATTTTTTTTGCATAATAAAGTTATATAGAATATCCAAAAGAGCTGTAATGTCAGAATTACAGACATTATATACCTCTGTACAATACATCTGGTGACGAAGGTAACTGAACTCCGTGAAAGTGGATGGTTGGCCATTATCTGTTACTCTACATCAATTAAGTATGGCCTCAAGATGTAAATTCCCAAGGCAAACAAACTTTACAGGTTACAAGTTGATGTGCATATTGCTACGGCAACCTTACAGAAAGTTAGTGAGCAGAGTGAGAGGTCTACTACACACTGGCACATGAAGATACAGAATCTGAAACGCTGGAAAATTCCTGGAGAAACCCTTGAGTGAAAACATTCATTTTTGTGGTCTACATAACACATGTCCTGTCAAAGATTGTGCGGCATCGTGGCTGATGGCTGCCAGCCTTATTCGGCGCCTTGTAATATTAGTAACGGTAAACGACTATTATAGTGAATGGAAATCAGGGATTTGTTCTACAACTGATGCAAGGGGGGGATTCCTGAGCAGCTTTTTCAGATACGTTTCAATTGGGTTTTTTTTCCAACAGTAATAGATACAGTGTTTTTCTTCCCTTGAAAGACCAAGTGGTAAAAAGGAGGACATATCCTGGGGTTCTCTGATGGTAAGTGATTTTGCAGGGCTACAGACTGGCCAAAGTAGCCCAAATTCTCCAGCATCAGGCCTCGGGAGTAAAGAATGTGCTCCAGGTAGCTAATAGCCCACCGGCACCCTTGCAAATTAAAGGCAATAATCATCCATTCACACACCTTACATTTTACATCTAATTGTTTCTCATTCCATTTGATCGTTCAAGATTGTGCGACACATTTGTGAAGAAATGCACTTTCATGCAAAAACATTTCACGTAACTGAGCAGATTATGTGAATGGAAGGACATACTACATCTTGTCAAATTCAAACAACTATTATATATAATCAAATAATAACAGCCCCGACGAGGCGAATAGTACCACACACATCTGGCCTGGGTATTTTCTTTAAACATACAGACAGAGGAAGACACTGATTTGGCTGCTTATATTGCTGATGGTTCCCAACCGCGTCTGCACAGAGTTTGGAACTTCAGTTTCCATAGCGATATGGAGCTGATATGAATTCCGTTTGCTTGCCCAGACACAGTCAAATACAGAAGGTCATCAGGGGAAGTCGGGTCACTGTTCTTTCCATTCTCTCAGACAGCATTGCGGTGACCAATTGGTTGGGTATTATTGGTATCCTGTTTAGATAGGAGCCCTCGACAGCAAGACAGTTTTGCATTAAAATTAGGTTTTTTAAAAAAAAGCCACAAAAAAACCCACCAAACCCTTTTGAAAATCTGTATTCTGGGCTAAAAATGTCCCTATTTCTACCAATAGCTTCACTATAGTACAGAGGTGAGCAAAAGCTGCCCTCAGGCCATATGCAGCCCCTGGAGCCGTTTCTATAGGCATAGGATTATTAAAATGTTTATACATATGTAACTTAAACATGAAAAGGGCTCTGGTTCTATTGATTTCTGCAATAGAAAAAAATCTATTGTGGTTTTATAAATATAATAATTGAAAAATGGCCCCTGCTGACAAGGTGCTAAGATATGGCCCTCAGCTGAAAATGACAGCCCAGGCCTGAGCTGGTAGGAATCAGGAAACCAGACATCAAGGAGTTCCTCTAACGCACAGGTGTCAGGCTCCAGTCCTGGGGGGCCGGAGCCCTGCACATTTTTGGGTTTCCTCTCGTTTAGCACACCTGATTCAACTTCTTGTGTTAGTTACCACATAGCTGTGGAGCTGAATCATTTGTGGTGGAATAGGGAAATAACTAAGCTACACAGGGCTCCGACCCCCCAGGACTGCAGTTTGACACCCCTGCTCTAACGTCTACTACTACAAAAATGTTTACTTATTTTAACTATAAGTCACAGGATGCCCCAAGGCAGAGCTACGGTAGTAAAGTAAATGAACAAGTTCATGTGCCACTGCGCATCGGAGCACAGAGGTAGAGCCTTACTGCCGGTTAAAGTTCCTACTCAGCCTTCTGCTGGCTGTGACTCCATTCTGCACATGGCAGCAAATGCTGCTCTACTTACTTTCAACTTACGAACTTTCCGACATATAAACAAAGAGGAACGTAAGTCCAAATTGTGTTCATTGGGCTCCCGTTTTCTGTCCGCAAAATCACTTTCTTTTTCCTGCGCACCATTCCCGCCCAGTACGACTTCTGGCCGTCACTCCCGCCGCGGAGCAGCGTAGCGTGCAAACTCCCAGCATCCTAGTTCTTTGTACTCGGGTAAACCCTTAAAATGGTGTTGAATAACGACTTACGAACATTTCAAGTTACAAACGGCCGTTCGGAACGTATCTCATTCATAAGTAGAGGAGCGTCTGTACAATCCCATAACTACATTTCAGTCAATGGTCCCATACAATTATAGTGCAACTGAGCTGAATAACTTGTATCGCCTAGTGACGTCGTAACTATAGTAGTGTTGTAGTGTAACGCATTGCTTACATGTTTGCGGTGATGCTAGTGCAAACAAACCTACTGTGTTGCAAATATAAAATATAGAAGTATTATATAAAAGTATAAAAGTGTTATGTATACAATTATCTACAGTACTTAATTCTTTGTAATGATAATAACTGTGTTACTGGTGAATGTATTTACAATACTGTACTTTTTATAACTATTTTAGGGTGTACTTGTTCTAATTATAAAAAGTTCACTATAGCCTAGATGTGTAATAAGCTCTAGCATGCAGGTTTGTGTAAATACACTGCATGATGTTCTGACAAAACCGTCTGGCGATGCATTTCTCGGAAAATCTCTGGAAAAAGGCCGCAATTCTGCAGAAAATGTATCATTTTAACATACAATCAGGTTCTCTGCCTCGGACCCAGATGGTGGATCATTATTTTGGTTGTATATGTGAGGAGATGCCAGAGGAGATTACCTCAGTGCGGAGCCTAAACAGAGGGTTAGGGTTACGGCTTCCCCTGCCAGGTGGCGAGCAGAGCAGACACTCAGCTTCGAGCTGAAGCCCCTCGCTGCTCTGTCCCTTGTGACGATCGGCACATCTTGGTTTGTGGGCTGAAGCTATTCATTAAGGTAACTTTAAAAAGCAAAACAAAAAAAAATACATATTGTGTGCGATCTTTCTTTTTGACATGAAATTGCAAGTAATAATTATTGTAGGAACAGTTAAGAATAGATGTCGTAAAATTAACCATGCCACATCCAATTTACAGCCCCTTCAGAACACCCAATTATCTTACATTGCTGAGAGTGTTACAATGTTCCTGGGTCACTTTTAATAATGTGACAGTTACATGATTACTTGAAGCAAACACCATGTTCAGCTGAGGTCTATTTTATTGTACTGTGATCATGGAAATAGCCTTTTTTCGAAAGGCATAAGAGAAAGCTGGCTCAGTTTGCTTTCAAACAACATCACCACATTTACTCTTGCTTTAGTTATACTATATATAAACATGGATATTACATAGTTATACTTGAACCTTACAGTACAAATATATCATATATACTTTAACCTTACCATGGATATGTGACATCCATATGTAGTATATGCGATACTACCTTTTATTTTAATACTAACATCAACAAAGGAACTCTTTTCAAAGAACTGAATGAAAAAGGCATGTTCATTTCTATTCAGAATGTCAGTGTTTCGCGAATTGTGTAGTAAACTCCCACATGCAGACTGGAAACACACTTCCTCTGCTTTCAAACTGTCCATAAACCCTACCTGAGGGCGGCCTGGTGGTACAGTAGCTAACAATGACGCCTCAGACCGCCGAGACCCGGGCTGGAGTCTCCATGCGTGACTGCCATTCCTTCACCACACTGCCACTGTGTAACATGCACTTAATGGGCAAAAGCACATGGGCTTCAGCTTATTCAACATCTCATTGCTAAACCAAGGGTATTAATATGAAGCCGGTCCGCCCTTTGTTGCTACCATAGCTGCAACTCTTCTGGGAAGCCTTTCCATTTGGAAGCTGGAACGTGACTGGTGGGACTTGCTGCCATTCGGGTTGGGTATTGATGTTGGGTTTTCAGGACCCTTTCTGTGAGTCGTTTGGTCCAGCACTTAAGCAACTGAACTTGCTCCCAGACATTTTGCCCTTTACGGCCGCTTCACTTGCAGGTGAGCAGGACAGCTCCAGCAGGTTAGAAATGTGGCAAATTGACTTGTTGAAAAGACAGTGTTATAGAATGGTGGCAAATGGAGAGTTCCTAGCCTCTTCCATAATTAATTGGGGTGACCATATATACTATTGGTCATATAGTTTATACTCTGCTCAAACAAACAAAAAGCATGAGATATGATCTAAAGAGTGTTTCCTAAGAGTGTTTAGTGTGATTATCTCACCTAATAGGCACTCAATCGGAGTGAAGATCTCTGACACACTCAGTCTGAGGCACTGGTGGATTTAGGTCTGAGCAGCATGGGCAGCTCAGCATCTTGCCAGGGGGGGCATGGGGTGTCCACACAAAAAACCCAGAATGGTGACATTTGTTCAGTTGTTTTTTATTTCTACATCACGCCATCGGTATCAAACCATATTGAGGATCATTCAATCTTGTTGTAGTGGCCACCCTGAATTTAGTTTGTGAGCTATGCAGGTTTACCAAGCAGAAGAATGAGATGGGGAGTAGAGGCAGGGCTGGGTTGACCTCTGGCCTCCCCATTGATAGCACGAGTTGGGGGACCGAGGGGAATCTATCAAATGACACGCCTCTCACTTTGTACAGTACTAATGCAATTAGAAAAATCGGTCACTTTGTGAAATGCTACCAAATAAACGACAATTCATCCATAATACTATGAGTAAATGGGTACAAGGTAGATCTTTATTGTCACTATTACAGAAATAGGGAAAAATAGTTCAAATCAGGGGAGAGTGCAAACACAGTCCCCCACTACCAGAAATGATGCAGTGGAGATTCCCACATTTGGGGAATTGGCAGGGGTCAGCACAGCCGCAATGCAGTGGCTGGGCCTCGCCCTGGGTCAACCACCTTCCTGGTATTTTTTTTTGTTTTTTGGCAAGGTGGGGTAGGTGGGAGACGGACACACTTTTAAGATGATGGATGTGCTGTCAAATGTAACAGAACAAAGCCTCTCCTGCATTTTTTGCAAGGCTGAAACGGAGATTTGAATGTTTCTACTTTTTTCAATGGGTCGGAAACCCCGAGCCCAGCAGATGGGAAAGTCTGTGCCAGAGTTGCATTCATGGGCCATGACATCATCATTTACGGCCCAAAGGAAGGGAGAATCACTTAATCCCTGTTGGTTACCATCTAACACTACTTCTGCAGAATCAAAATGGAATCTATCTTATTTTAGCTTATTCAACATCTTGGGTAAAAAAGAAAACATAATGGGAGTACTGGACATATTTGCCTTGAGGTAATTCCTCATTCTACCAATACATCATATCAGTCCATCATCCATCTACCACCATATTGTCACAGAGGAGTGGTCATATACAAATGACCTCATACACACAATAAAATATTTACAAAACTGACACTGATAATATGAAGCAATCTGTTTAGAGAAGGTCCCTTGAGAATGATGTAATCTCTACAGGAAAAAGAACGTACTGACATGTTTTGGGCAACACCAGCTGATAAATATGTGTTTTCATAGAAAAACCTGTGCAAGTTTGATGGGCGATAGCAAAAGTCTGGGCCACAACACACCAGGAACCGTGTGTGCAGATGCCAAGCCTGGAGACGGCGCCTGCTATGCAGTCAGGGCGGCACAACCCAAGAGGCACAGTGCGCAAGGAAGGAGAACATCCTTGACAAAATGTCCGCCCGTCTACACACTGTGGGCAATTTACAGATGCCTGTTTGCTCAATCACGTGTTTTTCGGGCTATGGGACAAGGAGCATGCTGGAGGCAGAAAGCTGTATCTCTGCGGCGGATGTGAGGCAAAGAGCAACTCAGAGAGCCGATGTGACCCCCTGTACGAAGAATACATGCCGGCCAATTAGGCGACTCCTGCCAAATAATGTAGCTTGTGATTAACATTTTTCAATGCGGCAATTGTCCTGTTCCCAAAAGAACATAAAATGCGGATGATCCAGCACTAAAGCCAGAGTAGCTGCCTAAGGCATAACACTCAGAACAGGACATTCTGCGCAGGTCCCAGCTACGTCGGCTTTGCTACTCCACAGCCTCAGCCATGACACTGCAGCCAGTTGTGCTGAAGGCTTTGGCAGAGAATCCATCCCAGTCAGCACTGGCAGCTTCTGGGCTGTGTCCTTAACCAATCACGCTGCCTTCTTAATCCAGATGAAATAAAAAAAAAGCTAAACATGAAAATAATCAAAATAAATATATGCCAAATAAAAGTTGCAGTTACTGAACTTGTCTTTGTTTTTACACAATGATATGTCTCCATCTAGTGGACATTTGGTATTATGGGTTCCGAGGAAGCAATTACGGTTATTTAAAAGTTTTTACTATTTCAATCAAAAGTCGACAAAAACTACAAATTTCCACCAAACTTTATGAAGACAGATGGACACACATGGTAGAATATTTGCTGGGAAAAATAGTCTACCTATTGTGACTGACAAAATCTACCAAGTAGAAATTATATTATATATTCCATGTCATTTTGTCCGATCTTTCCTCTCGATAACGTGGCCGCATGTGCGAATGTTAACATTTTATGGAGCCGTAGCATGAACAGTTCTGCGTCCTTTACGCGTGTGGAAGGTTATCAGAAGGAAACCGTGCAGGCAGCACTTCGAAAACCGCCCCCCCCCCGGTGGCATCAGCCTAATGGCGAGGCTCGCTGACATAACGACAGAGGAGCGGCAGCTCGTGCTGGACGGCGACCGAAAGACAACGAGGCACCTCTCACTACTGCACTGCAGCCCGAAGGCTGCCTGGAGTCAGCTGAGATAGATATTAAATTTGCTATGGTACACACATGCTAGGCGAAATGCTTAAATCCAAGCCAACAAATTCTACAAAACACTGTAAACACTGACCAATAAAAACACAGAGGAATTTCTGGAGGTAGATATTTTTATTTTTAAAAAGAGGTTGCATTAATATTTACAAAGAGGAACCTAACAAATAAATACTTCCAATAACCAATGTTGTGACAGAGCTGGAGAAACAAGAAAAAGAGTATGATTCGCGGGAGCAGAAATCACAGCACGCACCTCTGCATAGCCACCGTTCGCAGTACCACCCCAGGTCAGGCTCCACAGAGCTACATAAAGAATGCCAGACTCCTCCACAAACGTACAATATCAAGCATGTTATTTTCTTAACAAAACAATGGCTTAAAATTAAGTGGGAAAACAGTGAAGCTGTAATGCTTATTGTAGTAACAAGACGCTGTCTGATTCCAACACGGTAACGACGTAACACAGGAGCGCTCTTGGTGTCGTTATTCTCCATCACCTACTTCCTGCAGCCTAGCCCCGTTTGCTATTCTCTAATGTATGCCTAAAAAAGTGGCCCCTCAAATATCTCCCTAGAATGTCAGAAAGACAAACGCACTGGCTGATATTTGGCCACACTGTCAATATTCCCATTCGTCTTATACACCATAGGAAGGCCAAAGCTTATTTGTATAGCATAAAACAATTCAAACTATTATTGATATTAGTTGTTTTAGCATTAGGAGACTGTTTCTAAGATTAATTTTCATAAAGATTTTCAACTGTTAATTCAAACTTTAAATAGAAATTCAAACTCGTATCACCAACTAAACAAATAGTATTTTTCCTAGAGCGATCTGCCATACAGGAATATCTGGCACAAAAAAAAACAGCCATATGTAGGAACAAAAGGATTCAATTCTGTGACACTTCTTGAAAAACAGCAGCAGCCAGAACTTTTAACAGGGACAGCTGCCCGTCACTCCAAATCTATCAGATTCAGTCTCCAGGCCAGTGTTCCCCAATCCATTCCTCTGTGACCCACAGTCAGTCCATGCTGACACCCACAGTCTCCACATTTGTGCTCCCTCCCAGCTGCTGGTAAAAATGCAAACTGTCTGGCAGGGAGCAAAAATGTGGACAATCTGTGGGCCCAAGAGGACCGCACTGAGAAACACTGCTGCAGACAGACTCACTGTGCATCTTCAGGGATTTTCTATGAAGTTGTTCCCTCATGGTATGCAGGCTTTCTGTTAACCCGACTCACTGCTATCCAGACAGAGGCAGTTGAATGAAAGGCTCTGAACTTGTACCCATTTAGCAGAGCAGAAACAGGCATTGTGTGAGGCTCCTCTTATTCACTAGTAAGGACCCCAGCACAAAAATGGAAAAAAAAACAGGGTAAATGGAGGGGAGAGGCAACTGGATAACTGAATGATCAATAAATAAAGAGAATAATATCTCAGGATTGGATCAGAAGAAAAGAGAAAACACTGCATCTGCCGTTTCAGGAGAGACTCGCGATGATCTATGGTATATAAAAACGGCAAACAGGAGTGCAGTAGGAGCCGGACGGGGCTAATGAAGGCAGGAGTAGGGAGTAGAGGTGCGTAGGATGTGCCGACTAAGCTTTATGAGGAGTGCAGGAAACGGTTGAAGGCGTTGTAGGCCGACTCCAAGTCAAAGAGCATCTGCCGAACCTGGGAGTCATCCAGCTCATCGGAGGCCGACATGCTGCTCAGAGTGGTCAACCTGCCCGGGGGATGGAGGCTGCTTAGGTAGGTGCGCATGGACGGGAGGAGCAGGTACTGCTACGGCCACAAACACACTCTGAAGCGGGTTCCTGCTTTACATAACACTGCAATATCCAACAATGTAAATCTATTTTTTTCTAGTTTTCTCCATTTACTGAGATTAGATGTATGGATTTGGATATAAAAAGCCATCTAATCCACTGACATATGATTAATGCTCATTATTTTTATTGAAATATTAAATTTATGAATGAATGTTCTACTTCTTCCTATTCTACCAGCTGACCGTACCATAGGTTGACCTTGTCCTTGGTCTCCGAGTCAGGCGGCATGTTGCTCATCCTGTTCATGGTCTCCATCAGCTCCCGAAGATCAGGCTGGATCTGCTCCACCAACGTCCATTCAAGAGGAGCACAGGCAGACAGACAGAGAATAGTCCATTTATTTTTTTAAAAAAGACAACCAAAACTACAAAAAAAGAACTCCCACAAGAAAGTGTGGGAAAAAGTTTACAAGTGTCCCACTGTTCTGTATTCATAACTGATATATGTAGTTCAATGACTCTTGTGAAAGCTATGAATGGACTGCATCTGACTGAATCCAGGGACCATCACGTTCCACCAACAACTTGTTGGTGGATATTCACAAATAATGGGGGACACATCTTCTGTACAACTGCAAAACTTACACAGCAAGAATGCAGCAACTAATAAATTAGAAAAAAATTGTCATGATTTATGCAACTAATGTTTATTATTAAAAAGAATGTTTTGACTAAGGCTAAATTAAGTTTTCCCTTAAAAAACATAATGGACTCAAAAACATTACATGTCCACTGCGAGGTGCATACTTGCTGTGTATGATAAATGTTGCTCTTAACCAGAGGAAATGCGGCCAGTTCTCAGATTGTGTGGCTTGAGCACCATCGGAGAACCAGTTCCTTATCAGCACCAGCACAAAAGGAAAGGGGCACAGAGACTCCCACAAAAGGATAAAACAGGGTGGGAGATTTTCATTGAAATCATCCCTTGCAGCACCCCAGCCGAACGTCACCTCATCCATGGCCCGGATCTCCAAACGCAGCTTGTCCATCACAGTGATGAAGAGCTGAGTGAAGCAGAGAGCGAAGGTCAGACAGGAATGCGGGTGTGTAGAACTGATGACCCTCAGAAATGGTACGGGGGGGGGGGCATTGAGCAGAGAACTTACAGAGACAATGTCAGCAATGCAGCGATTGAGGTTGCCTTTGTCGTCTTTGATGGTTATTGGCCGGTCTTCCTTGATTCGCTCCATAGCTAACGGGCAGTCCAACTAAGAAAGACAGATATAAGAATCAGGCTGGGATCACCTCACAGAATCATTCCTTCCAGCAACCTTCAGACCATAAACACATTAAATGAATCAGGACACATGTGAAATAATACCCATCCCTATCAATGTACAATATTTATGGTCACATCACAATATTCACCCATTATCGTCTCTAAACGTTATACTAATTTTTAAATCCTGTAGCATGATAAAGTTTTCCATTTTTGACGTCATACACTGTATGTATGTTTGTGAAGTGTTGCTTCCTTTTCCTGTTGCTGCTCATCACTGCTCTTTTTTCAAAAAGAAGCAATATCACATTTTGAGGATATTTTTTTATCTTCAAAAACAGGTCAATTTATTTTGGTTTTATTTTGGTTGCTTTATTCATTTTATTCATTTTCTATTTAGAATATATATTTTTTACATTTGCATATGTCTGGTGTGACACTCATGTAACATTTCCCCCCTGAAACGGCAGTCTGTGCTCTTATGAGGAGGCTGGGGAGCCAGCAAAGTACCACTTAAAGTTTGTTTGATAATGGGTTTCGGGAAACACTCATAAATGTCACTCCATCTTCACGTACGTTGTTCATTAGTTGCCAAGATCGATCGTTTTCGGGAAGCGCACTCAGATAAGTTTAGGTACTGTACTCTGCGGCGAATGTACACTGCAGGTGTTTTTAAACCTTTTCTAACACTGGAAGCAGATTGAACTAAGAGCAGGAGTTGGAGGGAGAGAAAGCACAGGTAAATATTAATTATGCAGTGAATTGAAGCTTTAGCATTTTTCTGCTGAGAACAGAGGCGAATTGTGGCAATTTCTGCGTTTCAACAAATGCAGAAATCTCAATATACAATGAGCAAGTGGGAGACGACTACATAATGCAACATGGGATGAGGTGCTGGATGGTTTAAATGAATGAATAATTAGATGCCTCACATGCTGAACAGCAGCATAGACCAAACCAAACAGCAAATAAGGAACAGGCCTGGTTGACAGCCCCCACCAGGGAGCGACTAGTGTGTAAAGTAGCACTTACCCTGTACTTCCTGCAGAACTCATCAATGGTGCCCACATCAGAACCCTGGACCTGCTTGAAAGCAGCTTTGTACTGTACCAGCAACCTGGAGCAGGCGCCCGTGTACCTGGTACAGAGACCCAGGAAAAGCTCAGTACAGCTGACTAAGGCGTTAGCAGTGCTCAGTATATTCCAGGCAGCAGTTAAATACAAACCAAGTCACTTTAGGCAAATTTTGCATGTATAAAAAGCAAGCTCTCTCAGAGCTTTCAGTCTAAGATAACTGCTGCGTAGTGCAAATTACATCAACCAATACATCCAAGAACACTGACAGCCCATATTATGACCCCATCTGATAAGGTATGGCAACAAAATCTCTTAGCACAACAAGCACTATGTGGTTAAGAACTTAAAGCTGGCAATTCAAAGCCATTTTTGAAACTCACTGCTGTATGATCCCTAAGTATGGTACTGCAGCAGCAAAAATGTGTCTTTACTTACTGAATTAGATAATCGAATGGTGACATGGATAAAGCATCAGTTAAGCACGTGTTGTCTGTGTGTTTAACCCCTGCAGCCAATGCTGTACTACTGGGTGCTTCAATTCCAATACCATTTTTATTCTTCTCATATAATATATATATGTGTATATATATGTGTGTGTGTGTGTGTATGTATGTGTAATATATATATATATATATATATATATATATTATTTACAATTTTTCTTGCCTATAAGTGCTACTCTTTAATATATTTTTTAATTTCCCTAAAACATTTATAAGCAGCATGCAAGTACACAAGAACTGTAGCAGCTGTAATATACATTTATAACAAACATTATGATCGCACAACATTCATCATTAATGTGTACAGTTGTTAAGGCATGTCAGATGCTAAGGTATACTTACATGCTGCTTATTAATGATCTATGATGCATTATGAAGGTATATTTAATGTAAAGCCTTACTGAAGTAACCTGAACAGATTTATGAGCGAAACGTGAAACATCACACTCCTGCAATGGCACTGCTGTCAAGACAAGCTAATAAGTCAAGTGTGTGAGGAGAATAAAGGAATCAATGTGATAATAATGCATGAAAACAGCAGAAGTGAGGTAAACGAGTGCTGACAGCAACTGGCTCACTCGTTTGGGGTCACGCAGTCCTTTATGTACGCCTTCTCCAAGGCTTGCAGCGTTTTCACCACAGCAAACAGTTCCGCCATGTTGTCATACCTGCCAGAATAATTGGAAGTGGGGGATGCGTTTCTCAACAAGATCTTGTTCAAGATTCAAATATTCAGCTAGTTCCACATTAAATCGCAGCCAGACCACTTACTTTTCCCGCTCTCTTGCATTCTTATACAGCTTGACTTCCTGCAACAGAGTAAAAATGCTTTTGGAAATGCTTCCCTTTACAAGGACAGCAAAGCATTTTTGCTCATGCAACCCATCCATCACCCAGCGTTTCTAAATTCATAATGACTGTTAAATAGACACACTTACTTCATACAATTCAGGCTTCGGGGGAGCAGCTGAAATTAGCAAAAGAAATAGTTTAGCACAAAAAAATAAATTACAAATGCAGCATCAGCCACACACACCAGACGAATATGGAAAATACAACTGAACCAAAAACACAAGCTGTCGTCGCACATCTTCTCTGTTCGTTCTCTCTCATTTAGGAGACGTTTAAGTAATAAAACACATTCTACTCGCCAAAATCACTCATAGCAAGAAGCAAGAACTTGGAAAGTAAGGGGACCGAAACGGCCCTTTTATAAACTATTGTAGAGGGGCATTGAACCAAAAACACAAATGAGGTTCATTTAGACGGAAACGTGCTTATCGGCTTTAGTGTAAACTCACCTCCTCCTATCCCTGTGCTGACGGGAATTCCGTGAAACATGGCGGCTTTGAAAAGTGTACTTAGCTGTCAAACGTACGATAATCAAGGCGTTAAATCATTTCACTGACAGTAACCCTGAAGTCATCAGCTGACTACTCAACCCTCACTGAGATGTCAGACAACAAAAAACAAACAGCGCTATTTCGTACTACGAAGAAGCTATACTGCATGTTTAAAGTAAACGATAATTAAGCAGATTTCTTTCTTATTAACAAATAGCCTTCCGCCAAAATATCCAAGTAACATAAGTTACTTTTAGATTGACCGGTTTTAGCAATTAGCATATACCAGCATCAATTTTTAACAACGACAAAAAGTTTTAATGTCGATTAAAGCAGTTAACTATTAACATACAAGAAAATATTTCTGAACCTGCTTCATGAATAATTATGATATTACGGGTAAAAAAAAAATAACCGGTCAACTCTTTTTCCGTCGCAATGGCCAGTCAACAAGCTAACAAATGCTAACGTTAACAATGCCATTTGGCATCGTATCAGTTTTGCTTTGTGTAAGCGAAGGGTGTTTAGGCATCTATGTTTTTCTTTTATAAAACCCAACATAACTATATATACTGAATTAAGCTACAAGCAAAAGAAAACTGATTCTCACGTACCTTCTTCCCAGATTAAATGACGTCGACCCAAACACACCCGTCGCAGACCGAATACGGAAACACAGTGAGGTGACCGGCGTGCCTGTATTAAAATATTACACCTGACATGCTGGGACAAAATTTTAAGATATAAATATGTTTTACAATACATGTAAAATATAAGTTTATTTTTCGGTTTTGAAATACGGGTTTTAAAAATATATTTTAATGAGGCAGTCGACGACCAGCTGTCGAAACCATAGGGTCGAAACACCTTTGAAAATTAGGCGGGATCGAAGTAACACAGCTGAGTGGTGAGAGTCGTAGTGTGCCCGTGTGTCATGTTACATTGATAATATTTAGCTTTATGTAATTTATTTTGTGTTTTACACAATTGTATATATTCGACTGTGTAAAGATCACTTTCTAAACAATTGTTAAACGTATCTGTGATGTATTGGCAGCACCAATAAGTCGTACAGAAGATTCTTGTTTACTGACTACTTGTGTTACGGGTATTTCATATTTTTTATTACGTGGCGCTTTGTATACTGCTATTATGCTTGGAAGGCCGGTGAGCATGAACCGTACGATGAAGGCTGCAACGGGAAGCGAGGATGTGTGTGGAGTGTGGCTGGACACGGCAGATCTCCGCGGGCAGAGGAAGCGGGTGAGCAGGCGGCAGCCGCGGGAGCTGACCTGTGTCCGTCTCCGTCATTAGTCACCTTACCTTCTGCTTGGGGTTCAACTCGCATTTTGCTTGACTGTCATTTTGATGAAGAAGTTTATCATTTCCCGTGCGGGTTATGGAAATGCTGTACACGTAGCTGGGGGTAGTGTAAGGGGGAACGGTGGATTATTGGGTAAGCGCGCTTGATTCGCACCTCCAAGATTGGGGTTGAAATCCTGCCTCCACTCTTGGGAGGGGGGGGATCCAGTATGAAAGTCGAGTCTGCAGTAAAGACTTATATATAAATATATGAATGAATATATGCCCCCCAATAATATTTTATTCATCCCTATGGAGAAATGAGTTTTTTGAATTCCCTTGAATTGCTCTCCAAAAGACATGCAGATATGTTGAGAGCAAGTCACATTAGAGGCACCCCTGGAACAACTGGGTGTCAAATACCTCACTGCAGCACCCATCAGTGGCATCCGACCACTGGGTGTGGGAATCACCCGATTTTATTTATAGTTAAATAAAATGTAGAGTAATTAATTGAAAATGTTTTGTTTGTTTTTTTTCCCTCCGGCAGTCCAGCCTGAAGAAGCCCATTTCCAAGCTGCTGAACCCTTTGGCCCCCTGCCCTGCCTACAGTGTAGCTGTCTCCCTGAACTTTACACAAACTAAACTCCAGCTACCTCCAACCAGACAGACTTCCATCACCTCCTTCTTCAACCCACGGCCCACAGGTAAGCAGCGTGACACCGAAACGGCATACGGTTGCGTATACGTGTTTGTTTTCTGTTACTTTAATGTTGCCGTCTCCCGGCCTTGCACAGACCCGCAGGCAGCCGGCCCTTCGTGTTCCGAGCGTCTGAGTGGCTCCTCCACGTCTGTGAGCGAGGGGAGGAAGAGGAAACGCAGCACAGCTGACCCCGACCCCGGAGCCCCTGGCCACTCCGACCCGCAGGACAGGCCGGCCTACCAGGATATCAGGTCGCGTGTCTGGGGAGCTCCAGAGCGCCCGCCACCCCTGGACATCAAATGTCAGTCTGATGAAGAAGAGCAGCCGGCGGTGAAGAAGAGAGTCACGGGGCGCCGCTCCATCCTGCCCGAGCTGGACACCCAGGACGTGGCTCCCCGCTGTGGCATCAGCAGCGTTCCTGCGGCTTCGGCGTCCCCCGAGCCCCTAAAGTCAGACTGCTTCACTCAGGATTCACAGGGCAGCTGTGTCCTGACGCACCGTGTGACCGTGGGGCAGACGGCGGAAGACGGCCTGGAAAGCGAGTGGCTGTTTGGGGCACTTTTGTCACACACGGGCCAAACCTCTACCCAGAGGAGGATTGGAGCGAGTCCCCGCAGAGCCCTACGGGAAGAGTCCGGGGAACAGGGCAAGGAGAACGGCTCAGGTCCGGCCTGGGCTCAGGCTCTGTCACCGGAGAAGCTCAGACCCTCCTCTAGCCCGTGTCCTGCCCTCAGGAGTTGGGAGGTCAGCTGTCCATCACCGCGCAGGCGTGCTCCCAGAAGCCTCCAGGAAGACGAGGAGAACACCTATGACATGTTGTTTACGCAGGACTCCCAGGGCCAACGGGTCATCGCGCATCGTGGCTTCGAGCCGAGGAGCCCGCTGAAGGATTGGACTAACACGGCCAACTGCCGTTTCCGGATTGGGCTGTCAAGTATGTCAGTGAAGGAGAATGAGGACTCGGAACCGGAGCCAGAAATACTGTTTACGCAAGACTCTGAGGGGAACATGGTGATTAAGCACTGATGGACATCGTATCACTCATTAAGCAGTTATGCACGACTACTGTAGCACTAGGATGCTGTGTTTGTACACAGATTTACTGGGGAATTTCTGTTTCCAGTTATAAGCTCTGTTATTAGTGTCACAGTTTACTGGTTCCTTACCTAGTTTTGTTTGAGGTTCATTGCAGAAAATCTGAATGTTAAACAAAATGGATAAAAATAACTACATATCTAACTGTAAGGAACAGAACCACCTATAGCTAAATGAGGGAGTATTAGACACACTTGTTTGGGGAGACAGCGCCTTCTAGTGGTCACAATTTCTACATAAAATTGTCATTACAGCAGGGGTGTAGTCCCTCTGTTCCACGGAGGGCCGGTGTGGGTGTTTTGGATGACCTCTCAATCAGCCAATAATAAATCAGTGGTTTTTAACTCCAGTCCTGGGGACCCACAGTTATTGGCTGATTGAGAGGCCGTCCCAAAAACCCCCCACCCACAGCGGCCCTCCATGGAACAGGTTCCCCGCCCCTGCTCTAAAGTCAGATACTTTGAAATTATACCAGCTTCATTATCTGTTACCTTTTAAGGAAAATGATTATTTGAATAATAAACTGTCACAGGGAACTCTTGAAATATTTTAACTGAAACATTTTTATTTCAAAAACCTGTCTCGTGAACAGCAAAGGACTGGGTAATGTGGGGAATGACAGATCTGACAACTAATATGAACTGCCTTACAGTCACCGGTCTGTTTCTTTACACTACAGAAGGTTTGAGGCAATGGAAGGAAACTGCTCAGTGAAGTGTTTTAGCTCATCAGCATACTGATATAATACACAAATGCTGGCTAAAATAGAACTAATATCGAAACTGAAATAGAACTAATATCTACTCTTGGCAACTGTGTCTTGTTGCTAGATCTAGCTGTGATTGTCAAAACGTTATTGCAGGAAACCTGAATGTATAAATCCTGTTTAAGTAAATGATATTCTGATCAGTGATCAGCTTGTCTCAAAAGCAATGAAATGACCTTAAGCTTTCTCCTGAATTTAAAAGCAAGACAGCAATGAGGTTTTAGTTCTGTACACTTTGGTCGCTCCAGCTGGATGAAGTCTCTTCTTTTATTAATCTTTCCATTGTGTTTCTTCTAGCTGTAATGAATGAGGTACAAATTCCTGCAGTCGAAACCCTCAGACAAAACCTGTCTGACGTTTCACTCTCCTTCCACACACAGCGTGTCTCTCAGTACAAATAGATCTGAATCTGTCAAAAAAACACCCTCCTTACCAAAAATGACAGGCTGCCTCCTGTTTTTCTGTAACCTAGCCTCCCTTTTCCTCTGTGCGGTTTAATAATGCACAATGGACTACACAAAGCAAAAATCTATGGCACGAGGATGCAACATATATTCAGTGGATATAGTGGTGGTGGGGGGGGTGGTTAATGCAAGTCCAACAGCTTGATATCAATATGTATCGAAGCTCTTGTCAAAAGCAATAACTGGCCTCATGCATTGAGGGTGAGCTAAAAGAGCTAATTAAATGCAACGTAGCACACCTTAAAATCTCATGGGTTCCTGTTTTCATTTTAAGTCGGAAAATGACTGGCTGTTTCTGTTTGTGTCTAGAAGTTTGGTTTCACTGGTATCAAATATACGTGATAGGGTGTTTGGGGTTTCAGAAGGAGGGATAAATTTCACATTAAATTCATTCCACCGCAACAAATGCCACAAAGTGCTAACGTAGTATGGAATCTCGCGGATGGAGCGCTTGGCTACAGCATGACCGTGTCGTGTGAGTTAATAGTCTCATGCCTACCTAACTAGTTAGCTAGTTGTTTTTTTTTTTTTCTTTTTACAGTTCTTTAACATAAGAGAGACACGTCTGACAGTGAGGAACAGGAGGATGAACGAGAAGCGATGAAGCGCTGATCAGCCGGCGATCTCTGTGGGCTCCGTCACCAGCTTGGATCCGTTCCAGATCGTCTTGAACTGCTCCGGAACCGGAAACTCTTTCTGTTACACAGACAGGCAGACAGGGATCAGGCTGAGGGCCGCGGCCCATCAAACACACTTCATCCTCAATGAAGAGGCCTGAAGCTCACCGCTCACTCCATCTCTCTCTCACACTCACATAGTCATCTCCCTGTGGGATCAGGATGTTCATCTCGGAGCTCTTGGCGCTGACGATCTCACAGCCCAGCGCGTCCGTGCTCAGGTACACTTGGCAGCCGTCAGTCTTGTTGATGGATATGGTGGGGACTTTGCCCATCACCTGTGGCGGAGAAACAAACCAATGGGGCTTAACACTGAAAGGGCGGCTACTGAACGCGGCTCGGAATCCAGCACGACGGCGTTTTTTGGAAACTATGACAGCGGATGAACCTGCAACTGGATGTCTCTGGAATTGATGACCTCAGCGATGCCGACCACGTTGTCAAACACCAAGCCGAGCTTCCTGCAGTTATCTGGAGAAAGAGGTTCAAGAAAGTTGTTATAGTTGGGAAATATTTATTTATTTATTTATTTATTTATTTGACTAACACTAGGGGCAGAGTTGCAGCCTGGGGCAATTAATCAGAAGAGGGAAATGCTATTCTCACATTACAAATATATTGCTCTTGTTTTTACGCTTACCTATTTTAATGCTCCATAGAGAAATTCTACGAAAATCTATAGTTCCTACATAAAATTGCCCCAGGAAGGGTTTTACAAAGCTTTAGATTACAGTCGGTGTTGATTCAACCAAACACGATATGAAAATATTCCCAAAAAAATTCCAGATAGTTCCAAAGAGCAAAACTAGAATTTACTGAATGCTAAGTACTATGCTGAATCCACGCAAATTAAGTGATGTATATGTGGAGAGAGAACAAATTAATATACTGAACATTTTGTCTTGTCATTGTTCTCTAAACAATACAGTATAAGAACTTTACATAGCATTTACATTATATAAGGTATGAGTAATATAGCGATGATGTAATGTACACAGTAGGATGTGCGTAGGTTATATGCAAATACTGCGGCATTTTATATAAGGGAGCATCTGTGGATTTTGGTACCAGCAGGGGTCCCGAAGCCAATCCCCATAATACTGAGGGATGACTGCACATACAGTCATAAATGCTAAACTGGAAAAATGATTCTTTAGGACGTGTCCCGTGTGCTCTTTGCGCCCTCTGCTGGCTGTTTCAGGAAGTTACATAGGGCACCAGGCCCAAGGGCTCACCCACAATGATGGAGTTGACCTTCCCCTTGACCTGCAGCGTGGAGTTGCTGCAGCTGAAGATATACACCACCTGTCGGAGCTCGGTGTCTGAGATCACCAGGTTGTGGGCCTGGTTCTGGTGTTCCTGCAGGTCACATGACACAGACAGATACGCGTGTGCATCGCTGCAGGCAGCTCACTCTGAGTCCGGCGTACTCTCCGGAACAGCTCTGTCATGGATGCTGCCATGATTAACCAGCTGGCTGCTCGAGTCCAGCCCGTCCGATTGACAGTAACCATGGAAACGGAGTCACTTACCACTCTCCACTTCTTTCCCTCCAGCTCCAGCAGTGGGGAGTGGGTTTGCTGGGGGGCAGCCAAGCCAGGAACCCGGGTCTTGGTTGGAGAGGTGGCAGGAACTGCTCCCTGGGAGCGCAGACCTGGATTCTTGTGGGTCTTCTGTTTGTCAGAGACGTGCTTTAAGCCTTGGGGAGGGGGGGGGGGGGGGGGGGCGGGGGGCGCCAAAACAAAAAA
>JAABNY020000046.1:18782753-18793082 GCA_015164015.2 Brevimyrus niger
GTGTCTGTGTGTGTGTGTGTGTGTGTGTCTGTGTGTTTGTGTGTGTGTCTGTGTGTGTGTGTCTGTGTGTGTGTCTGTGTGTGTGTGTCTGTGTGTGTGTGTCTGTCTGTGTGTGTGTCTGTCTGTGTGTGTGTGTCTGTGTGTTTGTGTCTGTGTGTGTGTGTCTGTCTGTGTCTGTGTGTGTGTGCCTGTGTGTGTGTGCCTGTGTGTGGAGGGGGGGCAGCAGGTGTGTCGTCAGGGACACTGAGCTTTTTGTCTGGATGCTTCTTCAGCTGAAGCTCCACGCGACGCCGAGGACCTTGAGCAGCACCTGTTCACGCCACGCGCCCACTCAGCCCAGCCCTGAAGGCCCCACCCCAGCTGACACACGCCGGCTGTCTCCTCTCGGATTTCCCTCTGGGGGGGGGGGGGGCCTGCTGGGGCACGCTCAGTCTATCCGTCTGGAAACTAAGAGTGCGGAGTTCTGTAAAACTTCACACAGTGTTGTGTTCGGGGATCTACGACACGGGGGATCTCAGACAACCAAATATACTATTACAGGAAATACTGCCTTGTGTGTTTTTTTTGCTACTTTATCCACCTAAACTACCTCCTATAAAATGTCTATTTCATGAATGTGTCTCGAGGACGTGGTAAAGAATTACTGAATAAGAATATAAGATCACTGAGTGAGCAGAATATAAATTCACACTAACTGAGCAAAGCATAAATTGCCAATGGAGAGTATAAAATCACATGGGCAGCAGCGCACAGTACAAAATCCCACTTGACTTAACAGTGTACAAATTCATACTGCCAGTGAAGAGTATAAAATCACGCTGTCCGAGCAGAGCATAAATTCACACTGCCAGAGGAGAGTATAAAGTGACACTAACAAGGCTGAGTATATAATCATACTGAGTGAGTAGAATATAAAATCACGCTAACAAGACAGAGTATATAATCAGACAGAGTGAGCCGCCTTGGGACTGCTGGCTTCTTCAGCAGAGGGAAGCACGGTCACTGAGAGAGGAACACGTCAAAGCTGTACATGGAACGCTGACATACACTGCCGCCACCAGAAGGCATCGTCACCCCGCCTAGCGGGTGATTAACAAAACCAAAAGTCAGACAGAGACGAGGCTCCTGGGGACACATTCCAAGTACTACATCAATATTTTAATGTACAGGCGTAATGTCCCCCCGTTTTATAATTACATATTTTTGCCTCCATTTATCCATTTACACTGCGGGCTCCATGGGCAGGTGCTGCCGCCTCGCTCTACCTTGGCTCTGAGTTTGATTCCCACGCCTGGCTTACCGGTGTGGAGCTGCTACAGTCTCCCTTTGTCCTCATGGGGCTCCACCTGCCACCCCAAAGCATGTGCCTAGCTGATCTGGTGCCTCTAAATTGTCATAGTGTGAGTGTGTGTGTGGGTGTGGGTGTGTGTGTGTGAGTGTGTGTGTGAGTGTGTGTGTGTGTGGGTGTGAGTGTGGGTGTGTGTGTGTGTGAGTGTGGGTGTGGGTGTGTGTTCACAATAGGCTGGCATCCGATCTAGGTTGTCTTGTGCCTGACATGACCCTGGAAAAGCCATTACGGAAGATAGATGGGCAATAGTGTACAGTCATGCACCACTAAACAGTTCTGAGTAATGTGTTGTTAAGCAATTTCATCGTTATGCGGACATCATAGAGTGTACTTACACAAACCTAGGTGATATAGTGTACTACAGCCTAGGCTATAGTAATTTTTTTCTTCTTATAAGCAGAAACAGTAAAAGTACAGTACAACAAATACAGAAACCAGTAAACATTACAATGGCTATGACTGTAGGGATTTTTCAGCTCCATGAAATTCTTATAGATCCACCAATGTAAATGCGGTCCGTCATCGTCAAAAATGTCATTATGTATTACAGGCCTGTATTACAGACCAAAAACTATATGAATAAAAAGGGTTTTGCCTGTTTGCTCAGTTAGCCCACACAGTGATGTCACTGCTACGTTTCGAGTCAAAGCATCCCCTGTAAGACTCCTGTAGGACTCCAGTTATGTCTTCATAAAAAGATTTGAAAACACTTGATATTATTCACTGCTGTGTTCTGAGTGTCTCACACAATGACGGAAATGACTCCTTGGAACCTGGATTTGCAGTTGTGTACAGTTATATCTCTGCTATCAATGAGATGATCAATTTCTCCCTGGAAAAATGCTAGAAATAACTATTCTCTCAGTAGTGAAACAGAAAGAGGTTCAACTATAATTCACAGACAGTTAGTAAATGTTTTAGAAAGAACAATGCTGCTCAGTGAAGGGTGGATTTTTTTGAGCAGAGTCCTAAACCTCCAGAGTTCGATTGCCGCCAGGTTTGTTTGGGTTTCTCCTATAGTCCTAAAACATGCCTGCGAGTGTCTGCCTTGCCCAGGGCTGGTACCCTGTCCAGGGTGTAGCCTGTGCTACCTGGGACCAGCTGGAGGTTTGCTGCATGAGGACACACATGACAGTTCAGGCCTCCAGGGGGGGCCGTCAGCATAACCCTGACAATGATACGGAGCAGAGCAGCGGACAGAAGTAACGTCTGACTCCAGAACCGCCAGAAGGCTGCACCCTTGACATAAATAAATGAGCACCGAGAAACATCATCCTCTCTGCCTGCCAGGCGGCTTGCAGCTGTTACTGAGCCTCCCAGACGGCCACGTTTACCTGCCTGAAAAGCTGCACCCAGACAGCTCGATCCGTGTGGACCCAGACAGCCCGATCCGCGGGGACCCAGACAGCCCGATCCGCGGGGACCCAGACAGCTCGATCCGCGTGCACCCAGACAGCCCGATCCACGGGGACCCAGACAGCTCGATCCGCGGGGACCCAGACAGCCCGATCCACGGGGACCCAGACAGCTCGATCCGCGGGGACCCAGACAGCTCGATCCGCGTGGACCCAGACAGCCCGATCCGCGTGGACCCAGACAGCCCGATCCGCGTACTACAATGACCACTCTGTACAGGGCTCTTCATCGCTGTAACTCAGGGCCCATGACACACCAATTACAGCAGATAGTGGTTTCTTGTTTTGAGAGTCGCGTGGGTTCGGGGTCGTTACCCATGTCTATAGGTCGTGGGTTCAAATCCTGTGGTCGGCAGAGTAATATCACAACTCCTGCACATTAATTCCCTAAACTGCCTCAAGTGCTAAATGTAGGCTGACTCTGACCTTTGACCTCTGACCCCAAGCTTTCTTAACTTGGTCATCACTTAGGACAAAAACATCTAAATAAATAAGTGGGAACACGTGGTTCCCCCAAGCAGACCACCCCTCCAGGCAGACTGTCCCCCCAAGCAGACCGTCCTCCCCAGACGGACGTTCCTCCAGGCAGACCGTCCCCCTAAGCAGACTGTCCCCCCAGGCAGACACCCCTCCAGGCAGGCCATCCCCCCAAGCAGATCGTCCCCCCAGGCAGAAGTCCCTTCAGGGAAACTGTCCCCCTAAGCAGACCATCCCCCCAAGCGGACGTCCCATTGGTGAGTGAAGCGAGCATGTGAGCAGACAAGGCAAAATGAGAAATATACACAAGATACAAAGATCACTGAGAGATCACATGAGAGGCTGTCATAAACCGGCATGCGTCCAACAAAGCAGCACTGTTCATACCGGCAATTGATGGGTTACTAAACTTTTTGAGTGTTGTCTGCTGGCCTGTGGCTTTCACAAGATTCCTACACTCCCAAAAAAATTCCCAATTACTTCTTAGGCTCTCTCTACAATATATTGAAGCCACGATGAGGAAAGTCATGATGCAAATGGATCGAATGTATTTTAACTTCATTTATTAATCTTGCAAGTAGAAAACGAAATCGAACAGAGAGGGTTACTTACATAGTTAGCCTCTGTTAGCACAGCTCGGTAATAACAAACATTAACACAAAGTATCATGCTGATGGTCAGTTTACATACTCAGCTTCTACTCAGCAGCTGTGTTTTGCGGTAATATTAACCCGGGTAATCTGACGGTGGGGTTAAATCGTAACTGCATGGGCGTCTGATAGTTGAGGGCAGCCATAACTCCAAACAGAAGACAGATGAGGTGAACTGCTGTGGTGAAAATGATCATCGAGGAGACTAGAGGAGGCCGTGGGATTACAGAAACAACACTGTGCTGTGTCACTGGTTTTACTGGGAAAACATACTTGCATTTCCTACAGATCCATTACAATGACAGCTACTCGGCTGATGGGCATGTCAGCGAGAGGCCACATTAGGAAGGAATGCAAGTGGCATTAAACTTTAACTATTACAACTGCAACCATGGGGACAGGAAGGGAAGATTCCTAACTGTCCCTCAGTAACACGGCCATTTCCTTAGCTGTAAATCCTGAGGACAGAGGGATCATGGGAAATGCTTGGGGTAACCATGATTTGGACTCACATTCTTACTCCAGACCAGGCCCGTGGTGTAGTGCTGCATAATGTAGCTCTGCAGCTCGGTCCAGATGCTCAGGTATGACCGCACCCAGTCCACGTGCCGCTTGTCCCTGAAGAGAGCGAACGGTGCGGGGGGGGGCAGGTCAAGAAGATGGAGGAGGACGGAGACAAAAACATGCTAAGGGTGTTGAGTTCCCAGAATGCATCCCCCTGCTGAGCGGCCACCTGCTCCTGTCTGCTGGGGAGCCTGGCTCTTATGATTGTCCCTCTTACTGCTGACGGTCACTGGAGGTCCTAACAGGACCCCAGAGAAGAGAGAAACACAACACTCACGAGTCCTTATAGCTCTTGAGGACCCTGTTGGTGTAGAAAGTGGCTGCGTCAGTCATCTCCTTCACATAGGGTCCTGGCTTCTGTGCCTGTGGGGGGGAGGTAGTCAGTATGGATACTGTTTACACGGTGCGCTATGTATATATGACACTGGGGGGGGTTCACACAAGTATCAGGTTAGACTAATGAGGATCACCAGAGACAGCTAGTAAGAAGAAACAGCTTCCATGCTTTCTTGAGCTTTCCAGAAGAACTTGCCTGAAATTACTGGGCTTTTTTGTGACATGAGTAGCTTAATCATTAATCGCTTCTGACCATGGTTAGAAAAGCTGTCACCATAACAGATATTAATAACCCCATCCCTGTGTGTATGAAGCTAAGCGCCTTTGTAATTCCTCAGTGTTTATGCCAAGCGAGCCTGCATTAACTTCAACAGAACATAAAATAAGGTTCTTATCTCAATATTATCTACTGTTAGCCCAACTCCTGTTGCGAAAGAAATCCTGCTTTGTGTGGATTGGGTGTCATTAAAATCAGATATTATAAAAACATAAGCATCCAAAGGGACATTAAAGACTGGTATGTATATGTCTGGGATCTTATGGCATATTCCCGCTTTAGAAAATAAATCATGTAATATCAGGGTTGGGAGACAAGATTAGGAAAACAGCATACAGTTGCTGGATATTTTGCAGTGCAGCACAGTCTCCATGATAAAGGGCACTGTTGTACTGCAGTAAGCAGTGAGTCACTGCATATAAATTACAGCAGCACAGCCAAGCCCTGGTCCTCAAGGCACAGCCCTCATTTACATCCAGCTCTGCCCTTCATTAATTAGGCTTTAATCAGCTGTGGCTCAAATTAGAAATTGAACAAATTTTAATTAAGATCATGTTATAAATGCATTACCTGAAGACTAGTATTAAAGCAAGTCATTATTGGTAATAACTAATGACAAAAAAGCAATTATTTTACAGCACTGAGCAAAAGCCCCAAGCAACCAAAGGAAATGTTTAAAACGATTTATCTGTGTAGTATGTGTATATTTGTTCAGAAACAAAAACATTTAACTTAGGATCAGCAAATTAAAAGTAACCCAAAAAAACTAACTAGACTTCCTTCTGTTGTCCTAACCATTACTGATGCTATGTTGGAGATGAATAAGACTCATCTTCTGATGGTAAACCTCTCCTTAGAGACACCTCTGCCATTCCATGGGTACGCTAAGTTTCAACACCAGCTCAATGAATTAACCAACTTAATTAGTAAGAGTAAGTAAGAGCAGAGGTAGCACAGAGCCTGGCAGGAGCACGTTTGGGAATCACTGGGCTGCAGGGCTTCACACGCTGGGTGTGGAGCAGGCGGAGGCCGGGCTGCTGGAGCCAGACGCCGTCGCGCTCACCACTGCCACCCAGCCCAGCCCTGGGATGCTCTCGCTGACCGCCGACAGGTGGTTGAACATGCTGCTGCCGCGGTTCTTCTCACGGAAGTTCTGGATTTCCTGGATGTTGTCCGATATGGGCTTCAGTAGGTCCATGAGCTCTGACTGGAGGGCGGGGGGTGGGGGGTGAAGGGAGAACAGTGAAATAACAGGATGTGAGGTGAGAGTCAGGCAGGCTGCAGTCTGACACTGCAGTCTGCAATTCTGCGAAGTGTGCAGGGATGATGCTCCGCATTTGGGGATTCTGGGAAAGTATTAACGGTTCCAGTTTCAGCTGGGATGCTATCTGTGAGCAGGCAGGCCTCCCCTGTCCATCCCACAGCCCAGCTCTCACACAGGGAGACCCCTTCCTTGTAAGGCGCTGTGCTGATTCACTGTTTATACCTCAGTCAAGCAGCTGGAGACGTCCCCCCCCCCCCCCAAAGGCATGTGACCGCTTCTGCTCGCTAATTGCACAATCTGCTTCAGGTTTCCTGTGCCGTTCTTTAGAGGGGACAGAAACATTACAGGTCTAGAGGAAAAGCCCTTTCATGTCTGTCCTGCTAAAAACCACAGGGTTCCCCTCCAGATTCTCCACAATGTCCGACCATTGTTAACATTCTCACTTAGGAAACGCACCTTACTCGAAAGTTCGAACCTGAAACATGAGTGGCGGGGACAACTGCTGGTTCTACTTGGTTACTGCTGTCCCTCATTTCTACTCACACAACAACATCACCCATGCAAAGACAAGGACCATCACCCCAAGGCTGTAGGAACATCACCCCAAGGCTGTAGGAACATCATGCAAATGCTGTAGGACAATCACCTCAAGGCAGTAGGACCATCAGGTTAAAGCTTCAGGATCATCCAAGAGCATTTCAGGGATTTCAAAAAATACACTTCGATATTTATCATCACCTTTCCGCAGATTTGCACAATTTAAGGTCAGGAACTACATCTGGCAGATAATTTCATGCTGTTTATGCCATAAATCGACATCATGACCCGGAGCATCGAGAGTGGTGGACGGACCGCCGAAGGGGGTGGGACACAGCGTGGGGCCTGGAAAAGCATGAGAGACTGAGCGTCCTCTCAGTCTCAGGCACAGCAGGCCTCTGACTCGCCGAGCGTCCTCTCAGTCTCAGGCACAGCAGGCCTATGACTCGCCGAGCAGGACACTGTCTCTGTGTGTGACCAACAGAAAGCCGGCCTGTGTGACAGTCTGCCACACAAATGGCTTCCTGCGGTTCAGCCCAATCAACAGCACATGATTTTTATTGCCAGGGAGAAGAGACCTCTGTCCCCGGGCTGTTACAGCCAGCATTTCTTCACCATCCTGTCCCAAACCAATGATTCAATTCAAACTGAGTAGTCGCACACACACACACACACACACACACCGGAAGATGCTCCGTTTTTTTATTAGATCATCCTACAGCCAACAACGATTAAACAATATTTTACATGGTTCACAAAAAACAACTTTTTAAACTAAATTAGTAAAGTAGCCCCTTCACATTTGCAAATTTGATATTCACTGTCTTGGTTGCTGGTAAGTTGGCCATGAACAATTTAAACAGATATATCTCTGGAGCTTACTGAAAGTCCGTAGAAAGTCACAGACAACATGTACGCCAAAAACAATACTCCAATCACATAAAATGAATATATCAATATTAGTGTTACATAATAGTTGTTAGTGTAAGTGCATTCTAGGTCTTTAATATTAAAAGTCTTGGCTTTGGTTTGCTGTGCATCTTTGTCTCAATAAGCCCAGCTCACCTGCTAGCCGTCTTTGGGACCATGGAACCCCACGTTTCTCGCAGTTTCTTTTTTCTTTTTTCAGAAAAGTTAATTTTGCAGCCATTAATTTTGCACTTTTAAAAATGTGTTTAATGTTGCAAAGTCCCTCTTTGCCATGAAAATTAACTTAAAACTTAAAAACCCATTTCCACCGCATTTCAGCCCTGCCGCAAAGGGATCTGCGAATTGCAGATGTCCTGAAAAAGAGGCCCAACACTGTTGGAAGAAAGGCCAAGACGGGCATCGAGGCCTTGACCTTCCCACAAAGATGCATCTAATGCTGGATTTTTGGGTTAGTGACAGTTATAACTTGTTGGATTAAAGTAACTTTAGGATAAATGTAAGGGAACGAAGATAAAAAAAAATTGGGTTACCTTACAGTAACTTGTCAGATATATCTAGATAACCAACAAATCTCACTTCATGATACAGGCTCCTGCCCAGAGAGAGACAATAGCATGCAGTCAATGAGGAGAGGGTCACAGCACTGCATTAACAACTGGAAACAGACGTTGGTATCCTGTATGCTGGTAAATCCTAATTCAGGGTCAAAGGGGAACAAAAGATCTTCCAGATAAATGACTTAAAAATTCCACAAAGCGAGGAGAAAAATGCAGTCCTGTGTTTGGATGCTGGATTTGGGAAGACATGGGCTTGAGTACAGAAAAAGTTAATCCCAGCCCCAAACAGATTCTCCAGTAAAGACACAGAGGTGGAGGGAATTGAATCACAGTCACAGTGGGTAGCCCCCCCCATACACACACAGTCACACACAGTATACATTGTAACTAGTCACCATTTAACAGCTGATATCTTTAATTACACATGTGCCTAAGGAGACATCAAAAGCTATATCTGTAGAATGTAAAATGTATCCTTGCAACTGTTCTGTGTAGCTAAGTCTGCCCCCCGACCCAAATCCCCCCCCCCCGATACCCCTGGTACTAAGTATTTAAAATAAACTCAAACCACTTAATAAACATATAATCTGCCTGCAAAGAAAATCTGTCACAACTAGAAAAGATATTGTCAGAATGACTACAAACCATGAATCTCCCAGAAAACCGCATCACCCCCCCACTCCTTCCACAGCCATACAATGTGACTGAAAGTCAAAACATGTGTTTTCACCCAAATACTCCTGACATGTAACTACACAACACCATTTCACTTACATGGCAATTTCCACAATTTCCCACAAATAATTAGGGGTGGTTAACGTATTTCTTAGTGGATGTCTGAATGTCCACGTTATAAAATATCATTTACATTCTTCATATGTCTATATATATATATATATGTGTGTGTGTGTGTGTGTGTGTGTGTATATGTATACACACCAAAGGCAAACTTTACTGGTATTAGTAAATATTTCGTACTGTCATAAAATCACATACAGAGTGATTTTTATTCAAATGTTACGGCTACCTGTTTTTGACAGTGTACACAAACAAGCTCCAGTTAGCTGACACAACAACTGCTCCACAGGCACAGTGAGGTATAAATAAATACACAATTTCTGTATAATGTGAGAGATTCAAGCCATGTGCAAACTAAACACCAACAAACAAACTGAAAGTTGTTATATTAGCATTTTGGAAACAAATTTATTTTAGGTGCTTATATACAGCCATGGAAAAAGAGACCGCTTAAAATCTGCATTATAAAATCGAGGTATCATCGTGGTTCTACTGGCAGAAGGCTACACTGAGCAGCACGTTGCATCCAGGTTCAAAAATTCTAAGACAGCAGTAAAGAAGAATAAGGTGAAGCAGGAGACACTGGGAACAACGAGGAACCAGCCAAACAAAAGGGCGAAAACAACTTTCTAATGCCAGAGACCACAGTTAACTTATTTGACAGTTTCTCATACATCATAGGATGACATCAAGTGATCTTCAAGGAATGGGAAACATTAGGTGCAGGTGTGACGTGCACTGCTAAGACAGTTTGAATTAGGCTCCTAGAAGCAGGACTGAACTCCTATACACCAAGAATCCCTTCATCAATGTGAAACAGGGAAGAACCAAGCTGTAGTTTGCAAAATATATATCATTCACAAACACACACTCATAAATGAAGAAATGAGTGAAACAAAAAATCATGGTCTCAATTTTCAGTTTTTTTCCACAGGTGTGTGTGAGTGTGTGTGTGTGTGTGTGTGTGTGTGTGTGTGTGTGTGTGTGTGTGTACGAACAGGTTTACCTATCCTTATGGGGACACAATGTCCCCATAACGTGATAAATATCCGTTTTTTTTTCTTTTATGGGGACATTTTCTGGTCCCCATAAGAGAAAATTTTATTTTATAAAAATCGGTGACTGCTATGAAAAAACTAAAAATGCAAAAACTCTTGTATTTCATTAGGTTACTTA
>JAABNY020000046.1:18796820-18810455 GCA_015164015.2 Brevimyrus niger
GCGGCCTGCCAGAGCCAGAGGATCCACCCAGCGGCCTGCCAGAGCCAGAGGATCCTCCCAGCGGCCTGCCAGAGCCAAAGGATCCTCCCAGCGGCCTGCCGCTCTGCAAGGCGCCCGCTGTTACTGTGGCTTCTGCCTCTGCTGAACAGAGACAGAGCAGCTGGAAAGACAGCGTCCTGTATGCACTCTGTATGTGTGTGTGTGTGTGTGTGTGTGTGTGTGTGTGTGTGTGTGTGTGTGTGTGTGTGTTGGGTAAACATATCCTAATGGGGACCACTCATTCATTTCTATGGGAAAAATGCAAACAACCTTAACTCCGTGTATCCAGCACTGCAGGGTGACCCCTCCTGCCCCACCCCACCCCCCCATTTGGTTTGGCTGTGCATCAATCATGCACTCTGAGCCAGAAAAGCAGAGCGTCCCCCCGTACCTGCCCAGTGTGATCCCCTGGCCGCAGTTGGGCCCAACGCCAGCTAGGGCTCAAACACCACCATATCCTAGGGCTGGGCTTAATGTTTAATGGGGCAGGCTGGTTATAGTCTGTACAGAGCAACAGTCACGGGCCATAAACCGGAGACGAAAGGGCTTTCGGGAAATACCAAGGAATCTAGAGTCTGGCGTTAAAGAGGCTTGCGGGTTAGCGCTAAGGGGTCTTTTGGTTTAGCGCTATGGGGTCTTTGGGTTAGTGCAAAGGGGTCTTTGGGTTATCTGTAATGCCCTGCTTGTGCCGATCCTCCTGTGTGCCACGCTCCCCTCACTACCTTGTGTGGAATCCCCGTGTCATCAGCTATTTCTTGATGTTTTTCATGAGTTCTATGTTTTTAAGTCCGCGTTACAGTACGTTTCCCCAGTCCGGTCACTGTTGTCATGAAGTCTTTATATGTTCCTGAGCGTATTTTCCCTAATTAAACCCCATGTTCACCCGACTCCTTGACTCCGGCTTCTGTTTCTCTAGTCCGTGCCCATGCGTTCATGACATTATACACATCCAATTCTTACATCGCTATTTTAAAATAAGGCTTTTTCTTATTTTCAATTCTGTATGAAAATTATACAATGGGGGTTAAATTTTCACTAAAATATTGTTACTCTGTTACAGGGAAAAAAGAACTTAACAAGCTTTGCAATTTTGAGGATTATTCCTTTTATAGATTCTAATAGGCTTAAACATCATTTTAAATACCTCTGCTGCTTTTGTATGAGCGCAGCATACATTCTCTGAGACAATTATAATCACTTTTTAATTTTTAATAAAAACATAGCGTTAGGACATAAAACACACTATGCGCCCGCTATATTAGTTTACTCAACAAAATACTTTTTAATTTCTTGTCGTGCTATCTATTTTTGTTGTATATGTTCTTATGACCAAATTGCATTTTTTTTGTTGCTTCATTTATCATTATTTTCAGACTTCTCAACTGTTTTCAAGGTGGTGTTTGTATTGTGTTTCAGAGGCAGGCTATTTGCATAAGTCCCACCCCAAAGTACCCCTGCTGGTTTGGTACTTTCGGTATTGGAACTTTTCAACCATAAGTCGATGAAAAAGTGAAAGTACCAAAAGTACCGTACCTGGTGTGGTGGAAAAGCACCCTAAGATGGCATGGGGCCCTTGTGCTTGGTAACAGGGGGTCCCTGGCCAGTAAGGGGGTTCTGGAGGTTCTTTGGCCAGTGGGTCATCAGCAATATCACTCGGTACTTTCTAACAATCTGAATGACAAATTCTTTCTTTCTTTTGCTTGAATTTTCCTTATATGTCCCTGTCCCACCTTCTTTTACCCCTTCACCCCGCGGGCCAGCACATGCAGATTCACCGATACCCCACACCCCAACATGCCGTCCCCCTCCGCTCTCCACTGTCTGCATCTCTAAGCGTTAAATCGCTTCCCTTTGGGCTCAGGGCTTTGTTCCCACCAGCCTGTCAAGCTACACAAAACCCTAAAGCTAGCAGGATGACATCACGTTAACCCCCACTGCCCCGTGGCTGAATGCATGCGGAATGTGCTGCTTTGGCGATCTTTGGGTGAGGGACAATTCCACAGCAGCTGGCCCCATGGGTTGGAAACGTTACTGTGCTGGATGGTATATCAATCAGCTTTCTCTGAAGGCTTTCACACCGGTCACGCAGACAGCGATTCACATGCATAGCGATTCATGCACACGACGTTGGCCTACAGCTCCTGGCTGTTGATATTTTAGTGATTCAATTCAAAAGGGACAAATTTTAGACCCCGGAATATCTAGGCCAGCTCAGTCCTTATCCAAAAAAGGCACTCAGCAATATCATTCAAATCTGGGGCAACTAATTTTGCTCAGCCCTGGCTCAGATGCAAAGTTTATTACCGCGATTGTTTTTATTGGCCAGCTTTAAGAGAAAAGAGGAGTCACGTGAAATCAGTTTTACGGCATGTGAAGGATGGAAAACAGGCTGGGGAAGGGGGAAGGGGGTGGGGGGGTGGGAAGTGAAGCAGGACGGAGCAGAAGGATGAACCTGGGCCTTTCCAGGGGACTGGAATGTCTCAGCTGGAAACTCTGCTGGCAAACTACCGTGTGATTCATACCAGGCTAAAGCTACATGCTACTGTGGCTAAACCATAAATCATAGAAGACAGCTTCATGGTCAAACTAGACTCAACCGCAGTAAGACATAATGCAACAGCAAAATGCAACAGCGCTGGACTAAGGTGCATGTTTGCTACAGACACACACAGCTACCTCTATGGGAGATATATCCCATTGACTATTAATACAATAAATAAATCTTAAATCAATCATACAAAACTCTGCCGATACTTTTGGGACTTAAAGCCAGATGACACTATAAAATGTGCGGTTTTTGTAGAGTCATCCCCGCGGATTTTCAGACATGGCTGCCGATGTTTCTCCCCTCAGATGAATAGGAGGGGCAGACTCAGACAGCCACCTACCTGAGCAGGCTCCTGATGTGTGCTGCTGATCTTCAGGAAGTTCCTCTGCACCTGCAGAGCGCGGCTCACCATCTCCGCCTGCAGCAAGGAGACCCAAAGGTCAAAGGTCACACAGTATATGCAAACACAACAGTATAAGCAAACACAACTTTTAAAACTGTTACATAAACATGTTATATTTACAGTATCCAGTCCTGATGTACATTATGCTAATTTGCAGTGGAAGACAAAGTGACGTGTTGAACAAAAACATTTAAGAGGCGTGTGTCAGTCTCCCCACACCCCCACCCAGAAGACAGCGAGACCCACAGACACAGTGAGCCGTCCTGTGTTCCTACTGCTAATGCTACGCCTTGCTTTTATCAATCAAGTTCAGATGCCAAAGTGTCCTTTTTTGGTGCTCCTGGCCCAACACTGCACACCCATATTAAACTGCCCTCAGAACGTCTTCAAAAAACAGGCCACCATCACGTATTTGGGCATTCCACACTGTCCGGCTTCAAGTAAAACACCCCGAATCTCCCGCTCTCTCTCTCTCTTTCACACACACACACACACACACACACCCTCCCTCCCTCCAGGCTCTGGAAAAGTCCTGCTTCCACATTGTGCCAGGGAAACACTGGCCATATTTGGGCAAAGGAGTCCTCTCCTGGCACAAAAGAACTAAGAAGAGTGTCTGTCCATAAAAGGAACAGTTTATACACTATTTATTAGCCAAACAAACCCCTCTAACCCCCCCCCCCACACACACACACACACACACACACACCACCTTTAATATGAGAGAGGCAGACAGAGCACCAGATCACATGACTGCTGCCTTTCCTGGTGAGGGTTATGAGAGGCTCTTACCTGATAACGCCTCACTTCACTGGGGCTTCAGATGAACTCGTATCTGATCCCTGTTTTAATCACAGGGGCCTGTCCCTCCCCCTTCGCGTTCAAAGATGCGCCAAACAAAACACAAAGCCAAAGACGACGTCTGCAGTAAAGGATGTGAGGCCAGATCTCACCGTCCCCAGTATGACAACCGAGCGCCACGTCCATCTGCTCGCGTCTCCCTCTGACCCCCCAACAGAGCGGCTTCCAAGAGGCTTCGCGTATCACGAGGGACCTTCTCCGAGGCCGAGCGGCAAGCTGGATCTCAGCACCCCACACAAACTCTACCAAAGTCTCGAGCGCCTCCCCGCAGTAAAAAAAGTAGATATCGTGTGACTAGGCGATGTTTCTTCACTACTATAAAACCAACAAGAGTCTGTCTGACGAATGTCACACAGAGCTCTGTCAGTGCCATGTGTGCATTTTCCTGTCCATTGGTGACACAAGGCTTGTCGCAGTGGTGACATCAGCCGGAGTGCAAATGAACAGTGAAGGTGGTGTTACACCCCCAGGGTACTGGGTTAAAATCCTCCAGTATAGGTGCACTGGAGTCTGAGAGCCGCTCTTAGTGAGTGACCGTTGATGTCCATGCGTTGCCTGTATGGGGGCTGCCGTCCTCTGTCTGCTCCCCACTTCCTCCTTGAACAGGCTCCAGGCTGACTCTGATCCTCCGCTGGATAAACGGCTATGGAAAATGGGTGGATGGAGATGATCTCCACTGTTCCCAAAAAGCCCAGGAGAGCAGAGGGCTTGTGGTTTGCTTCACCCCACATCACTATGCAGAAGTCCTGCACTCCCAATTAGCTCTGGAAGAATTCCCCCTTTTTTCTCTTATCTGCTTGGAAATTGATGTCTAATTCTGAGAAAAAATAAAGCATTATATTATTCTATTGAGTGGACATGGTTCTATTGAAATGCCAAATCTTTTATGTATATTTATACATAATGAACTATTTAGTATCACGGTGGCCTGTGAAAGCATACAGACCAATTAGTTAATCGCCGTGTTGTGGGTGAACATGTATTCACTGGACAGAATTAGCTTATCAAGCCACAGGTCAATGGAGAGGCCTCTATCACTGCTACGATAACAACGTTTCCTAGGATACCGAAAATAAAACAGCCTTTCTGGGTACCACATACCCAGCCAAGGGCCCAAACTCAAAGACTAAGGACATTTCACAGCAAGCCATAAGTCAGGCTTCTGAGAGGCACAGATGAGGATAAAAAAAGAGAGAGAGAGGAATCACCATATCTGAGCCCAATGCTGCTCAGTCGTCGTGTAAAACCAGGTAGCTGGTGTCACCCAGGTACCAGATCAGGCCGTCCTGCTAAACAGGGACAGACCTGCAGGCACCATAGCGAATGTACATCAGCCACTATCCTGGACACCTCAGGGCTGGACTGTACAGAGGGCCCCCGGAAGAGGTTTGACACTGGGGGGGGATGTACATGGCAACATCGTGATGGACACACATGCAATAGTCACATTGTGAGAGAATGCGGAGTAAGATCAATTTTAAAATTATTGTTGAATAATAAACATTTAATCATTTCAAATGTTTCACAAATAAACATGGCCGAAAAAATAACTGATCCATTTGATAAAAATTAGTTTGTCTGATGCATATATATCTGTCATGAGCCATCCAGACCCATCCACCCTATCATAGCCATCCAGACCAAGCTGGAGTTCACAACAGGTAACATGACTATATTCCAGCAGTTTAGGCCCAAACTGCCAGTGACACTAACTTCTAGCCTTAGAGGCCTCATGCTTGGCTCACACCCGACGGAGAACATTAATCGATCAAGCTGCCAATCAGCATGTGATAAAGCTGCAGTACATCACAGACAGGAACACCTGTTCGGACAGAAGTATAAAAAAATGAAAGAAGAACATACAGTATCTCACAAAAGTGAGTAAACCCCTCACATTCTTGTAAAATTTTTATCATATCTTTTCTTGGGACAACACTGCAGACATGACACTGTGATAAAATGTAAAGTTAGTCAGTGTACAGCTTGTATAACTGTCCCCTCAAAATAACTAAACACACAGCCATTAACGTCGAAACCGCTGGCAACAAAAGTGAGTGGAAGTCCTAAGTGAAAATGCCCAAATTGTGCCCATCAGTCCGCGGAGGGAAAATGGGCACAATGTGGACACTCACTTAGGGCTGCACTCACTTTCGTGAGATACTGTAGGAGGAAAAACAGACTGCAGTTGGTGCCCCTTTTGTCTGCTGCTGATGGCCGAAGTGGCTTTGGGGCCACGAGGGATGACGGCCCCACTGGGAGCTGCTGATAACACACAGACCCAGGCATGTGGGAGGCAGGCGGCGCTGGGCAGGAAGTCGACATGCAGCCCCGGAGGGCTCCGGCGGGTCGGGGGGGGGGGGGCAGCTGACGAGAGTAGGGTCCATCTTCAGTTTCCTGCCCTCCCCAACAGCACAGGTCACACATCCAAGTCCTCATTCTTCACACATTCTGCCCCTTCTGCACCTACTCCAACATCCCTCTCCCAGGCTCCACCTTTCACATTCATCATTAAATGTCCATTCAAAAAAGGACTGTGTGTTTTAAGATCTTTAATAAGGATTTTAATGCGACTTTTACCCAGTTGCAGGGAAAGGTGAAAATGGAAACATTCCACGTTTTCATTCGTATGTCTGCATATGCCTGCATTGGAACACTGGAGTCCCTGTTTGTGTGTGTGTGTGTGTGTGGGGGGGGGGGGGCATCTGGTTGTGTGGGTGCGTGCGGCTTTGTTTGGGAAATCATTTTCTAAAGACGTAGAGCAGCTGAACAGAGATCAACACAGCACCTGTCACCAGCCACCGCCTCTAACAGATGGAAGTGTGTGTGAGATTATGGCTCTCAATGCCTTGTTGTTCTTCACAATGGCCACCATAGTCTGCCTGCACCCCGGCCCCCCCACCTCTCTGCGTGTCAGTGCATTAAACCCCACTGCTCCTGCGCACCTCCTCGGCCATTTACAGCATTTATCCAGCTGCTCATCCACCACCCCCACCACCCCCCTACAGCACACAGACTGGATAGAGCCCCCAAGGGGACAGACACGGGACAGCGGGCGCTCACGTGCTGGGCGACGTCGTCTCCGATGGCTCGGCTGATCTCCAGGTACTCGCAAACGGGGCCAGCCAGGAGCAGGTCATAGGCCTCCACGCACGGCGCCAGGCCTGCGGGGGCGGGGACACGCGCACGGACGCCTCGTCAACGTCTCTCCACCAATAGCCTACGCCGCTCGGATGTGTTTGTTATTACAGCACGCTACACACGCCGGCAGATGTATTTTTGTCCTTAGAAACATGTGACCGTTTGCAATAACTGGTGAGAGAGGAGTTATATCCTTCCCATCATCCTCTCTGTTTTCATGAGTAAGGAAAACATGAGTAACGTGATACAATGACGCAGACACATACCCGAAAAAGCTACACAAGGACACATGGAAATATCAGGAAGGTTATATATACCTTAGCCGGTAAATGCATTTTTTACACCCTGTTTTGTCCCAAGCATTGCACTTTTATGTTGTCTTTTCTTGTAACCTTTATCTATGTATGCAGTATTTATTTGCTTTCTTTCTTTATCAATCCATTCATCCATCCATAGGGAGTAACTCCGCACCTCCGTTGATGCCGTTGATGATGTCGCAGTCCGCCATGCCCCTGCCAGACACGGCCTCCAGACGAACCACGGCTCGTTCCAGACGCTCCACCAGTGCTTCCATTCTCGACGCCGCGGCGGACGGCCTGGGAGGCAGCAGGCAGAAGGCACAGTCAGGGCTTAGCGTGCGTTCCGGAACTTTCAGTTCATTAGGGTGACCAGATAATCCTTGTCAGGGAGGACACTCTGAGCTAGGACAGGAATTGTAAATTACCATTTCAATTAAACGGACCTGGATTTCACTTGAGCATTGAGTTCCTGCTGTTTGCTGATTGGTCAGTCTCCTATAATCATGCATGTGTCACTAATGTTAATGTGAAACAGCTGGATGAGTCTTTCAGTCACGGAAACAAACCAGTCAAGGCATAAGAAGAGCTGAACTATTTAGCCAAGCACAGGAGCCTTTCAGTTTGAAAGTAGTTTGTAAAACCCGAAGTAGCTCAAAGTGTCCTCCCTGACATGGAATATCTGGCCACCCTAAGTTCACATTCAACGAAAAAAAAGATTATGGGCTTTCACAGTCACTGCTTTACATGCACACTGAACAGAGTATAGCAATTTTGAATATTTTATACAGTATTTTATTTTATCATGTAAATGCCGTATTGGGTTTGTAAGCAGTAGGTCAGGTGAACATTCACTGACTCTGTAAAAAACAAAAACAAAATAAACCCAATATTTATAAACACATACTTCACCTCTGACTTCATCATCAGTATGAAATACACACATAACCAATCACTACTAGACAGTCAGTTACAACTACACGCTGTCAACGAACATATCATGATACAAAATTTCTGTGTTAATAACATTTTCATTGGTCTTATAAAAAGGTTTCACTGGTCTTATGAAAACTTATATTAGAAATCATGTACTGTATGTATGAATAAATTATCAGGTATAGATTCCTACGACAAAACAGGAGACACATCACTCACAATGATCACTTTAAGAGTTACAATTAAAAATCACTACATAATAGGCATCAGAAATACATTTGGATTTTGCGAATTAGAGCAGTGACTGGAACCTCCTGCTGGTGTACGCCCTGGTTATGCACCCCAGCCATGACGCTGTCAGTGACCCCCAAAATACCGTTTCTCCAACATGACACCTCTGGTACCTCCAGTAGGGTGTCCCAAAGCATGACACGTGAGTGCCCTGTGTGTAAGTGTCTGAAACTGGGGCAGGGGGATGACACCTTCAGAAGATTTTGTCGACCCACCAGAGGGGACATTTACACAAATAAGCACATGCTTCTACATCATGTCAAATTATATATTTTTATTCTATTTTATACTTCACGGACATTTGTGATGTTCCTTTAAACATCTCAATGCATTTCGTATTGCATAAACATCCAGTATTGCTTTTTGGAAAAACACACTGCATAAATATGGCGCTTTTAACGGTACATAAACATTCACTATTGCAGTTTTGGTTTGAGAAAAGGGAACAGAGGTGGAAAGTTCATGTCCAGAAAGCAAAAATCCAGACCGGCCAACCAGCTAAGTATACAGAGTCACACTGTCAGGGAACTCAGCTGATTGGCTGAAACAAAACCTTGGTCTGGGTTTTTACTTTCTGGATCTGAACTTTCCACCTCTGGCACTTGCTGCAGCCCCTGATTAAAATGCATTGTTAGGTACATGATCCACAGTGTAGATCAACATTAAATGTTATAAGTCCCGTCCCCCCCCCCCCTACACACAACCTGGGAGTATAAACAACCAATTGAGGTCTGATAACTCTTGCTGACAGCCCGACAAAGCAATAGAGGGTCTTGGTTTTCATTTGTGTGATTGGTGGTTTGATGTCTGTGTCTGGTGATCTATGTTTGCTGCACATTGAAACTTTTTAAAATGGGCAGTGCGTTAAAACCAGGACATATTCTTATATTTCCATCATTGGAAAAGTTGGAAAAGTGGACCTTGGGACAAGGACTGGTCAAGCCAAAACGCCTGGTCATCCTAAGCTTCAGCCTCCAGCTTTAGAGGACCAGCCCACTGGATGGAGAGTAACCAGCCCGGGCTGGATTGGGATGCTCTCATGTTGGCATGGAGTGTGATCCTGGGCCTAGTGATACAGCATGACACACAGATGGTCCAATTCGGGCTAAAAATCTTGTTTGGGTCACCAAAGTGGATAGACATGCTGCAGGTAAAAAAAAAGGGAAAAACCATTTAACTAATATATAGTAGAAGTGCTGAGCTCTTCCTGTCAGGTTTCATTAAAAATGGCCAAGATGGTTTCTTCTGTTAAAATATTTTCAGATCATGCAAAACACGAGGACCCCCAGGTCAAGAGATTTGTTCCCATAAGAGAGTCAGAAGGGGACTCCCTGCACAACCTCAGCAGCACTGAGATTACATAAGTAACAATATCAGCAAAGTGGACCTTTTCTATATCCTAAGCCCCTTTCAATTCAAAGAAAAGTATGATTATAACAAATACTTTTAATCACCTTTTCGTAAACTGGAGTCTGTAAAATTCAGTCTATGGATAGGGATGCAACAGAACATAGATAATTTGGTAACACTTTACTTGAGGGGGCACAATGTAGTAGTACACTCTTACTTAATGTATTAATTAACCAGGAGTTAACAGTTGGTTACATACTAATCTCATGTTCGTTCATCATTATTCAATCATAACGGTATACGTATTTCATTCAGTTACTATATTTGTTCATGATTTGTACTTGAGTAGTTACTGAGTTACTAAGTTACCTGTGACTCCTCAGGTAAAGTGTCACCAACCACTTTTACTAATACTTTACTAATACTTTTTAAAAAGTTAGAGTGAAAAGAGCTGGCCATGAACAAGCAGAACGCATATACCCAGAGCCATAAGACCGCACCTTCATCTGGATGCTGTGTTAACTGGAGGAATGTGAAAAACAACTAGATTAGCCTGGAGCAGGGCCACAGCGGAGAGGCACACATCTCCCTGCTAAAGACACATTAGAGAAATTATATTAGAGCGTTTAGCTTTAGGGAAAAAATGTCACAAACAAGAAGCTCCTTATTTGTATGAGAACTTTTTCTCCACCCATTACAGTCACAACAAGCCACAAGACTGAAACAATCTGTGGATTTCCTTTCTGAAAGAAGCCACCTGTGGTCACCAGCACACTTTTAAGATGAGACAAGATTCTCTGCAGAAAGATCACTGCTTCATAGAGGGGTTAATCGTTGGCCCCGAGATGGTGTGACTCGAATACAACTATTGAGGGAATGGTTCAATATATCATAAAACAATTAATGGATTGCCAAGTTATTTTTGATGAAGTTGATTCAAACATTTGTTTCACTAAAAAAATTTACAGATGCTGATCAAGTTTAATGCTGTTGTCCATTTGAACTCGTAACTCAGAAATTCCTAGTTCCTAGTCAGAAATTTCAACTGAAAATGTTCCCTGAAGTCGGAATTCCTACATGGAAAGTTGATGGAACCTACACAACCCCATGCTCAGAATTCAAGATAGCAGTTCCCTGTATCAACACTTGATAAAACTGTAGTTTTATACTGATATTACACTTACGTCTGATTTGTGGCTCGTGAAATCGGTTGTACATACAGTAGTCCAACCACTATCTCTGGGCATGTTCCTACAGTGCTTCCATACCAAAATACCCTGTAATGTGCTATTATCATCTAATATTGCTAACAATGGCAAACAATTACCTGGACTAGAACTGGGGCCAGTTTCAGAAAGCAGGATTTCTTGCTGAGCCAGATAACTTGTCGAATTTAAGGTAGTCTGGGCTAAATATAAGTGAATGAAGTTAAAGACTATTTAAACTGGGGTAAATTAAATCCTACAAATTATCTGACTAAATTAGAAATCCTGCTTTTTGAAACAGGTCACTGGTATTGCTAAATGGCTTTCTGACTTATTGTAGTGGAACACGTTTAACTCGCGTGTGTGACGTCATTCCCAGTTCTGACTTCCAACCTCTGAGGTAAATGGTACACAGCATAAATATCAATCAGCAATATTGGCTAAAACTAACACCACAGACAGATGTTGATATGTTAACCAATATGTCATGCATCTCCAAGGCTAACATTACTTTTTATTTACATTTTTCATTTATATATTTAGCTGAAACTTTTCTTCAAAGTGTGAGACAAGTAGATCATAGCAAACATTCATGCTGTCTTGACTCGCATAATTAAGATCTCATCAAAGGCAACACTGACCACAAAGCCAACAAACGGCCACGGCAAATGTAATATCAGTAAATCATCATTAGACCATTATGTTCACATGATGCTCCGTCGTCACAAGACTAAAAACTCGCAGTAATGATCAAGAGAGCATCTAGGCAAGCACAGCAGAAAACAGATAGTAATCCAAACGATTATAAGCGAAACAAGCTTTCGAAGCAGACCTTGGATTGCAGAGTCTTACCCTGGAAATATGACACTGGGAAGCTAGCAGGCAACATGTATCAAACTGCACAGTGCCTAAGATCTGAGCACACGACACACATCCAGTTTCTACTTGGAAGAAACCTCATCTGAGCACCTGATCTGAACCCCCTGACGTTTGAAGGTGACCTCACTGGCCTGGAGCACTTTCTTGATTAGTTCGTCCAACACAGAACGGAGCTGAGGCACGAGGAGGGCAACCGCTGTTGATGCAGTGACTCGGCAACGTAGCAGAAGCCAGCCTGCAGCCCTCTGCCTGCCCACTCTGACTCCCGTCACCTCTACTCACATCCAAGTAGGGCTGCAACAACTAATTGATAATGGCAATAATAATCTGTAATAAAAATAGCCGACAAAGAATTTTGTCATTGATTGGCTGCATTTTTACGATTTGCCCCGTAAATTGCATGTGGCGTCATCACGACTCAACAACATCAACATTGCTTTGTTGATCCTGGTTTGTGTTCCACTTTTCTGCATGGCCTTACGGTCTGTGCATAATCGATGCACACTGACTCTTGTGTACATACTACATTCACTTGGCAAACCGCGAAAGGCTGGAATAGCATCTTTGCATTTGCACTTTTCTTCAAAATCTGTGTTTTGGCCCAACTAACCGATTAGTTGATCATCTGATCACATGATTAATCAATTATGAAAATAATTACTTTCTGCAGCCCAACATCCAAATGGCCTCCAAAGACAATGAAGAGAACAGCTGGAGCTCATCAGCAGGAGCCTTCATGCACTGAATCAAAATGTAGTTTTCCAGTAGAGTCCCTGCATCTAATGACCTTAAACCAGTAATACAGACATTCCATACCCCACAAGAAATCAGAATTCAACACAGATCAGGCTCAATAATTACTGATTAAATCGGTCCATGAGTTTTGACCACTGGATGGAGCATTCATATGGCTAGCTCCTAAGTACAGGTACAACACTGTTCACACGTTCATCAGAAGTTTGGAAACACAAGTGCTATCTCATAATCCGGCGAGAGAATTCTCCCCGTAATGCCAAATGCCTGAGGTGGGCCTCACTGGCTATTTCCGTAAGGTGGGCATGCTCCTCTGACTACCAAACCGAGTGACACCACTTCCCACGTAACATCAGGGGACAATGGGTAGGGACAGCATCCTGGGGCAAGTCAGAGCCCCCAGCCTCGCAAAGTCTGCAAGTGCCCCCCCCCCTTCCTTCCAATGTGGACAAACAGTACATACATAGTTATGATGACAACACACCCTGTAAGAAAGCCACACCACTGTGTCACAAATGTGCGCCATATTCAAAGCTAAAGGCGGCCCAACGAAAAATCCAAATGGGGACTTTTATTTTGCCTTGGCAGTGGATGTTGGTTAAATCATGCTTATGGTTTATCGAGGTTTTAAATCAGAGATCGGCTGATTCACATTTTTTCAGTTCTGATCCGATACAAAAGCTTTTTTTTTAACTTTAATATAATAAAAGTATATTTCATATTTTTATTGTATATTTTTAAAATAGCAAATACAGATGAACAAAAATATGGCAAAAAAATCTTTATTTGGGTTACTAGACATATATATATATATGTATGTTTCTGTTCCACCTCGTTTGTACATCTTGTTTTTAAGACATGTTACAGTTCCGTTTGAATATCTTCCAAGCGAGGGTACGCAAGTATGCTTAAAATGCCCCACAATGTATCTCCCGC
>JAABNY020000046.1:18840290-18864005 GCA_015164015.2 Brevimyrus niger
GTCTCCCTTATCCACTTCCTGTCACATGCCCACAGGGCCTGCTGGCTCTGCTGAGTCGGCTTACCTGGGGTGACGGGGAAGCAGACAACTGGACATTCACAAAGTAAAATAACATCTGCTTTCACCGTTCCCATTGCTGGCAATAACCAACAATTATAGTTATTGTCTTAATGGGATAAAATGTCAAAACCGCTCTTTTTGGAGCAATCTGTCTCAAAATTTAACCAGTTGCATGTAAGTACCTATATAATGCCTCTGAAAACGATCTATCAAATGGTTTTTGAGTTATTGTCTTAATGGGATAAAATGTCAAAACTGCCCTTTTTGGAGCAATGAGTCTCAAAATGTAATCAGTTCCAGAATCCAGATCCTCATCCATTCAATGCCTGTGCAAAGTTCGAAAAAGAACTGTCAGATGTTTTTGAGTTATCACCTTACAAAACTTTACAAAACATCTGCAGCAGATGACAGGTGCTAAAATCGTATGTATTCCCTGAAGTGGTGCACTTTCTCAGGTACAGGGTGGCTTACCTCTTAGGTTACTAGTCTCCACCTTTATGCCACTCTATATGGGCCTTGCCATTTGGTAAGAAGCTCACTAGTGGAATCTAGGAGAAGAAGCGAGACCATCTTAGCACATCCGTGGGAAGGAGCAGAGGTGGCCACCGGAGGGCAGCAGGGAGCAGACAGGAGCCAAAAGCACTCCTGCTCACCATTATAAAATACTAGGAAGGTATTTAAACTCCCTCTTTCTCACAGACAGCACTCATTCACTGAAGCCTTTTACGTGCTTGAAGATCATGGTGAGACTGTCTTGAGACTAAACAGTTATTATTGTTATTTTATCTGAAATGAGAAATCACTCTTGGATCCATTTGTTGGGGCTTGAAGGTCTGTCTAAGTAACTGGCTTGTGCATTTCTTGTGAAGTCTGAAAATTCTAATTCATTTTGTGTTTATGTGGCTTCAGCAAGTATACACAGAACAATATAAGGACAGCGCTGTCATGACAGGATGACGAGTCGAGCCAGAGCGCAGCCATTTGCTGCAAACTTACCAGGGAGCCGTGCTGCACAAACAGAACCAGTTTCATCCAATCAATAATCAGCTTAGTGGAGGCTCTTCAGGACCTACAGGTTTGCACCCACAGTGTCCCAGGGTTCACCCCCTGACCCTGTTTTCATGCCATCTGTACATGTTCCAATGTGCAGGGCAGGGAGCTCAGATTAGCTCTGCCGCAATGTCTCGATGATGTGTATGGGGTCCCTACCCCACTGCTCACTCAGGTCTGAGCTGCAGTTAAAGTCACTTCCCAGCAGTCGAGGGTGGCCTACATTATTTCACACCTGACAGAAAATGCCCTGGGGGGGCGGGTGACTGTCATCTAGGAGCAGAAGTCTTTGGTCGGCCAGGACAGATGACTCAGAGCCAGGTGTCGGGGCTGTATTGTCGCAGTTTCCCTAAGGACAGTAATGTCCATCGCTGTGCCTCCTTTTAATTACACCTCTCAAATGGAGAATAGGATCATGATGTGGAGAACTGAAAGATCCTAAGCTAGTAACCTTGAGTTTGCCTGTGAAGGTAAACGACTAAAGCTTCAACAGGTTTAGTGGGCCTTGCTTTTTCAACCAGCTGCTGCTTCACTCTTTCATATTGCCCAGGGTTTGCAAGCCCAAATCCGTTCTGTTCTCAGCACGTCTCTTGAGGACATCAGAGCACAGCTCACAGGCCTCGTCCGGTTAATACTCCTAGAGGTAGCTGTATGTACCAGCCTCAGTGCACTCAGAGCTACAATGTTCCAGGTTGGTGGGTCATCTTTGGGTAGTTCCTCCAGAGATGTTTCTGGTGGCCTAGAATGGACAATGTTTGCAAAAAAATCTGCCCAGTGTGTATACCTGCCAAAAGTCACCTACCCAGAGGCTGTCAGGACTGCTCCAGCCCCTCCCCACTGTCCACCAGTCATGGTCTCACATATCCTTGGATTCTGTGGATATCACTCATGTGATGCTTCTGTCCTGGTGCAAACTCACGCTGTTTCTTGTGCTTGTTGGGTCACTTGAAGGGTGATCTGAGCTTCCTCTAGCTACCAGTCTCCCATATGCAGAATGTAGTAGACTACATTGTAGTAGTCTAGCTCTCCCTTCAAAAGGTCATCCAATGTTAGCCAATCATAAAGCAGCTCAAATTGTAAGAACCCAGCAAAGGTTTGCTACACTTCCCTTTGGGCAAGCAGAAGGTAGGAAAGCCAGTTGCCCCATTCAAAATCAGTATCCGTTATAAATTTCTGCAACATCTTTTTCAGTGTCTCAATAAATATCTGAACTAAACCCCTGTTTTGAGGGCCGCAAGGTGTATTCTTCAGAGTCTTAGTTCTCAGCTATTTGTAATGCTGTCCCTTTAGCCGTAAGGAAAAGTTAGTCCCCTAGTCAATGAGTATTTCTTTTTAAAAGCTAACTTGAGTAAAGAGCTGGACCAGCCGATGACTAGCTTAGGAGTGTTGACAGGTCTCAAGGTAAAAGCTTCTGCAGAACCAGTAGCATAATGACACACAACCAGGATCTACTATAATTTTATCCATTGGTCCCACAATATTCATAGCAATCTTCTTAAACAGAGTGGCAATAACTGGCATAGATTGGAGAGGGGTCCAGTGAGAATGTGGTACAGCACTGGTCACTCTGGACAGGTCTGACAGTAGGATCATGGCCAGCCAATTAAACTGCCTGTCCAGCCTCAGATATGTTATATATTGGCCCAGGTACCTGACTAAGGGATAGTGCAAGCTGTGTGTAAAACCAGTGCTCTGCAGCTAGATGGTACCACCAACTACCTGCTTCCTTTTCTTTTTGGATGCAGAGGAAGCCATCTTGAATACCATGTTTTGTGCTGATTTGATTTCACGTAAATGGTTTTCTGAGATATGTCCGACTGTTGATGCATGGTTAGAGTCAAGACATTTCTGGAGTCATCTCTCTTGTCATGATGTCCTGGGCTCCTTGACGCCTCCACACAAGCCGTCACACAGGTCTGGTAGCGGTCATAATCCTGCCTTTGCTTGTACCCATGACATCACCGGTCTAAACTTCTGTAAGCAAAAGAGTGGCCTGTGGGGGATTCGCTCAGGATTGGGGCTGTAATGGTAGATGTATTTGTCGTGCTTCATGGAACACCCCAATGATTTTTTTTTCAATTCGGTATGATTTGATTAATCAAGCACTTCAATTCAGAAATTTGATTCAATATGAAGACGCGATTCACAATATACTGAAAAAAACATGAATTAACCTTAATATTTCTTGGGTAATGTTATGAACCTGATACATTGGATTGTTTCAGTTACACTGGTTAATTGTACTAAACCCATTCTAGGGGCATTTCACTGGTGAGTGTGTAGATTCTTTCTATTCATTATATGTGTATTTTTTGACCGTTCACTTAATTGTTGCTGTGTGACTTTGAAGTGTACAGCACTTTGGTGAACACGCAGTGCTCTTGAAATGTGTGCCACAAACAAAATTTTAATTACTTACTTACTAACAAAGATATTTACTTCAGCATCACTTTTTACCTTAACTGAAAACAGCCACACTTCAAATTGTCTGTGTGTGGAGAAAGAGAGGTTGCTGTATATCAATTTTTACATTTACATCGAGGGCCAAAACATCTGCATTTTTCCAAAACAGATATACACCAGACATCAGGTTGGATTTACACAGCTTGCTTCATGTACACATTTTATGTTTAACCTTTACAATGAGGAATGTGTATTATTGGAGTTTGAAAATTTTACAAGTGTAGTTTGCACTGGAATTTTTAATAGAGATAAAAATGAATTAATGAGTCAGGTTATTGTGGATGAAATTACTGTATCTCCTTGAGGTTTTTTTCTCAAATATATTAACTGATCAACATGGTCCAGCGAATTATTCTGATCATTCCTGCTTTCTCCTAGTCCACCCATCCACGGTATGACTGTTAGTTTCCAGAATTAATAAATTTAAATAAAAAAAAAATCATAAGTAAAAAAGTTCTGGCCCAAAATTGTAACCCAAACTTATAGTAATACAAAAAACATTTAAATTATCCATGTGATTAAGCCACTTAAAAAAAATATTAATAAAATTTGTTGGCATTTCGATATGGCCAGTAGTTGACCTGCGCACTTACTATTTGTTTACATGAATAGCAAAAAACTCACCTCACAAAGTATGCTGATCTTGGCATTCATATCTCAGCAAGGCTTCAGTGATCAATATCTGTTATAGTCCTTCAGTCTGAAAACAAGCGAAAATGGCCAAAACACAGGAAAAACGACCCCTCTTCACGTGACATCCATGATGTCGTCCATTTTGTATACGGGGTCCTTTACCTCAGCGCTCACTGCTGTCTGAGCTGCGGCTAAGTCACTTCCCAACCAAACCCATACATTTTAACACATGGATTTCAGCATGTTTACTGTCCCAGTAAAATAAGTGACATACTTAGGTATAACAAGAGTTAAGGACGATACTTTAAAGTACCCCAGTAAAAAGGCCTGTCTAGACTGACATACAATGCAGTCTCCTTGCACACTGACAACACCGCACACAAAACTACTGATAAGATGCTATTTAATTTTATTTGGAAGATCAGGACTCATTACATAAAAATAAATAATAATGAATATCAATATTTGCGGGGGTATGAATTTCCTGGATGTTACTACAATCAACAATATCTAACTTACTGTAACCCCTGTGGCGATATTGTCCTTGTTCTTTATATTGTTCTGTGTTTGGTCAAAAAGAAAAAAAAACTGGTATATTTCGCAGTGTTCACTGTGCAGCTCTTGGCCTACAAAACAAAATGAGCCTTCACATGGGCCGCATGTTCCAGTCATTGCATGGCAATGGTTTTCAACCGACCCTGTCCTTTGACAGACTTCTAGACCACATAAATAGCCAGTAAAAAGACAAATTCAATGAGGTATTTTAAAGCTAGACTGCTAGCTGGGGGGGGGGGATGATAATAATTTAGGATACAAATCCAGGGATTACACTTGGATTAAATACTGATAAAGCACGTTTTATACTTTTCGTTGCAGTTTTGGATAGACTGAATAAACTGGACAAGGCATGGGCAAAGGTGACCAAACGTTGGCATCACTGAACTAACCAAGACAAGATGTTTATCGATTGTCCCCAATGGTTAGAACTTTCAAAAGACTGTTCTTGACCACGTTATAGGTCAAATTGGACCTGTGCTTATAATACCAAGGGAAACCCAAATTAGCAATTCTGCGAGTGCAAGTTTATTTTTACAATTCAAGTTTATCTGTGTAACAAACTTTTAGAAATCGGTCTGTGTTTGGTTAGCATCTTGTGACTGTCAAAATTTAAACCAAACCATGTTTGTGCATGTCCTGTGAGTTGTTTGGGTGTTTTAAGCATTTTATTTAGGGAAGGTCCTATTTGTGTGGTAAATGCTTTTTTATATATATATATATATATAGGAAACACGGAAACATCACTGTTATTTAAATTCAGTTTTTAAAATGTAATTACAAGTTTGTTTGATCTTAAGTTTAAGGATTCTGAGTTTTTAAATGTAATGATCCATGCAGTTGAATTGACAGATTTCTGCTCCATGCACCGACGAAATAAATGAATCGTTGTACGACTAAAAAGTTTATTTTCCCTGCTGTCCCTAAATTGCACCTAACCTATAAAAATCAAAACCAAGGTTTCTATGAACAGTGAAAACCATTATACCTCTATATAGGATCGGCAGGTCACTCCCCAGTACATCAACAGACAGATCATCCAATCCCCTGACGCGGAACAGGTATTTAACAAAAATCACAAATGACTGACATCATTCAAAGCCAAGGAAAATTGGAATGCAAACGGGGGACCGATTCAACTTCCAGGGGCCACTGCCATTCCAGTGCCCCACCGTCCCCTGCTTGGTGTACAATCTTTCCTGAGTGAGGTTCCAGGGTCCCCATGTATTTAGCAGTTGTACAGATATGGAAAATGGATGGATGGATGGACTTATAATGGATTCAAGGTGAAAACAGACATGGATTTTTCAATTCATAATTTTATTGATGGCAATTTACCCCATGGTTTTTACTTTGTCATTCACCCAGTAATAATCATGGCTTTTAATATTAAATTGTCTTCCTTATTATCCAAAGTCACCATAGTCCATTTAAACAAAAGATAAAAAAATATATATTTAACACTTTGTACAATACTGGTTTTGGTCCAAACAGAAGTGGATCAGAAAAGCCAATATACCTTTAGTTTTCAAAGGATTCCCAATTTGCATTGATTTATTTTAAATGGATTCAGGCAACTTTGAATAAAGGGATTTACATAATAAAATCTAAAGACAAATGCCAAAAAAAGAAATCGCTTTAACACTCACAAAAAAAATTCAAGTTCACAGATTTAGCCAAAAGAGAAATGAAACTGTATTTACATGTTTATAATAAAATACTCAAAGGTGAATTAAAGAAAGAAAGAGCAAGAAAAGGGGAAGAGGAAGAAAAAGCAATCATATGGAACTATAGATTTACAAAGTCAAGTTGAGGTCCTCTGCTCTCCTGGCTGCCTCACACCCAATGCAGCCCCCCCCCCAAATCACAACATTCAAATGCTTTCAGTCTCAGTCAGTCCAACAGCGCACTCACTCACACAGTCGTCAGCAGACCGCTAGGGCGAAGGGGGGGGGACAAAAAATAAACCGAAAACACTGCCCGTCTCAGACCCTTGACAGTGAGGTCAAGCCAGACATTCTGCAGAGGATGCAGCGCAGTGATTAAAACGCATCAACAGGAATTTTCTACTTGTTGTTTTTCTTTTATTAGAAAAAGCCATGCTTGAGCCATAGCTGACACTGCCATTGTCTAGAAGATGGAACCTCCGGCATCAGCCGACGGTCTGATTGAGTGTTTTTCTTAACTGGATTTGCGAAGTTTCCCTTGTCCCCCTGTCCCAGGCCCCCCCCCCCCCCCCCTTCAGTTCAGGAAAACGAATTGCCAAAAAAGCGACTCTCTCTTCCCCCCCCCCCCCCTCCCCAAAAGAGGCACATTTTTCAGGCAGGAGCCCCTTCAGATCGCTCCTCTTCACAGGGCAGAAGGGACTTTGCTGTCGCTCGTGGCAAGGATTCCTATTTCCGGCGGCGGACTGCGGTTTTGATCTTCCGCCCGGAGATGGAGTGGGACCCGGGGGCAGAAGCTGACGCGGGGCTTTTCACCGACCTGGACGACGAGACAGCAAGGGGGTCAAAGAGCAAACCCAGCTATCAACATGCATCAGCCCTCATGAATAAAGGAGGAGCCATCATACCCAATGTTGAAAGTGGGCCGGACACCGAAGTTGAACCCTCCAGTGGGTGCCGGGGGCTGGGTGCCAGGGGCAGCAGAGGCAGAGGCAGGACCCCCCACACCACCAAAAGTAAAGACTGTAGCACTGCTACTGGAGGCTCCGAAAGTGCCGGAGCCACCAAACTGGAAGCCTCCCACTGTAAGAAAGAATGGGGCCAGAAGATGACCAAGTGGGACACGAAGGACATGTAAGAATACACAGCCGGAACAGTACAGGACTCCAGTACGACTATGGTCTAATCAGCCAGCTGCACCAAGACAGTGAATTACATCATTATGGAAAAGCGTCTGATGACGTCGCTCCACACCCACCTGAACCCGAGGAGGAAGTCGTCGATCCGAAAGTTGGGTTGGCGCTGGCCGGTTGGCCAAACATGGGGGCGGGGTTGGCGCTAGGCTGCGCCCCGAAGCTGGGGGGCTGGGAGACCGGGGCCGAGAAGAGGGATGGAGCCGCGGAGCCGAAGGCAGGGGCGCTGGGCTGGCTGGAGCCCTGGCCGAAAGAGGGCGTCTGTCCGAGGCCGAAGGACGAGCCGGCCGGGGTCGCCGAAGACGCAGCAGGCGAGGAGAAAACGAACGGGGAGCTGGACTGACCAGGCACTAGGAGGGAAAGGTCAGGGGTCAAATGTAACCCGGGCATTTTTACAGGTGGGAATAAAACTTAACACGTACTAGAGGGCTGCGACACTGGAAAATACCCAAGTGGTATGTGAAAGAGACCCAAACTCACCAGTGGAACTGCCTGCAGAGGGTGCAGCGGCCCCAAAGTTGAATGATGGAACGGCCGATTGTGCCCCCACGCCGAAGATGAAGGGCTGCGCTGGGGAGGGAGCGGCAGGGGGGTTCTGGGGAGTGGCCTGCATAGGACTGGGGTCCTGTTGCTGACCAAACACAAAGGTCTTAGCGGGAGGTGTCTCTGTAGAGACGCACTGTCCGAATAGGAAAGGGGCGGGGTTACTGCTTGGAACAGGAGCCGGGGCAGCATTGGTGCTGGCCCCAAATAAGCTGGGGGCCGGGGTAGTAGAGGCAGGTTTTGTGCTGGCCCCAAATGGGCTGGGGGCGGGGGGGGGAGGGGCAGGGGAGGCAGGTGTGGTGCTGACCCCAAATACACTGGGGGCGGGGGTGGTAGAGGCAGAGGAGGCAGGTGTGGTGCTGACTCCAAATACACTGGGGGGCGCAGTAGTAGAGGCAGAGGAGGCAGGTGTGGTGCTGACCCCAAATACACTGGGGGCGGGGGTGGTAGAGGCAGAGGCGGCAGGTGTGGTGCTGACCCCAAATACATTGGGGGGCGCAGTAGTAGAGGCAGAGGAGGCAGGTGTGGCGTTGACCCCAAATAAGCTGGGGGCGGGAGCAGTAGAGGCAGAGGAGGCAGGTGAGGCAGTGGTGGTGGATCCCGCCGTGAACCCAAAAACTGACTTTGATGCTCCTGAATCTAAATGGAGGGTGGGGGGTGAAGAGAAAAACAGGAAAATGTTAGCTGACGAGCAAAATCTGGGGGCTGGAATGGAGACGGGGAGCCCAGTGCTCACCTGCAGACGCCACCCCGAAGCTGAAGGATGGCTTGGGCTGCTCCTTCGGGGGGTCTGGCTTGTTGAAAGAGAAGCCCAGTGAAGGGGAGGGCCTCTCCTTGGCTTTGCTGAACAGAAAGCCACCAGAAGGTGCTCCAGGCTCCTGCTTTTCCTCTGCCTTCCCGAAGCTGAATGTGGGGGCAGGGGTGGGGGTGGAGGCGGGGGCAGGGGCAGTCACCCTGACTCCACCCTGGTTTGTCTCGGCTGCCTGACCAAACAGGGATGCAGTCTGCGCCTGATCTTTGACGGGCTCCGCATCCAGGGACTTCCCGAACGTAAAGGAGGTGCCGGGCTTGGTCTCAGTAGAGCTGGCCTCGTCAGTGGACCCTGACTTGCTCTTGATGGTGGAGAAGCTGAAGGTGCTCTTCTCATCCGCTTGGGCCAGACCAAAGGAGAAGCCCTCTGCTGGGCACTCCTTACCATTACCGCCGGAGCCAAAACTGAACTTGAACCCACCACCTTGGGGTTCATCCTTCTTGCCTTCCTCAGTCTTTGCTGTTGAGGAGGGGGATCCAAACTTGAAGCCCTCTGGGGGAGCACTGAATTTGAAGCCCCCTAAGGTGGGATTTGCAAACTTGAATCCACCAGAGGTACTGGTGGTGGAAGAAGAGGTGGAGTTTGTACCAGACGAGGAAGAGGAAGGGAGGCCAAACTTGAACGAAGGTGGGGCAGAATCAGCAGCATCAAAACCTGGGGGGGGGGGGGTATCCACAGCAGTCAGTAGGGAATGGGATGAACCCCAGTCACACGGCTAGGTATCACCCATTCAGCACAACTCTATAGTATGATGCAATATCACTATTGTATCCAGATGGTTAAAATGCTGCAATACTGAAATAATGGAACTAATAAAAATGTGAAACCGGACAAATTTAATTAAACAGGCACTAACTGCATTTAACTACCATGGATGAGTCAGCATCTTGAATGAAGTCGTCATGCATTTCAACTCCCAGTTGCATAAACTATACATACTATACATTTCTTAGTGAATGCATAAAGCGTGCATTTCTGTATTCAAAACCACAAATGTGGGGGAAAAAGAGACATTTGACTTGCACTGTAACAGGTGGATACTTCACTGTACTGTAGTGCACTTAGCATAGGCTACACAAATGGCATATTTCATTCCGTAAATGCTGAAAAAAAAAGTTTGAAAATAAAACTTATCTGCAGTACTGAAAAACTAATAAAAATTTAAGCAAAGGTTCAAAACACCAATGAAAAATTGCGACAATCTAAATGGTAAAACTGCAGTACTGCTGCTGCTGTGATCACTGCCTTCCGGCTGTGGGTGGGCTGCCATTCACCGCCCTACCTTTAGGTGGCAGGCTAGCTCCGGGTTTGCCGGACTGGCAGGCTGCACACTGCAAGACGTCGGCCTTGTTCTGCACCAGGCACACCTCGCAGTCCCAGCTGCCTTCCGGCTTCTTGAACTTGTCCCCGAAACCTGGGAGGGCGCCCCCTGTGGGCGCTGGGGCGCTGCCAGCCGTAGGCGAGGGTGCGATGCTAGCAGCAACTCCCCCTGATAGGATGGTGGCAGTGGAACATAATGACATAATCGCATAATAACGGTACAGAATAAAACTAATATCCATAAATACCTGTATAAGTATACAGCCCCAAAACACTTTAAAAATACATTCTTATAATCCAACATCAGTATGGTGACATTTCAAGGGGGATTTTCACCATCTTTGAACCAAGTGATAAAATATCTGACCTCATAATTGAAATCTAAATCCCCACAAATCGGGATCGAGTCCAAGATGGACAGAAATTCCTATGAGTTTAATTTGTATCAAGACTTCGGCCATTAATCATCGAGCCCCGGCATCGAGAACGCAGAAGCATGCAAAGATGTTTTTCCCCAAAACTACGGAACACTTAACGACCACGGAGGTTCCGCGTGAATCTGGTCCGAAATGTGAGATTGCGTCATACGGGCCTGGGTATGAACCTGGTTAAAAATGGGTTTATCGGCAGTCAATGTAGCCAATAAATAGTGCTGGCCGCGTGGGATTATCCGTAATGAAAACCCATCTCCGCATGGCTTAAAATTAAAATGTACCATCAGCTTGACTTACAGACAGAAATAAAGCAGGCAGCAGCTCTGCCAGCGGGAACAGGAAAACCCACCTGGCTTCGGGCTCTGGCAAGCCACGCAGGTGCCGTCCTGGGCCTTGTTCTCCACCATGCACGTCTCGCATTCCCACGACCCTTCTGGTTTCTTGAACTTGTTTCCGAAGCCCGCAAACCCTGAAGGCGCAGAGGTGGTGGCGGCGGTGGAGGCGCTGACGGGTGGAGCCTGGGCCTCCGTGAAGGCAGGCAGGGTCAGGCTGGGCTTCACTCCAGTCCCAGGCTTGGCCGTCTCACAGGCCACGCATCTGACCACGTCGGGCTTGTTCTGCACCAGGCACGTATCGCACTCCCAGCTCCCCGCCGGAGGGGCGAACAAGGCCCCGAAGCCAGCTGAGGAGGACGGGGCCGTGGAGGCCTGCCCGTCCTGCTGAGGCAGGGGCGAGGAGCCCATGCTGGGCCGTGTCGTGCCGCAGGCCGCGCACTTGCTGTCCGAGCCGCCGTTCTGCACCAGGCAGGTGCCGCAGCTCCAGGTACCCGGTGGAGGTCTGATGCCGAATCCGATGCTGGGGGCAGAACCTCCCTCCTGAACAGACGCGTCGGGGCCTGGGGAGCTCCGAGCTGTCGGGGGAGATGAGGAGAACCCTAGGGAAGAAGCAGAGAGGGCTGAAATGACTCAGAGGAACACTATCCCAAAACATCCATCCGAGTAGGGGCCCAAACGCAGGAAGAAGGGGCATGAAAGCAGGGGCGTCCTGGACAGAAGGCCTGAACATCACAGGGCAAACAGACAAACTGAGAGGAGGCCTGCCCTCACCTGGTCCTCTGAGGATGTCCAGCACGCTGCCCTGCTTTAGGACCTTGGCAGGTTTAAAGGGTCCCTCAAACTGCTCACAGGCTGCGGGGCCCCCTGGGGGCGAAGACTTCACTGCAGAGACATGAGGCGGTCGCCAGGGGTTACGGCAGGCAAGGCAAAGCGCCAGATTTAAGGCGGCACACCACCTCTGACCCTCGAAAGGCTCACCTGGCGGCACCGGCGCCTTCCCATTGATGTTAGGGGGGGCGCTTTTCAGAACCGGGGCGCTGAAGGTAAATCCGGACTGTGGGGAAGGAAAGGGGGGTGGATGATAAACACACCGCTGAAGCCTGCCGTGTCCCTACCCACAGAAGATCAGACATCTTCACACACATCTCCTGCTCCCCAGCAGGCCTCAGCTCTAGGGCCCGTTTAACCCATAGCTGGTAGCAGCAGGGCGCCACATCCACACAGGTACAACTGCTAGCCGAGCTTCCGGCAGAACACGGACCGCTGACCGGCTGCCTAATTCCGCACTTACCGCAGAGGGAGAGAGCACCGGTGGGCTGGAGGCTGCCGCTTTGACGATGGGAGAGGAGAAGGTGAAGGGAGGATTGGACGACAGGGGGGTGAGCTGGGAGGAGGGGGAAAAAAAACCCAAACCAGAAAAGGGGGTCACATGGAATCTGGGCAAACCAAGCTAAGAGGATTGCAAACTGTCGGACAGAGAGCTACAAGCTCCATTAGATCTACTGGATCTACCTTGCTAGACAGAGGCGTGCTGGGAGCCGGGGCGATGGGCGCGGCGCTGGAGGCGGCGGTAGGCGGGGAGGAGAAGCTGAAGGTGGGCAGGGAGAAGGTGCTGATGGGGAGGGAGACGGCCGGCAGCTTGGGCTCCTTGACGACCTGAGAAATGGGGCCAGGAGAACAGTGAGGGGGGCGGGGCAGCAGCATGGACGAAGCTCCGCCCACCAGGCCTTTATCACATTATCACAGCCCAAAGTCGGCTAACGCTTCCCATTCTTTCCTGGGGTGGCTCCGGACGGCTCTTCAGATAATCGACGGAATTGGCATCGTTTTTGGGAAATACAGCATTCTATGACACGTGATCGCCGCCTTGATCACCATTTCTGCATACTGCCCCTGCAGGGTCACACTCCGTGTTCTGTCGTTTGCTCCGATCCCACCCGCTGTCCACGATTGGCTGACAGGAATGCCACAAGCTGGTCAGCTGGGTTAACTATGCCGTTTCTACCATGCTTTGCACGCCGATTTGAATAATGTGTATTTGTGCGAACTGCAAATCTTGTCACCATGTAATGTTTGTCGTGAAATGTGCGCTTCCGTTAGCGTGTGACCGGGTGTTGTGTGAATTTTTGGTTCCCAGTCTGAGCCGCTCCTAGTCCGAAACCACTCAAGACTGCTAATAAAGAGCAACTTCCATTTTAAAAAAGGGCCGTCATATCTCCTTTATTAAACATTTTGTGTGCGAGTTATTTTATGTGCACTCTGTATGTGGGTCTGCTAAATCGAAAACATTGTACACCGTCTAGTCATGGTATAGAATGTAGAAGCTGGCGGCGTGGTTCTCAGTATGTCCCACATTGTTCCCACTGACGCGTTAGATTTCGTTTTGTCCGGACGTAGTTTAAAAGCGTACAGCCAGCTTAACGGCTGCTTTTAGTGCCAAATCCGGTCCAGTCGGCGGCGTTTGTGTTTAGTCAGGTGACAGACGCTCAGGGTTCCAGCCAGTGCTTGAACATCCACACCTGCGACGCAAACAGCGGCCTGCCCAGTGACACTGGGGACACGCAGCGCTGATCAGGCATGGGAGGGGGGGGCAGCTCACCTCCTCATCAGAGCGCCTAGAGGAAGGTCGAGTCGTCCTCTCTCGTTTCATCTTGCCACCTGCTCCCCCATTGCTGTTGGCCATGGGGGTGCTGGACAGGGGGTACGCAAAGCTGCTGCTGCTGCTGCTGGAGAAAGAGGGGGGGGGGACAACAGAGACAGTTTTAGCTTAACGGTCCCAAATGCCAATGCTCAACTACACTCGATTTAGCTTTGCTTGTTATTTTTCTTCCTAGTCAACACACCCAGCTGTTACCCGATAGGACACTAATAACATAAACAGCTGTGCTGAACTGAACGCTGCAGCACTGAGCATGCAGCCTGGGGACTGAACACGGCGGGCAAAAGGGACTCGCCTTCGCGGGGCTTCAGAGATGTCGCTCAGGGTGGATGGGCCAGCGGGCTGTTGAAGGGGAGGAAAGAAAGGGGTGAGGAAAAATCGAGCCGCAGACGGCAGCTGCGGCCTCTCGCGGCCTGTGGGGGGCAGTGGTGGATCCCAGTAAGAGTATTAGCAAGCCTCAGCGCCGTTAGAACCCACATACCAGGGCCTCATCTGACTATGTCGAGGCCCGGCTGATTTGGGGGGAGTATAATGGCAACGGCGGGACATTTCTGCAGGGGCTCTGCCAGCCAGCAGAATCAGAGGTAAACAGGAACAGGTGCTCGTACTTCACAAAGGTCTCAGTGAGAACATCCTGCCAAAGGTGTGGAGCACATCTGCTATTAAAAACCACCAGCCAGCGTGATCAGCTTTCAGGGCGCCGGGGCCGGGCTCCATGGCCGTATGTGAGGGTGGGGAGGGGGGGGGTTGACGCACCGTGTCCCTGATGCTCCTCCTGTCAAACACGCGGCTCTGGCTGCCGCTGGGGGTCAGTGACGCCCTGAAGGACACGGGCCGGCTCCCCGCAGCTGTAACGGGGACCATGAGCCTTTGCACAGGGGGTAGCGGGGAATCCACCTGCATTGGGGGGGGAGGAGGGGGGCACAAAGCAGACAGTTACAGCTCAGAGGAGCTCAGAAGGACCCCATCCTGTCGACTGCTCTCAATTGGGGCATTGTAGGGAATTACAGAGCTGTCAACAGCTGTGGTGGATCCAACATGAGCGTGTGCATATGGACGGGGGGGGCAGCTACCAGGCCCCACAATGACTGACACTGTCTCCCAAAGCGGCATCTGGAGGCGCATGGGCCGCGGGGTGGCAGCAGACCTGGGTGAGGATCACAGCCTACCTTCTTTCTCTTTGACTGGGAGGGAAAGACGTCCAGATCAGATCTATCCAGTGACTGCGGGACAGAGGGGGACAGTAAGGCGTGAGGAGAGGGGGCCAAAATGGAAACACGCAGCTCTCACCCCCCCGAGAACGGCAGGTCTTAACGAAGGGGCCACCTACTTACTGTTGACAAGGGCGAGGAAACGGACGACGGGATTCGTTTAGCGTCCTGCGAAGTAAAAGCAGTCAGAGCCATCAAACCACTATGCAGGGGCGTCCAGGGCACAGAGAGGGCCGGCGGACATGTGCAGATTCACACTGCGACACAGAGCGCTACATCTACAGCTCTATGGGACAGAACTGCTTAGTTAGTCCAGGAACACCCCCATCCGGGGGGAAAGGGGGTAGGGGGGGGTGGCCCAGAGCCACAGGCAAGGACGGACACTCACCGCCAGTGGGCTGGACATGCGCTCCAGGGACAGCAGGATGCGTCTGGCTGTGGCGCTGGTCACCCCACACGCTTGGGCCCCTGCCGGCTTGGCCTTAATCTGCCTCTTCACCGGAGCCTAGCACAGCAAGAAGTGTGTGTGGGGGGGTCGGTCATTCAGTGCCAAAGCCGGCATGCCCCCTCGCCCACTTTGCTGCCACAGAAGCCAAACACTGTCAGAGGACACTCTCTGGCTCTCCTGTCCCGCTTTTGCCTGATGACCACACAGCAGGTGCAGCTCCCCACTGCCCCCCCGAAGCAGCCGCCAGGCCGGAGCGGCCCAGAACCACGCGGCCCAGAACCACGCGGCCCAGAACCACGCAGTCCGTTCCTGTTTGGGGGACCTCGGAGCACAGGCACATCTCTGCAGAACCAGCCCTTAGTGGCGAAACATGGCCATCTTGCTGGCCTATTGCACCCCCCCATACCTCTGCCAAGACAGGATGAGAACTGCTGTAGTCCTACCCACAGAACCTGGGATAGAGTTAGACTGCAGCCATTGGGTGAGAAAGGGGAAGATACGGAGAAAGGAGGAGGAGCCCGATTTAAAGAAATGGACATCCAGAGCTGAGAGAGAAAGGTCCTCGAGAGAAAGAGAGAGAGACAGAGAGAGAGAGGCACCCACCTGGTAGGGGGTGCCGGGACGCACGCGGGCACTGGAACGGGCGGCTGCCGCCCCCCCATAGGTGGTCTTGCCCGGGTAGAAGGGGGAGTCACCAAGCTGGCTGGAGTTCAGCGCAGAGCTGTTCATCAAGGACTGGATATCAGGCAAAAGGAAACACCACAGTTATAAAGAGTAGGGCAATAGCCCCATCGATGACAGATTAGTCAGGGCAGGAGCTAAGGGACCCAAGTTCAACGGCCGGAGGTGACCAAGCTGTGTGCAGACCGCTTTCATTCAGCCTGACTGATCAGCACACACCATGTGCGATTACAGTAACAATTCATTCATGCACAAGGGGCCCCCTCAAGGGGGATCTGGACACTCAACAGCTGCTGCATCAACAATGGGCTACACATCCCCTTGGCTGCACCCGGCCTCCGAGTGTGGGAAACCCACACGGCGGGAGCCAAGTATGGCCCGATAGGCAGGGCACAGGCAGCAGGACACTGCGAGGATAATCGCAGATAATCAGCCCCGTGCCGCTTGGAGACACAGGCCACACGGGAGCTGCCGTGACAGCGGCACTAAGCAAAAGGCCGAGCTTGCGCTCAGCAGTGGAGACAGCTTAACAAGGAGCTTCACACTTATATTTCACCCATACGCTTATAGTCATTGCCTGTTGGCTATGAAGTACAAAACACCCGTCTCACTTCAAGAGAGAATCTACAAAGACAGTATGGCCGGGCTACCCAACAGGCCTAGAGCACACTTAAGAAAATAACCAGCAGCTGATATAACCAACTGGGTAACAACCAGGGTCATTACGCCTCTTTGCTTTTTGGCATTCAGCTGTGATCTGCCCTTAGCCAACATGCTTTCGGTTCCTGCAGATCAATTTCCTCCAAAATCATCGGCACTGAGAACTGAGAAATAGCGAAGGCGGCGGTCCCACTTACGGCAGAGGATGTGCCGAACACAGATAGGTTGAAGGCGGGCCTTTTCAGCGCAGGCTGGGCCGGCGGGGGGGCAGCATGCGCACGCTCATTCTCTGGGGACCACAGCAAAGGGAGCGGCACTGGTTTGGAGGTGGTCATGTCTGCAAAGGGACACAACAAGGCTGTGACTCGGCTGTGACTCGCCGCTCTCCCACCACGGCAGCGCTAAACCTGCCCAAACACCCTGGGTCCCATGTTACACCCCCCCCCCCCACCACACCCTTAAGGACCCACCTTTATCTGACGCACGTGACGAGAAACCACTCGTGGTGGAGATGTTGTCGTCTTCGTGCTGGGAGACAGAATCCTTGATCTCCTTCACCAGGGAGAAGCTGGACGGCCCCCCGGGGAAGGACGTGACAGACGTGGAGGGGTGCATGAAGGGGGTGATGGGGAAGGGGGCCGAGGACGTGGAGGGCTGGGTGAAGGGCCCCCCGGGAAAGGGCATGGATGATGTCGAGGGTTGGGCGAGAGGCCCGGGGGAGCCATCTAATGCAGAGAAGTGCAGGTGGGAGCGACTCAGGGGGGGTCTGGCCAGGACGTCCTGGAAATTGAGAGCCGACCTACTGGTCGACGGCTCTAAAAAGGAAATCAGCATCGGATGCCTGGGTTACAACCAGTAGGACGTGCGTGAACAACCTGTGCTGGGCGGCAGATAGAAGCCAGCAGATGGCAGCATTCCGGCTAAGGTGACGAGCAGTTCCAGGAAGGCCCAGACCCAGGGTCACGGGCAAACCATATCACTGTAACACTTGCAACTGCATCATTTCACAAACATGGCGCTGCAGTATTAAAACGACACTCACCTGCGCCGCTCGTGCTCGGCTCCGGGGAGCCCCGTCCATCCATGACAGGGCTATCCCGCTCGCAGTTTTCAGTGGGAGTGTCCTGGGTGGGGGCCCCCCCCAGCGTGCTCCCATCCCCACCGCCAGCCTCCCCATTCCTGAAGTACTTCTGCAGCCAGGAGGGAACGATGCTCTTCACTGTATCAGTAACTCGGCTGATCAGGCCTGAATGCTGCGGGGCCAATGGGGAGGAGACAGTCAGTGGAGAGAGGCGACCAGCCCCCGCGGGGGAAGACGACGCCTGCGCAGCCTGCGCAGGTGAGCTGCTCATCAGACTCCACAGCAAAAGGGCAGAGAGAAAAACCAAGCCGTTTTTCATTCACCTTTTCCTGCGTATGCATTTTTTTTTTTAAAAAAAAAGCTAATGGGCCAAAAAAAAAAAACTGAAAATAACTGTAGTTAAGGGTCAGCAGAGAGAAGTGAAATGAGCGTTGTTACGCAGAAGACGTCAGTACTTAAAAGGAGACAAACGGGCCAAGAGTCATTCATAATAAAACATGACACATTGTGGAACGCGCACACATTCATACAGTCAGAGTACACCCAAGGATTAACAACTCAGAGGTAGACCAGGTAAAAACGGTCTCTCTAAAAGTTTGAGGATTAATGCAGCCAAAGCCAGGAGAGGGGAAAGTGGGCCACTCTGCTGGCATTCACAAGGGGCCCTGACAACCCCTGACAGGGCGCCTCAGAACATGCCTGCATTTCATAGTCCAGGAGAAGCCTCACAGTATGGATCTGTCCGCACCTCAGTCACAACTACAGACTGCATGACTCACTTGCAGATCACTGGTCAGACGCGGACTACACCCAGAGATCACCATGAAGCACACTATGTGAATGAAGAGGTAACATCAGTACCGCAATCTGGATCTTTGAATCTTGCCTTGATCATGTGACTACCCCGTGTATGTGTGTGTCACGATCATGCCTGTCGCCTGGCAAAGTAGTCACTTAAAGCCCAAAAAGCCCCAACAGAATGTCTCACCGAGACACGAGTCCCCTACCTCCCCCTGAGCAAAGCCGCAAGACAAAGACCTTTGCAGCAACAGCTCGGAGAATGAGTCTCTAAAAAGGGGGGGGGGGGGCCCCACCTTAACGATTACCTCAGCTAGCTGGCCGCCAAAGAAAACGCTCAGAATGGCAGCAAAGCCCACAGAAATGCTACTTAATGGAGACCTGACGTTTAAGGGAAGAAACCCCAGCCACCTTTCGGGCTGCCGTCACATTCCAGCGTGTAACGTGCCCCAACAGACACCTGAGTAACGTTACGCACTCAGGAAATGATGCCGACGTCAAGCCACCAGTGAGCCTGTGGGAACACTTTCCCGACCAGAAGCGATATCCAGCATGCTATGGCAAGTAACCGTGCTCACACGTTAGCCGTGTTCATCGCAGAGATACTCTGACCATTCCCCACTAAAGAAAAGTCAATCAATACAAAACTTACAAAAAAGAAAAAGGCGAGGACCCTCCTACTCAAATGAACGTGTCGAGCGGCAAGTCAGGTATCACAGTGCACGACCTTTGCCAAACACCTGATAATCCGGGTGACGGTGTGCAACTGACATGGTTTAAAGAATTTTTTTTTTTTTAAAACACGCGGTAAAAAGGAGAACCACCACCCCTAACTCAGGCCCCCAGCATGTGGGCTCTAATCAGCACCCCACAATGTATATCTCCTTATCTTCAGAACTGCTGTACCCCTCCTCCACCCCCATCCTATGCATCTGCACACAAACAAGAAATGCTCTTGCGTTAGCCATACCAGGGCTTGGGCTGCCACAAGGAGGAGGGCCATGGGGGAAAACAAAACAAAGAGGAAGTGCCTGCGCCTTCAGTCCCTCAAATCGAAGTGATAACTTACAATACCCCTAAAAAGGGAAATACCAAGATAAACTAAATTCTGCTGAAAAGCCTGATCATCAGCCTAGTCCTTCTAGAGCAGTCAAGAAATTAGGATGTCCAACCACATGGCAAAGACCCAAAAAGGCATTTTCAGAACATGCTGCAAAAGGTAAATAAGTTTGCATTTAAGTTTCACTGTATGATTAGAGCAAAGAGGGGGGAAAAAAAAGCACAATCAGCACATTTCCTCTCCTTCACCACAAACTATTTCATCTGCTGTCCCTTTAAAGTTTTAGGGAGGATTTTGTATGGAGTTATAGTCATCCAGAACCTGCAGCACAACGACGTGGGAATGATGAAGACATTTGCTGGGCCAGGGAAAATCGAACCAGGTCAGTACCACTTATAAGTCTGCAACAAGGAAAATGACACTCATGGCCAAAGTGACAGTGTCTGTGAGGACAGCGAGCTGCAAGTCACTGGGCGCAAACATGCACAGGCTCTCTTCGCAAATGTGCTGGACTGTGCTGCATGGAAAGGTCCCCCAGAGGAAGCTCTGCCATCCTGTTCTTCAGAAATGCAATTTGCCTAAATGTCTCCACTGCGCCAGGCATCGGATGCAGAACGTGAAAGACTTCAGTGTTTTCAGGTAAGAAAAGCCACAGACTGAAGGCAACATTGTGCATGTGCTTTAAACTCATTCATTCCAGTGACACAGATCACCAGGCCTGTAATGTATGATTCAGAAAACAGCCTGGTAAGACAAATGCAGGCATTTAAGCTGGACTAGTTCACAGGTAAGTGAAGGATAGTGTTTTCTGGCTCTGAGTATTTTAAACATGAATCCAGATGGGACAGTTTTCAGTACTAAAGAGTATGGGAGTAGTTATTGATAAGCTCTTAGTGATTTTACAATAAACAAGAATTCATTAGGCCTAATTTGCAAATATACAGGAAACAAAGTAACCTACTTATAAATAAACATTCAAATTATTATTTCCATCCAGATGTTTTTTTTTTTACCCCATATTAGCAACATATACCCAGGTGTTTAACTGAAATAGGTGGACACGTGTGATCAACAGTATCTTTTGTGTTTAAATATGAACAAAGTTACAATAAAAAGAGGATGTATCGAGCTTTACGAGGTATTATTCAATTTGTTAGAAAGGAACAATTCGACATTGTATCAATGGTTTTAGGTCAATAAACACTAGGTTATACGGACAAAGCTGAAAGAAGGTGGCGAACGTGACACACCGGTAACGAGAATTAAATTACAGGGAATGCTACAACCACAGGGTCAGACCAGGGCACACAGATATGATACCCCATATAACTGCGAGCAAGTCCAGCGGAAGAGACCGACTTAGACCCAGTTACGGGGTCCCTGTCAGTACATCTATCCAAGCCGCCGAACCACATGCTGATCGAGGAGCAGATAAACCTCCCCCATCGCCATCAGAAAAGCACTGATACCACTACACGACACAGGTGGACGCGTGCACAGGCCTTCGTTACACCGCGCTTCCTTATGACTGGTTTATTTCTAAGATTAGCATTATTTTTACTGTTTTATACCGGTTTAATTGTTTCCATGGTTGCCTCGCTATCTGGTGAAATAGTGTCGTAGGGGCAGGGCTGCGGACCATCGGATCCATTCACCCATGTGGGGCCTGGACCCGGTCCAGTTTCCCTCATGTACGTCTATACTTCCCCACTCGGTGTGTCGACAACCCGCCATCGTCCGAGCAAACTCCCGACGAACAACCGGCGGCTAGGCTAGGCTAAGCTAAGCTAAGCTAGGCTACGCTAATGTGCCCACACTGGCACAAGCATCCCAATTCGAAATACGTCTACCGCGACGGAGACCGACAGCGGCTGCTAGAACCGCCACACTGCTGCGTCCTTTAAAACACAGGCAGTTTTCTCCAGAGTCGCCGGGCCGGTATCCCTTCTCCGACGAGTCAGCCGAGCCGCCCGCGTCGGCCAGCGAACACAGGCCTGAAAACCTGAGCGGCACGACCAGGCCGCGCCGCGTCTCCGCGGGAAAAAAGAACAAGCGACACAGCTGGAGCCCCCACAAAAGTACGCCACTGTGACCGTAACGACATTAAGTTATCGAAGGCCGCGCGTTCAACTTACCTGGTTGCCTTTTGAGTACGGTTTAGAAGCGATGTGATACCTCCTGGATCTGATTTTCCCTCCTCCTGCGGCCGCCATGGTTAGTTTCTAATCACTGCTCTATACCGAGGCGCCGGATAGAGTCCTGTCAGTACTCCGGCGCTCAGTCCTCCAATATACCATCACACCCCGCGCTCTATCTTCAAACATCCGAGAGCGCGCATGTGGGGAAATGAAGTTCTGTCTGAACAGAAACACTATATAACCAACTAAAGAAGTAGCTAACTAGATGGGTGGCTTGCAGTGAAGTGAGAAACGGGGCTTTGGAAGGTCGAAGCAGTAGAAATAATCGGTAGGAAAGAAGATTCGATCTTTCAAAACGTTCGAAATGTCGCCTCACAGTGACATCTGGTGGTCAGATGGCAGCCCAATAAATCTTACTCCAGATTCTCTCGATTGTTTTAGAGCATTTCTCAAATTACAATTATATTAACATTTGTAAAATAACAAGTGTAACCCCACACCATGATGCAACAGAACATAATTGCCTCACACGAATTTTCAAATATATTAGTACGTATATGAAATTGATTTTGCATATGCATATATTAAAACATTTTGACTCTTGGTTTAAAGAATGCCGATTATACTTTTCATTTTGGTGGCACTGACTAATTCGTTATTGTTATCGCAGTCTTACCATATGTTATGTGATAGTCGCATTTATTCAGCAAGTCCAAAATCGTCCCATGCAGTAGAACTGGATTGTTTTTATGGCAGGGGTGGGAAACCTGGTTCATGGAGAGCTGCTGTGGCTGCGGGTTTTTGGGATGACTTCTCAGTCAAGGGAAGTGAAGAGTTGCCATTTTTAAAACACAACAACACAACGCGTCCCCTGCATTTAACCCCTATGTAACATGACATAGCAGGGGACAGCTAATGCAGTGCCTGGAGAAGGTACACTGCTGGCTGGGGATTCAAACCAGCAACCTTTTGCTTACAAGTGCACATCTCTAACCATTAGGCACATTAGGCCACCACTGCATCAATCACCCAATAATAAAGCAGTGGTTCACAACTCCAGTCCCAGGGACCCACAGTTACTGGCTGATCGAGAGGTCATCCCAAAAACCCCGACCCACAGCCGCCCTCCATGGGTCAGGTTCGCCACCCCTGCTCTATGGTATCAATGTTGTAACAAAGCAAGACAAAGAGAATGGACCCAAGAGTGCTGTTTATTCTGCAAATACAAAGCACTATGCAAAAGATCGCCATTCAGGCAGAGCTAACAGATCGCGTTTAGGCAGGCATGGAGTTTAAAAAATAACTGGGTAAAAAAAAATAAAATACAGCAAGAGGCAGCAACCAGGGGTCCGTGACCCCAGTGTGTCCACGGGAACTTGACAAAATGTGTCGTTGTAATCAAACGTAAACATATAGTAAGTAGAGGGTTCCTAGACCTAATCTTTTAGAATCCACTGGACCAGGCAAATGTCTTCAATTGCCCCAAGCTCCAGTTCTGACGCTTGCGTGGCCATTACAGGTGCCTCAGACGGTACCCTGTCAGCACCATACGCTGCTGGGCTGTATACCACCTTGTTCTGACATGCTACTCCCATGATCATCATCAGAATTATCTGCCGTTTATGTGATTTCACTCATGTTGTTTTGCACCAAATTTTTTAGCTTTCATTCATATCCTGGATTAACAAGTCTTGGCCATCCTACATTCTCAGAAAAAAGGGTAAAAATTTGTACCTTTGCTTGTCACTTAGACTGTACCCTCAAGGGTCTGTTAATTGTGCCCTTACCTGTAGGTAACTGTACCTTTTAAGGTACAGAAATGTGGTTGGGGTCTGGGCTGATGGGCTTCTCGGCTGCTGCGGGGTCCGGGGTGGTCTTCTTGTCCCCACACCAGAGGGAAAAAGGGGTCCATCTCCAT
>JAABNY020000046.1:18864105-18874439 GCA_015164015.2 Brevimyrus niger
TTCTTTTTTTCCTTCCCTCCCTCTCTTTTTTCCTTTTCCCCTCTCCCCCTTCCCCCCCACCCCCCCTTTGCCCCCCCCCCCCCTCCCTCTCCTTCTCTTGAGGAAGCAAATAAAAATAATTAAATACAAAAAAGTAGTCCTCCGCAGAGGGTTGTGGAGGGAATAATAATAAAAAAGTACAGAAATGGACTCTGAGGCACATTTCTATACCATTGATGGTACATTAATGCTGTTTCCACCTTTGGGATATTCCTCAGAGTTCATTTCTGTACCTTAAAAGGTACAAATAGAAGGGTACAGCCCCAGTGAGAACCAAAAGTATAAATATTTACCCTTTTTCCCAAAAGTGTATTGGTGGATCAAAGTATGGGCAAAATCACTCCTGAACAGTGAAAAAGCAGATTGCTATTCGCCCCAAGATACTTACAGCTGTTATTACAGCAACAGGTGGCTGTTCCAAATATTAATATGCATCTTATGCTTTTTTTATTTACTTAGAAATAATTGATTTTGGCTTGGAAAATTTACTGCGAGGCTATGAGTTTGCAATAAAATTATTGAAGTTTCAATTAACATAATATATGTAGGTCTATAAGCCATATCTGATCATTTTAAGGGAGGTTGAATACTTTTGCAAAACTATATATTTTAGTATTTTTGACACATTGTAAAGTAGGGACAATGACTAGGAGTAGGCTAATACCATAAATGTGTATTGAGTATGAGTATGCTTTCGATATGCTTTTATTAAAAGCAATTTTAAGTAACACTACGTATTATATAGTTTGTCATTTTATAGTATATGTACTTGACATTATAGTATACTTGACATTTACTTCAGACTTAACGTGAACAGCTAAGGATAATAAATATTACCGCAAATTGAGGCTCCGTTAGTGTTGCCTGCATATGAGGAAGACAGCCTTGAATTTGACTGTTAAATTAACTGTAGCCATATTCTGATGCAGAACACGATATTTCCACATCACATAATGTACCTTATATACAGGGATTGACATAACCGATTCGCAAGTACGCATTCACGTGCGGCAATCGATTGTTGTAACGCTGAATGCGTACGCATTTTATGTGCATTTGCACTTGTCATATCAGCGCAAATGCACATAAAATACGTACGCATTCACGTGTAGTGCCGCACGTATAGATTAATGCGTGAATGCGTACCATTTATGTCAGTCCCCACACACACACACACACACAATGGAGGGAAACAAATAAAACCAGCACTCTTTGGATTGTAAACGTTCTGTATTCTAAAAGACTTCTGCATCAATTAAATACAGTTGACTGATATCTTATAAATTACAGTTCTGTACATTATAATATAGTAAACACTATTTTCCGATAGGGCAGTGTTTCCCCAACATGGTTCTCGGAGGTCCACTGACGGTACACATTTTCGCTCCCTACCAGAGAGTCCACATGGACTGTCTGTGGACCCCTGAGGACCTGGTTGGGAAACACTGCCGTAGGGCTTTATTTACAAGTCCCCACCCAGCAAAGCCGTTTCTCTCTCTTATTTAAAGGTACAGAGCATTTCCCTGCAAACTACTAGTTAAACGCCACACCAAGCCAACCAATCATTCTTCTGCATTCTCGGTTCCACAGATCTTTACACCAAAATAATTCATCCAAAAATATTAGTTTTAAGCAGAGTGCAGAAGATTTTAAATAGTTCTGAATATAAAACAGGCACACACACACACCCCCATACATGTGGACATTATAAACATTTCCTGATACTGTCCTTCTCCAGCAGACATAATTGCCAAAATCCCACAATTATAAATTCATAGACGAGTACCTTTATGACATTACGATGACATCATAATTTGTCACTCGGTAGCAACTGAATGGCATTTCAGCCACAGCAGCTCACCACCTCAATGATACAATGATTTGACACGTATGATGGACATGGCCCACATGTGGTTGAATCTGGCTTCAGGGAACATCCACGCAACAATCAAGGACCCCTTGTGTTTTCGTAGCGATGGGGCTGTAAGGCAACGAAGCCATCAGACTAAATCAGCCATCTCGAGTTTTTTGTGCAGTGTGTAATGATCCAGGGGGACAGGACGAAAACCAGACGTGGGGAGAGCAGTTCAGGCACATTCATTAGTGACCGGCCACACAGTGGTCAGCTGGATGTGTGTGTGTGTGTGTCTGTGTGTTTATACACAGATACTGGACAATGCTTCGCACACAACCGCGCAAACTTTGTCATCAATGGGACAGCAGATATGAGACATCGGGTCTTTGGTGATTCATACAACGTTCAAAGACTCGGGCCACCAGCAACGACAGGCAAACAGCAGCACCTTCCATTTGCTCAGGAAGTATCGCCTCCCCCTCAAAGGATGTTGTGTTTCCGACTCAAAGTCTCTCGCAGGAAGCTGTAACACTTGTGTCAAGGAAAAAAAAAGAAAAGAAAAAAAAAAACCTGTGGAAGCCCGTGTCAGTCTGTGTGTGTGGGTCTCAGTGTTTAACTGAGCATGTGTCAAAGATTAAAATAAAATAAAAAATAAAAAAAACGCTGCAGCCTATTTAACACATTCAAACAAACAGATTTACTTGAATACATTTTTATAAAATTAAGATCTGTTTGAAAAAAAAAAAATTTAAAGAAAAAACACATTGAGTAGATACATCATGTGACTCGACTACACTGGAGTGCAAAATGGCGGGTGGCGATGACCCCAGAATACTGCCGTTCAGCTATTCCAGGACGTGCGGCGGCTCTGAGCTCCTTTTCGAACCCCCCGCCGACCCCCTGTCCTTTCCTCTGCCCGCCGGGTGGGGAGGGTGGCACTGCGGTGCTTTTCGCGGGAGGCCGGGCCGCCGTTCCCGCCACATGTGGAGGGGGGGTCCCGGGACAGCCGGGAGGGGTTGACGAAGATGCCGCGGCCGGCCGGGCAGCGGAAATACACCCGGCCCTGCACCGTGCCGTTGTGCTTGCCTGGGGACAGGGAGAGGGGGGGTCACCGTGCACGCCTTCACTGACACCAGCTCAGTTTACCATTTAGCAGTGGGGGTGTGGAATCGCGGCTACCAGCTTTACTCAGCTTTAAATCTTTAATAAAGCTTATTTTCAAACTTTAATCTATTACATGGGAATGTGTCTTGCATTCTATACGCGCTTAAAAAAGACCGAGGCCTATCAGATGTATTTATCAAGATCCTGAGTGGTGGCTGCATAGTTTTTTCCTGAGGGACTCGGATCACATGATAAGGATCACATGACCACTCACCAGCAGGGAGGTCCAGCTCCACGCCCACCCAGATGCCTGGGGCAAACTCCACCCCGCCCACATAGTGCACTACGCCGCTCTTTTTGCCCACCCACACCGGCTCCCCGGGGGCCATCCAGTCTGGGAGCTGGGCAGCCGGTAAGCCCTCGTCCCCACTGGACCACCGTGCCGCCCGGCCAGGCTCGTCCGCGAAGGGGTCGGGCCCGACGTGGCACGTGGGAGAGGCCGGGCGCATGTGGGCCTCCTTTCCGTTGTGCAGCTGCCGCCGCACCCCGGTCCCGGCCTCGTGGTCCCCAGGGCCCCCGCCGGCTGTGGACTGCCAGGCGTCCGCGGCCGCACCCTCTTCGGCACCCTGGAAGTCCGTGAACTCCTGGCTGATGCTGAGGCTGCACTCCCCGGGAACGTCTGGGGGGCCACCAGCGCTGGCGGGGGACGGGGAAGGCGGGGCGGCTGGGGGCGGCTGGCTGTGGGGTGGGGGAGTGTGGCCAGTGCTCAGCCAGTCTTCCCCCGAGGCACTTTTGGCGTGGAGTGAGGCGCGCTCGTCCTGCAGATCACGCCCCGGTCCGCTCAGCTGGTCCAGGCTGTCACTGGCGGTGAAGGCGGCGTCGGACAGCGTCACATTGGAGCCGCTGTGGGAGAAGTAGCCGCTGGTGCAGCTGCTGACCGTGGGGCTCCGCGACACCGCTTTCTCACAGCCTCCAGGGGGCGCTGCCACGGACGAGCACTCCAGGCTGGCGTTGTACACATCGAAGTCTGCGAAGCTCTCCGGCACGTAGGGCTGGAATCGCTGGGACTCCGGCGAGCTGAAATCCACTCCCAGGCGGGCCGGCTGACCGGAGGGCGTTTCCCCGTCAGTCTCCTCCTCGGAATCCTGGCTCACATAGTGGCCATGGGGCACGAAACAACATAAAGCAGGGGGCACATTAGCTAACAGGGATGCCCTGTTGTCACGGGCACAATGGTGCAAGATGAGTTCATACCATCACAGCCTGGGGAGGGAGGGTCACATTTAGGTGCTGGCTTTGTGTCCCTGGCATGCCGACTCTGTCCTCTAAGGAAAACTGACCTTTTGTTTAATAAGAATTATTCTTGAATTTGCAAGGAAATGTTATGTGTGATAATTACATGCCATTGTACCTACATTCTCAGTTCCTGCCAGCATATTTGCAGGGCTTCACATTCATGGCATAAATGGCCCATGAACTGACGCCAAAACGCAGAATAATTTGTTCGACAGACACTGGTGGGGTTTTTAAACACTCAGGTAGTGACCTCGCCGGTCGACTGTCCTGAGGACAAAGTGCAAGATGCACATCAGCGCCCCCAGCGGGTGGAACGAGGTGGAGAAACGGTGTCAACAGTAAGCGAATGAGTGTGGACAGGACTGACACTGGTGTGGGGTGTGTGAAATCAGGCGGGGGGGGAGGGTGCGGGGTGTGTGAAATCAGGCGGNNNNCAGGCAGATACAGTTTAAATTAATCCTCTAAATAATCTAAAGGTTTAACTGTGCTGGGAAGTAACTCTTCTTATTACGCAAAAATATGTTACAGCCAGTCTCCAGGCTAAGAACATTTGATATAAAAAATCTGACTTAAATACAGTGATTCGTAATAATGAACTCACGCAACACTTTGTGACACATGTGATAACAGCAATATAATAATTATTACGTACTGTATTATTTTTCTGAATCCACAAATTCAAAGATTTGCAAGGAATCTTGACCGTAACCTGGGACTGCCTGTAATCTCCATTCAAGCCAACCTTGAATGTTTATATTCTAACACTTATTTTAAATATTTGCTACCATGCAAGAGGTCCGGGGAGGAATGGCTGTGTTGTAATTACAGAGCCCCGGCAGTAGGGGGCAGTGTAAATCAGCTGGAACTTACAGTGGTGTGTTGGTGTGTATTACTGAGACTGAGCTGCCTGCTGCTGCGGGCCTCACACTCCGCCCTGGGCTGCCGCCGGGGGCGGTGAGGGGCCGGCGCAGAGCTTTCCACGAGATGGCGCATGCTCTGCAACGGGGTCAAGACAACAAGAAGAACAGCAGGTGTGACACGGATGGGCGACGGCAGGAGAGGTTAACAGGGTTAAAAAAAAAAAAAACGGCACATACACGATGGAGTTCATGCGGTCAATGGCGCGTGATGCATGCACACAGTCACATCCTTAACTGAGAGTAAAAAAGGTACAAACAGCGGCCGGTTAAACACGGCAATAGGGCACGGCTGCTCTTATCACTGTATTTAACAAGCCCTCCCTGCTTGCTCCTTCACGCTCATTTAAAATTGTGCGCTTTGTACGTTTCTGGTTAATAATTTTCATGCCAGTGCAGCGCCAATCATGCGGGCCGAGCACAGCTCAGAGGCATGGCATCCAGCAACGGGCGCTTCTCCAAACCTGATCGTGACATCATCTACAAAGCCTGGTCAGTCTATGTGCATGTGTAGCGTAGCCAGGAGGGTTAGGGTTAGGGGGACGGTGGTGCCGCTGGAGGGCCGTCACTGGGCAGTGAGGGGACATCTGGAGGGACAGAGGGTGGGGGAGCGGATGAACCAGGGGACGGGGGGACGAGGGGGGGCGTTTGGTACCTCCTGGCCTAACAGCGGCTGGGCCTCCAGTGACTTCTTGGCCTTATTCTCTTCCTTCAGAGGCATCAAGGCCTTGAGGAATTTAGGCGGCTGGGAGGAGAGGGCCTTGAAGGGGCTGGACTGGAGGGTGGGGCTCTCCGGGACCGAGCCTGCGGGTGCAGCGATGCCAGCGTCACGCCACGGACGAGCCTCTCGCGGGGGGCACAGACCGCCGTAAACCACACGGCCGCCAAAGCGCAGCGTCTCGGCACCGTAAACCACATCGCGGAGGCCCGGGACTTACTCCTCCGCCGCGCGATCCGCACACGGCGCCGCTCACCGTGAGCACATGTGCAGAAGGCGCGGGAGAACGAGAGGACGATAATGTCGAGGGGTTGGAAAGGCTGGCTCTCACTTTATGCTACTTAACATCAGCCACTTCACAACAGGCAAATACGCCGCAGGCAGCATTCAATTAAAGACAGACGTGCTGCACTGAACTCAACTGGACACGATTTCATTTTTAAGTTACGGTAAAGTGCCATGATAAAAGATGGCGGCACAAAGGCGACTTCCGAGCGATTACATTTTGAAGTAAAACAGCATTAGAATTAGTTTGAGACAGTAATACCATACAGTATTAAAGTGTTAATACTCTTGGATACCGAAATACCGTTAATACCGAAATATACCATCTATTTAAACAGCCGGTAAACAGATCTCAGAATTATAAAATAGAAATGTAAAAAAAAATACTAAATTCTCAACTGTAAAGGTTTCTGAAAGGTTCATTTCCTACTGCACTTTATGATTTGCTTGGTGGATTTCAGATTTTACTTTGGATTTCAACTTTTGAGTCAACTGTAGCAGTGAACTTCTTCACATGTTGTAGATGTTTTTCAAACGGGTCCATGTCGGTTGCGTTTTTTGTGATTGTATCTAACGCATGCAGTGCATGGGGACCAGCGGGACACGAAACCGGCTGCGCAGACAGAGATCGAGATGCCGCAGCGTTCCCCAGCAGTCATCGCATCATTCGCATCACGTTTGCAGACACGGAGTGTATGGACAGGCCTTAAGACCACCGAAACGACGACCGTAAGACCACTGCAAATCAAATGCCTACACCATCCTCTTCATTTCATAAAACTCATAACTTAACCATAAACAAAGAGCATAACTGACTGGAGGGCGAAATGGGATTGAATCCTCTGCAGCTGGGATCACACAGCCATGGAGAACGTTCTGTCAGGAGGCTGGAACCTACCTTGGTTGTCCTTGCTCTTCAGGGGCGATTCCTTGGTGCCAGTCCCACAGAGTGCCCCTTCCTGCAGACACGCGTCTGGAAAGTCCAGCTGGCTCTCGCAGCGTCCCTGTGGGCCGGGCGGCAGACGCGGCCGCTGTGAACTTTAGCCGTACCGCGCAGCGCGCCTGAATGAGATGGGTTCACTCACCAAGGAGGCAATACCTTGAAATCCTCATCGTCGCAGGCAGTCAGGTCCATCCTGCTGGACGAGGCCTGAAAGGGCGGCATGTGCGCTCAGTAAACATTTCCTGACCCACGCCAACTACAAGCACGACGGCCTTGGCGCTGCCCTGCTCGGGCAGGGCCCCCGCTCTGCGAGTGCAGGCCTGGGCAGCAGGCGCTGGGGCCTCTTACGTTCTGGACGTTGGGTGTGCTGACGCTGCGCCGCATGTGTCTGCCTTTGGCTGCCAGGGCCTCCTTCACGGTGACAGCCTGCGGACAGACGCAGCGAGGGCTCAGTGCCCGGGGCAAAGGGTCTGACCGGCCGGGTGCTACGTTACTGAAACTCACTGGGGGGAATAAAGCCCTAAACAGTCACCCCCCCTCCTCCGGGGATACAACCTATACAGCCTGCACGTGACTTTGGGGACAAAAATGACATAAACCTCTGTATGTCTGATTACATACTTATTTTATTCTGACGCTTTTATCTAAGCGATGTGAATTATTATTATTATTAATATTATTATTATTATTCTGTGGAAGCAGAGTCAGACAGTCCCTTGGTCATTTGGTGTTTAAAGGTCTTCCTCAGGGTCCTAACCGGTGACATCAATTTTGGGACCCTGGGATTTGAACCAGCGACCTTCTGATCAGAGGCATAGTGCCCTAACCTCCTGAGACACACACCACCGCTAACAGGATAAATTATATAGTACTCATTAAAATACACTGAAACCCCTAAATAAGTCTTCAAAGGTACTGTCCATTAAGGAGTGTAGTCTGTGTGTGTGTGTGTGTGTGTGTGTGTGTGTGTGCTTGTGAGCCTAGGGGGGGCCCCACCTGCCGCAACCTCTCCAGACTCAGGATGTTCTCCACCTCCAGGACCCCCCTTGTATACTTCTCGATGTACGTCTCCCCGTCCTGCGCTCCCTCCGTCTCGCCCCGCGCCGCCATCAAGGCCAGCGTCTCCCTCTCCTCCGGCTCCTCCGATGCCTGGCCGAGAGCAGGGAGTTAGAGGAGGTGGAGAGAGAGAGAGAGAGAGAGAGAGAGAGAGAGAAGCAGGAACATAAAAAGACAGGGGGCGCTGTTGTGCGGACGGCACCTTTGGTATGTTGGAGACGATCTCGTAGGTGACGCCGCAGGAATACAGCACGTTCTTCAGCGACATGCGCCTCTTCAGGCTCTGGGTGAAGCTCTGCTTGTTGTAGATGTTGACCGCGACCCTCTTGCGCAGCACCAGCTCCATGGAGGCCGGGTGACTCAGCTGCACCGTCACCTTGACGATCAGGTAGATGCGCTCGTTGGGCGAAGTGACGCGGTTCAGGTGGACAGAGTCGTGGATGGACGAGTCCCAGGAGCAGACAGCAGATATCTGGGGGAGGCCCCACGCAACAGTGATGTCACTGCCCGGTCCAACCAATAGGAACCATTTACATCACCAATGACAAACCAACCAACAGCAGCACAGTTACAGGACACTGGCTAGGGTGTCAAAGCTTCATTTATTACTAGTTGATAAATTTATGCTGCACATGTCTGTCATTCTGTTAAATGTATAGATGTAAATTTACTAAATCTGTAATTAAAAAAATGCAGAGCTGCCAGCAGGACTACCTCCTCGTCGCTGTGCCGAATAATTGGGAGGTAGAAGAAAGGGCTGCCGTGCTCTTTGGGCAGGATGGAGTTCACCCCAGCAGTGGGGGGGCCACTCAGCTGACTATTCACCGTCAGATCGCCTGCTAGGGAGGGGGGGGGGTGGGGAGGGGGGTGGGCCGAGTTTCAGAGAGAAAAAGACAGGCATGCTGAAACAGAGTGGGGTGTTGCAGGAAGCGTGACTCACCAGCAGGAATGGAGACGGACCTCGTCACCAAGGTAACCAGGCATCTTACCGTTGAGGTCCAGGAAGAGTACAGGAACGTGAGCCTCCATCCCGGCACAGGGTGTCCTGTGTTGAAAACAAACCGTCATCACAGAACAACAAATGACTGCGAGGGGTGAACTGAACGGGCCTTTACTGAAAGGTGTATCTCAAACAAATAATAAACACCAAGCACGTAGAGTTCGCCATTCTGCCACTAGAGGGCACCGCAGGATGTAACAGTAGGGACACTGGTCTTTAAAGTCTGAAAAGGGTGACTGTGGGGATATTAAATGGTATCACAGACAGTATGTTCACATGCACACTAAGAAAACTGAATTATTGTGTTAGTCTGACTAAAACCACACTTGTAAAGTATATGTAAATATGTTAGTTTGACTGAAATCGTACAAAATTGAATTTCCCAAAGTCAGACTAAGACACCCAGATAATGTGATTGGGAGTCGATTTACTCTTGCATGTAGACGTTCAATCGGACCTCAAACCTCTGTGCATGCTTCACAGTCCCCCCCCCTCCAAGTTTTGCAATTGTAATGATTATTCCTTTTCAAGATTACCTAGTACATTTAAGAGTCAGTTAAAATTTTCCCTCCGTTGCTATTGCATGAGAGCTGCATGCGTTCTCAGAGACAATCATAATCATTTTCATCCTTGTAGCTTAAACCACTCTTAGATGGATTTGTTAGAAATTTAGGAGATATATAAACTCCTCTTTTGATTTAAATAAATACCCCAATATTTATCCCAACAAAATCACATAAAAAAATGTAATTGCCGACACGGAGCACGTGCAGTCAGTATGCCGGGGGGGGGGGTTAACCAGGGAGACCCACCAGTGCGCCGGGGCTCCGGGGATGCCACTGCCGGGGGCGGGGACCAGCACGGCATTCCTCTCCTCCGTCAGCCCCACCCACTGCTCCACCAGCCGAGCCTCTCGCTCAACGTCCTCCTCCGATTTCTCTGGGGGGGGGGAGTGGGGGTGTCATAGCAGGGAGTAAGACGATGCTCAGGAAACGGTATAGAAAATATACAACTGGCTGTCATGTGGTTTGCTGGACTGTATATAGCGCCTTTCCCTAAACACCATCATGCCCCCGACATAAAATCAGTGGCCTGTACGATGAAGCAGGGTTACTTGTCGG
>JAABNY020000046.1:18876314-18890603 GCA_015164015.2 Brevimyrus niger
TGAATGCACATGATCAGCAGCGAGTTCCCATCATGCCCCCGCGGTTTTGACGGCAGCAGCAGCGGACCAAGCCAGTACCTGGTAACTATCCATATCGAAATCCTCCTCCTTCTGAAGAGAGAACAAGACCGGGGTTCAGAGGCAAAGGGTGACGGTGCTGATATACGTGTCTGCGTCTGCGTCTGCGTCGCCCTGGGCGCTAACTCTGCAGCTGGCTATCACTCAGTCCTGCACTATGCCGCACACACAATCTCAGCAACAGCACATGACGGTGCCACAGGTTTATCCTCAAAGCTCCCCTCCCATGCCAAGGGGCACAAAAAGGATGGGGGTCGAACCACAGTGTCCCCTGCGGCACACAAATCGAACAGACTGTTTTTCTGGAAGATTCTCCCTGCCTCTGATCACTCAGCGAAGCAGACTGCACCACAAATATGAATAACGGCCTTCTTTGTAATAAAAACATGCCTTTTCTACTGCCCAAGGTTGTTTAATGCTGTTTGTATTTAGACTATCGCCACTGTGTAACAGAGTGTCATGTTTTTCTCTCCAGTCTGGGGAGGGGGCTGATACCTTTGTTTATACATCACGGTCTCAAAACAGGATGCCTCTGTATGGTCACACGGCCCCCTCCCTCTGGACAGGTGATGTGGCACAGAGGGGTTTTGAACCCATCCTGCCACTACAAGGAGCTTCAGTTCTAAAAAAGGCCCAGTAGGTGGAGTAGTGGTTAAGGACCTTGCCTCATAAAGGGTGCTGGTCTCATGGGTCTTTAGCAGGGTGCTAAATCTGAATTGCACCTTGAATAATCCCACTGAATGATGAGAGTAGCCTGGGAAAAGGGATCTTCTTAAGGACTTAAACTCAAAAGGTAACAATAGCCGTTTCACACGTGACTTGTACGGGCTTGCAGCACTGAGTCAATTGTTTGCCGTTTTCTTTTGAACACAAATGACTGTCTTTAAGTGTTTTGGTAACTAAGGATTCCAGAAAGGATTCGAAAGGTTGACAATGACCATGCTGTTTTAATTATTGCTGTCAATATAATATAACTCTGCGCTGTTCAAGTTCAGTGATATTTCCAGTGCAAGTTAAACATTCTGCTTGGTTTTCATTTATTTCCCTTGGATGTAACCTTGTGAATGTTAGCATGGTCCATCACGCTGATTTATATTGGCAAAGAAAACATTTCTGTTTTCTAAATAAATACCAAGCAGCAATAACAGCAATATTAATGTTCCTCTGACTATTAGGAACATTCTGAATGAGATGTGGAATTCTCATTGAAGGACAGGCTCCCCCCCAGCCAATGAGAATTATGAGGGAAGCATTCGGTAGCCAATGGAATTCCTCTTAATGCGGAGTTCAGTAAGAAGAAGTACTTAGCAACCAAATGGAGTGCGTGCATCAGATTGGACAGGAGGCCGCGGCTGGGCGGGACCTCGTTCCTCACCTGGTAGCTGTCCAGTGGTCTCTGCAGTTTGGTGGAGCGGATAGATACGCAGCCGATGGAGATGGATAGGATGGCCTCCACCAGCAGGGGCAGAGTGCCGGACTGGTGCACCGGCTTCACGCTGACCTGAAGCCTCCGAGAGTGACCCTGGTCATGGGGACACGCACAGGCGCACGCACCCTGTGACACAGCCGCAGGTGACACCTGAACACCCACAGGACCCCAGAGATGTGGCACAGACCTGTCTGAGCTGGAAGATGCCCCCAGTGCTGAGGTCCTTGGAGGGGTACAGCTCCACGGCCGTGTACTCCCCCTGCTCGTTCAGCTCCTGGATGGACGCCCAGAGCTCTATGCGGCGGGAAACCTCACTCCACCTGTGTGGGGGTAGCGTTGGGGTTTGGGTGCGTCAGGGGAGAGAGCACGCAGGCAGTGCCCAGGTTATGAAGGAGACCCGGGGACTGCCGCTATAACCAAGTGTACGTGTGGAAGGCTGTTGGGCACAAGTATCATAAACGAAGCATGCAAAGAGAATCCGGCTGCACTGGATGAGGGTTTAAAGGGGCAGCTGCGCACATTCAGGGTCTTATACAGGGATCTATCAGTAAAGTGTGTTTGCGGTGTTCTGCGCTACTTTCACAGGATTTTATTGGTTTTGAAGTGGTTCAGGTTGCTGCTGAAATGGGCCACCGGCCAGTGAGTGTGGGAGGGCTTACCGGTCTCTCAGGGTCCTGCTCTTGGCCTGCAGGGCATCTACCTCGAACTGGGAACGGCCGTTTCCCGCACAGCGGTGGCCCCACACCTCGATGGCCAGGGCGCCCTCTGAGATGAACTCCAGGAACTCCTCCGTCACGTGAACGACGTAATCCTGGGCAGGGTGAAGGGGGGGCGAGAACGCAGAGAGGGCCACTCACGCTGCTGCGTCCCGAGGCACACCGACCGCGCGAAAGGTCAAAGGTCGCACACCCCATCCATCCCCCAAACGGGCCACACCACTAACCGTGCAGTGGTCGAAGCGAACGGTGAACTGGGATTCCGGCGCGCGGGGAGTGGGCGTGTCCGGGCTGACCATGGGCGGGGCCACAGTGGGCTCCGCCTGCTCCCAGAAGGTGTACTGACAGAAGACGAAGTTGGACAGGTCAAGGGGGAGCCCGGTAGCTTCTTTAATCCGCACCTTTGGGGGGACAACGACACACAAGAAGGTTGCGGGACTGTAGACTGTGAGGTGCCGTTGGTGTGACGGTATGCGTGTCGCCGTGCAGACGGCCGTACCCTGCAGGTCAGCTTCCGGGCCATGTGCACCACCTCCCCGTTGCTGTCCATGACCTCATAGCTGCCGCTCTCACTGGAGTTCTCCGACGAGTCGTCCCCCCCAGACAGACGCTCTGGAACGGCGCCGCTGACCCGCATCAGCTCCACGTGCAGACGGCCCGCAACCTGGGCGACACGCCGGTCACCATGCGCCACAAACAGCGGACACACACGCATATGGAGCTATCCCACAGACACAGCAGAAGCGCATACGCAGACTTGCTGCACACATACGCAGACACAGATATGCAGATGGACCTGCTGCAAGTAGGTATACAGGCCTCCATAACTGTATTCATAGCAATACTCTCCCCACTGACCCCCATGTTCTTAGTGCTTCCTATCTATAACATCGCCTGTAAAAACCCTGAATATGAACAGATAACATATGAAACAAGAAGCACTTTTTATTTAATCCAACTTATAAAAAGCCAAACCATAGTTTCAAGGAGGCATCTGTACAGCATCTGGCTTTTCTGGAATCACTGTCACTGTGGGGAAACTTTCTTTAAACCTGTCCCAGTAGAAGGGGGGCCCTTTCTGACTTTGTGGGGACTTGTCTTTGGATTTTTCTTAACTCCATCCTCAAAGGTAAGCAAATCAGATGAAAACTAACAAAATAAAAGTATGACCATAGTTTATGAATAAAAAAGAACCAAAAATGTGAACAAATCAGTGTTTTTGAAATGGGGGACAAATAAATGAAGTATTTTCATCCAAGACAGACCCAGACCTAGTGCAGGCCTACATGCTAGTACCTATACGCACTCAAAAAGCAAAGAAGCCTCATTCATATGTAAACACACACATATTTTGAAAAAGCCTCTGCGTGACACAGCCCAAGGTGCTGACCACAAATTACAAACACTGACGGAAATACTAACTGCAAGACATCACAAGCATTTGAAGTCTCTCTACCTCCCCCTGCTGGCTGATGATGGGAACAGCATACTGCAGCTTGATGTCGTGAAAAAGGCACTCGAGGAAGACGTTGGCAACGCCGATGAGGTTGTGGTTCTCCTGTGCCTCGTAGAAAGGGTCCCCACGTTTGTTGTTCAGCTTGCTGTACTGTGAGGGACATGAAGTCGGGGGTCATTCCTGGGCGACGTCATCGGCATCCCTGCACTCTGAGCGGGCAACATGCTCGCAGAATCCTACCAGCTGTTCTCCCCCTCCCTTCCATTCCTGGTAGTGGTCCCGCATGTCCACCAGCTTGTTCTCCAGCTTCTCGATGGTCCAGACTTGTGTCCCTCTGCCCCGTCGACGCACCTGGATGGCGGGCTCGCTCACGATGGCCCCCCGCTAGACAGAGAGCACACGCGCGCGCGCGCACAGGTACAGCAAACCGACTCATTCAGGAGCAAATTAGCAAATTAGGGTCGGGGCATTAGCAGGGACCCAGAGCAACACAGAGCAACGGCGAAACGGAAAGGAGCGCGTTCAACGTACGACGATAAAGATCACATGAGCCGTCAGCAGGGAGCTACTTAACTGATTAAGTAACTACGCTAACAGCTCGTCTAATCTTACTTAAAAAGGCTGACCAGATAGTCCATGTCAGTGAGGACACTTCGGGCTAGTAAAGGGTTTGTAAACTGCTACTTCAATTAAAAGGACCTGGATTTCACTTAAGCAATGAGTTCTTACTGCGTGCTGATTGATCAGTCTCCCACAATCATGCACGTATCACTAATGTTAATATTAAACAGCTAGATTATTCTTTCAGTTATGGAATCAAACCAGTCAACGCGTGAGAACGGAACTATTCAGCCGAGCATAGGAGCTCTTCAGTTTTAATGTAGTTTGTAAAACCTGAAGTAGCTCAGAATGTCCTCCCTGACATGTATTATCTGCTCAGCCTAACTTAGCTGATCACAGGAGCCATCAGCATGTTGCTATCAAACCCCAGTGTAAGGTCATAACCTCAATCCGCACACGGCGGCCATGGCTAAGGAGCCCTGACGTAAGGCCCAGGCCAGAGGGTGGCCGAGATCCCTCATTTACTGCTGTCAAAGGGTCAGACTATCAGTAATTAGACAGACGATTCTCCACATGCTGTGGGAATCTGTCCATTTAGGCCCTAATGGAGGCCTTCCCTAAGCCTGCCCAGAGGAAGTGTGTGTGTGTGTGTGTGTGTGTGTGTGTGTGTGTGTGTGTGTGTGTCCAAATTAACAACTTGGTCAAGGAAATTAGATGGGGCTGGTGTGATAAGCATTAAGGTGACTGGCAGAGTGGGCCGGGTCGGTCCGGCACACTGGAGAGACGTACTTTGCGGTTGGCGCTGAGGTTGGCGGCGGGGATCTGCAGGGTGACTTGATAGTCGGTCAGCTTGCTCATCTCCTCCGCCAGGAAGTTGGCCTCCCGCACCAGCGAGTTGGCCCTCACCACCTGCTCCCGCAGCCGGGACAGGCTCTGGCGGAACAGCTCGTCCCTGCCGGAAGGACACGGCGAGTCACTCGGGGTCGCCACCCCCACGGGCCCCACGGGCCGCCCGCCGCCGCCGCGACGCCGCGCGCTCACCGTTCCTCAGACCACAGTCGGATCTTGCCGTGGCCCACGTGGGTGGGGAAGGCCAGGCGGTGGGGGGCCGGCCGCTCGGGGGACAGCTGTTGCCGTAGCGACTCCAGCTCCCGCTCGTACATGACGCGCTGTTCCTCCAGGGCCGTGCGCTTCTCCTCCAGGTACTGCTTCTCCAGCATCTGGACCACGTTCTGCATTGGGTCTGACGGGGGGGGGGGGGGTCACACAGAAGAGGATTGTGGGAAGGTGTCGGCAGAGAGAGCGGCCGCAAGATGGCGGGAGGAGGAGGATAAGTGGAGAGTAGAAAGTCACAGCCTCCACTGTATGGGGGGCAGCTGCATGCTGGAAGACTGACAGACACACACACTGCAGCGTCACATTCAGCATGAATCCCAGCATCACTGCATTTATACAAATATCACTGATTTAAAGTGTGACAGATACAGACTTATACAAAATGTGCTTCACTTCCAGTCAAGCAGTAAAATGGCCTGAGAGAGACGATGACTGAAGACGGTGAGAGAAAGAGGTAAAAGCGGAGTAGCGTATACAAACACTAAGGTAGGTAGTGGAGGGCCCAGTCGCAGTGCAGCTGTAGGCCCCAGACCTGCCTCCCGCCCGGAGAAGCTACTCTGCTTATCTGCTAATGGATCCCAGTCCGCAGAGTCAAATTCCCACCACTGGCCTCTAATCTAACGAAATACATCTGCTCAAAAGCAACATATACATTACAGTGGGCTGGCTGGCTGAAAACATAAATCCCCTCAAAGGGAGAGCATCTGGAAAGGGCCCAGTGAGGGAGAGGCAGAGGGTGAAGTGGAGGGTGAGGCAGAGAGAGGTGGACGGAGAGGGAGAGGCAGAGGGTGAAGTGGAGGGTGAGGCAGAGAGAGGTGGACGGAGAGGAGGAGGGTGAAGTGGAGGGAGCCGACTGCTCTGGGTTACAGACCTGACGGAAACTGGGGCCTGTCTGTGTTATGAGACAGTGACAGAACTCCTTACTCTAGTAGAGTAAACAGAGTGTGTCAGAGGAGAGAAAGAGCCGAAAGACGAGACGGGAAGCCAAAGGTAACCGAGGGGGTCACATCTGGGGGGGCGGGGGGTGAAGATCAGGGAGATGTGTGAACAGGTCTTCACTAAATACATCACACCGGACACTAACATGCGTCTCCGCATGCGTTTGGACTGACCGCCTTGAATCGCATCTCACTTTCCTGCAACTTATTTAAATAAGCACATAAATTACTTCCATATGCAGCATCTGCTGAACATTAACAGAAGAAATCCAAAGCTATAGATGCATTCCAGGGTAAACAAACCGCCTAAGATGTTTGTAATGAATGGCATAATACTCAAAATGAAATAAATAAATGCATCTATCTATAAATAAATATTTAAATAATGTGTCCTTTTACTTTTAAATAATTCCATAAAACGTATTAAATTCCACAATGTCTGTCTTCTATGTATAATATGTAAATTGTATTTTGTAGTAAAGCTGTGATTTTCATTAGTTATTATTATAAAATATTATTGCACAAAATGCAAATGTGATTACTGAAACTCATAAACACTATTTCACCAAGTTCAACTTCACATTGCGGACTTCCATGTTTATACTGTCTCACAGTACAAATGTCTGTGTTAAAAAGGTCTTTCAGAACTAAGGTATACCTAGCATGATACTACTGTTCTATTCAAGGGCAAAGTGTTCGGTCTGTAATGCATTATTTTGGTTGCCACATGATAATATTTCGGCTTTTATTCATAATAAATGAAGCTCAAAATCTGACAAAATTTCAAGTAAATGCTTCATTGTTTCCCTGTAGTGGAAATTAATTTCTGACCAGGAGTTCAAGCCCCCCAGACAGTCCAATATAAAACTATATAAACACATTATTATACATTTCTACTTGCATATCCATTTTCTAGGCCATTGAACGCACATCATTACCTACCCACTTTAATTTTACGTTAATGTAATTTTTACCGGCACACTTCACCAATATTAACAAAGCGTAGAGCAATTTTGACATAAATAAGGAGGGGAGAGGTAGAAAGGAGAGAATAGGAAAGGGGGAGGAAGAGAGGAGAGGAGGGAGTCGAGAAGAAAGGGGAACCGAACATTTTTTCAGTTTCGCAACAATTAGAAAGGAATAAATTGTGAGATACGAGGTAAAGGAGCTGAGGTGCGGACAGTTCTTTATTACTAACGTCTCTCGAGAGAGAGAGGAACCGCTCAAAGCTGTCAACATCGACGTCAAGCTGAGGAAAGACGCTGACAGAGGCCGCCCTGGAGAGGTGTGTGTGTGTGTGTGTGTGTGTGTGTGTTTATTTATGTTTCTGACGGACAGGCATGGGGATGCCCTCACAAAACAAACAGGCCCCTCTTCCTGTGAATAGTCTCTTAAATAACAGCTGTTTTGTTCCCTTTTTCATTTTCTTAAAGAACAGTTAATTAGTCTGTTTGGGCATGATGAGGATGATGATGACGATGAAGGTGCAGAGGATGAGCAAGGTCGTACCATTGCTCCCCAGGGCCTTCATCATGACCTCCGTCTGGGCAAACTCGTAGCTGTAGTCCTGTTCGGACGAGGCCTCGCTGGCCGTCTCCACGTCCTGCTCCACCAGACTGTCCCGCGGAGAGCCCCTGTCTGCTTCCTTCAATCGCTCCCGCCTCTTCCTCTTGGGCAGACTGACCCTGGATGCAGATGAATTAGTGTAACTAATCCTGCAGGATGACCAGTGTTGTCGCAAACACAAACGTTTCATTATACAGCTAGTAAGGTAACATGTGCAGCAGTTCTAAGTATTAATTATCGGGTATGAGTCTGGTAAACCTGCAGATAAGCGGAGAGGAGCCCAGTTGGTACCTGAAGAAGTGGTTGTTCCCCCACAGGATTCGGTCCCCGTGCCACAGGTGAGTCGTGGAATAGATTACAGCCCCATTCACACAGGTCCTGTGGACAGACACATGCACCAGGTCAGTAACCGGCAGCCACAATGCTGGGAAAGAAGGACCAGCCTCCGATCTGGGCATATTCCCGGACAACTTACTCTACAAAGAGCAAGCTGAGGGAGGCGTAAAAACTAGTTCCCCATGGGGACAATAACGAATCAGTTATTATCATTATTATTATTATTATCTTCTTGATGGAAAGTGGGTGGTCACTGAATATCACACAGACAAGCAATTTAAGACACAGGCGGGCTGTGAGATGGACTAACATACCCTGACTGACATGACAAACACTCGGCACTGCACAGAATGGCACTGCACAGAATGGCACTGCACAGTGTAAAGCATTACGATGATTATCATCACTGCTATGATTATGCCCAGACAGCCACCAGACCCCGGGACCCTGCACAGGAGGTGCAGTTCTGGAAGATGTATGTATGATTTTAAGTGCCATTATTATTTTACTCAACCCACAGCAGGTCAGTGTACTGAAGCAGCTGTAAATAAATGCCATGTTCTAACGCGGCACAGTGAGGTCCTCCCTGTGCCACACAGCGCCCCCTGCAGAGCCTACCTGGCGTTCTCCATGGGGGTGAGGGTCACGTCCCCATCTGGGCTCATGTCCAGCACGCAGTGGTCCGGCAGGATCCCGATGCCGAACAGCTGGATGTCCTGGGAGGTGTCGGCCCCCACCAACGTGTGCTCCTGGGGGGGAGGGTTATAAATATCAAATAGCAGGGAATGACCCATATCGCACAATCACCTAGGGACTGTGATCATCCGAATCATGTGCTTCCAAAAGCACATAATTAACAGCAATCATACAAATAAAGACCCAGCAGTGACTATCCCCTCTTAAATGCTGATACAGGAAGTAGAGGTGAAGGCAAGCCTGCAAGCAGCACGACGCCATTGTTGACTGGCCGCTCCCTGTAGCCGTCTATGCAGGTGCCGGACTATTATTCAGGGAGAGGGAGACACACAGACAGAACAGCGCCACCAATCACACCCAGAGCCAGACCATCTCAGCTAAGCCCCCCATCTCCACTTGGGACACAAGGAGAGTCAGCTACATGAGGTAGCGCACAATTCCCTAAAAAAAACTAGACGACTTTCATTTCAGAGTCAAAGCTCTCCAGAGGATTCCAGGGAACTCATCTGTCATAAAGTAAAACGGCTTTAGGAAATATCAAATGACAGCAGTTTGTAAAGCGTGCCCTGGACGGAATGGAGAACAGCCACATGACATGGGGATGAGAGGGGAATCGGGAGCCTTTACCAGAGGACAGGGATGCAAAGGAAAGATAGCAGGAAACACACAGGAAAACTGAGTCTGGTCACAACTCTGGGTCATCATGGCGGGTTACCGAGACCCGCGGTGCATTGTGGGAAAAAATACCAAAGAAGCCAATCTTGTATGTCTGCAAGGGTGTAACAACAGACTGAGCGGATGTGAGCTGGGAGCAGTCATCCTCTTCATCATGGAGATACAGAACTCCACATGGAAAAACTGGACTTTTTGCTGCACTTTAAACAAACCCAATGATGAAGTCATTTTTTTTGCCTCTATTGTTCCAGATGAAATGTTCTGACCTCTTTCACCCTTAGCTTTTCCTAATGTGCATCTGGGTACCAAGGGCCGAAGCCCAGTGCTCCTTATATTCTGAAAGCTAGATGTGTCTTACAATGCAGATTTTAAAACATAATTTTTATGCTGCAGCATAAGTCAACATGGATGGGGGGGGGGCTTCAGTAAAAAGTCTATCCTATGACTGAGCTCAACCCCAGTTTTAACCCCAGACCTAATTTACTAAAATCTGTACTTAATTTATGGAGCTTGGAATGTTCTGGTAGATGTTCTGGAGCCAAAACAGCTGATCGGATGTGACTGAAGATATGAGACGAGCTTTGGTTGTGTCTTTACTGCATCATAGAAGACGGCTGCTTCCTCCAAGCATTACAGGCTTAGCTGTACAGATACGCTAGCACACTTGAATAAAACTATGTCTGTAATGAAATACACTTTAGTACATTTTTATGGATATTACACACTTAATAGACTTTGCTGAAAGTATTTTGTGCTAAGTGTATTTGAGGTAAATACTTTATTACACTATTTTTCACAAGGTGGACAAAATGGCCAAGTGGGGCTGAGCAGCAGCGTGTCCCCAGACAGGAAGCAGCAGGCCCCCCCCTAGTCTCCTCCTTCCTGAGAGGCATGGTGCATGCTGGGTAAACAGGGTCTCCGCAGCCCAGCCGCTCAGTAATACAGAGGCTTCTGTTCACATAGACACCCGGAGCTGGACTCTTTCCGGAACATTCACGGGACACACATGGAAGCTCACATGAGATGAAGCCAGCGGCCCTATGAATGATGACTCCGCTGGGCAGGCAGCACGTTTCCAGGGAAATAAAAGGCCCGTTCTTGCCAAACTCAGAGACACGCGGAACTGAAAAGGCCTCGTCTGGCGAAAGGAATGGCCAAACACCACGAGCCGAGATAAAAAACACAAAGGGGGGGAAAATGGCAACAGGCAGCATCTCCCTTTCGGACATGAGGGTGGGGATGGGGCATGTGAGGTCAGAGACACCAGACTGGTATGCGGGTGACGTCAGGGATGCTCACCTTCAGGTAGTAGACCAGGAGTTCGTTGAGGGCGGGGTCAGCGTTCAAGTTGACGAGGAAGCACTTGTCCTCCCCAACCTTGATGCCTGACAACTCCAAGGAGATCCCCATGCTTTCCAGCTGCTTCTGCCGTTCCTGCAGGCAGACAGACAGACAGAGAGACAGACAGAGAGAGAGAGACAGAAAGACAGACAGAGAGAGAGACCAAACTTTGAAATACCTTTCAAGGCCTAAAGGCTTGATCTTCACTTTCAAACCATGTGAGATACGAGGTACATTACTACACAATTTAAAAGCATAATTGCTTTTCAGCACTTGGAAACAGGCCCGTTCCAGCTTGGTGCTCAGCTCCACGGGCCGCGTCTCCTGCTCTCAGATTCACCCGAGGAGAATTTATCTTAATTCCCATCTCTGAAAATAATCTTTGCAAATGATGGGTCTGGTGTCTCTAAACGAAGGTGCTGTTACAAATGTGGGGAAAAAAAGACCTGCTGTACCATTTAACACCCAGTATATGGGAGAGTCTGCCAGACTCGCATGTCTTCGGTGACAGGACAGCAGGCGGCGTGCCCGTTACAGACGAGCGCTGGGGACGCGACTCTGCCGACACGGGGAGGCTGGGACATATATATTGTCACCATTTGATAGGCCAAATAAAAACAGCCACTGACTGACTAGACACTAGGTAGACTAGCCAAGCAAAGGCAGCTAAAATTTGTTTGAATGATTACAGTAAACTGCAGTACCACTGTACTACTCTGCCTCGCTAGTGCAGGACACATTCAGCTATGAAACCTGCTGGGAAGAGAACCAGCATCCTTCTGGGTAGGATGGTGCTCCTAACCACGATGGCCCCGGCTTGTGAAGAACGTCTCCTCTCACAATTAGTATTTATTTTAAATGTCAATTAAACTGGGGAGAGATGACTGCCCAGCTTTCTTTGTCACTGGTGTTTATAGTCGGTCCCATTATGGCTTGAAAGCTCTCCAGTGAGACGGGCGCCGCTCTGACGGGAGAAGCCCACCTGCGCAATCTCCTCAGTCTTCCTCAGCTTCTCCTCCCAGGTGATGGTCATCTCCTGGATCAGCTTCTCCGACTCCTGCAGCTTCTCCTGCAGCTCTGGGGCTTTCAGGGACTGAGACACGGCAGCCGTTAACCCTCCCCCCGCCATTCCTCGCCCCATGCCCCCCTCCCCCACCACCCTGGCCGGGTCCCACCTCAGCCTGGGACAGCTGCTCCCTCAGCTTCTCCACCTCCTCGCGGAGCTCGCGGATGATGCGGGCGTTGGGGTCCTCGTTGACCACGGCGTGGTTGACGATCCTCTTGGCGCGGTCGGCGTAGCGCAGGGTGGACAGCGTCTCCTCGTAGTTGTCGGCCGCCGGGCTCACCGTGGCGATCATCGCCGTCTTGCTGTTGCCCCCGAGGTTGTCCTGTGCGGGCGAGGACACCATGCGTGTCTGCAAGTCTGTCCTCCTCCGCCACACCTCCTTACTCATCGGCAGAAAGCCCCCCCACCGCAGATAATGATCATACTACCCAACAGAAGGAACAGCGGCAGCGACATAATCACCAGCTGCCCCATTAACGGCTCCATTCCACCTAGGGCAGGACGTACGGAAAGTTCTACGAAACAGTGCTGAGGGCACTTCTAGCAGCTGGACGCTGAGGGTCCTGTGAGAGAGGCTAATGGGAACCACGCACGCTGCACCGTACACGTTGATGCATGCTGGCGCACGTTTGGTGAAGGTGAACTGCAGTCCCCCCCCACCCCTTACCTTGAGCAGCCAGGTGAGGACAGAGTCCCTGTAAGGGACAAACTTAGGCTTTCCCTTCCCTGCCGACTGGTCCGCCAGAGCAGAGATGACGCAGCCCAGGGTTGTCAGGGACCTGGGGGGTGCAGAGGTGCGGTGAGGAGGATGGCGTAGCGGCGACCCCCCCCCCCCACCAGAACAGCACAGCACTCACTTGTTGATGTTGCTGCCCTCCTTTAGTCTCTCGCCCGCCGCCCCCGTCTTCGACACGCGCTCACTCCCAGCCAGGTCCACCAGGCTCACTTTGCTCACCTTCTCGCCCGAGTTCTGTGGACAGCCCCCCCCACGTGAGAGCTGCCCCGACCGAGCCAGCCTCGTGTTCAGAGGTGGGGCACGCCGCTCCATTACAACAGCCAAAGGAAATTCTTTTTCACTGACTAGCCGCAGCGAACGTCTGACCCGTGCGTATTACTGTAGCGTAACTGTATCCTGTTTGCAGGCAGTTCAAGTTACACTGCATAGATTTCCTGGCCACGGCGGATCAGAGAGGACATAAAGTCAAGTCACTGCTGGCTCATTAGCATTGATGACGATATGAAGCTTCATGAACCACTTGCTGTAACTTTCGACCCCACTAAATGGTGCTCCCTGTTCATAAAAGGGCTCAAAGAATGCCCCAAACAAGCCTAGAGCACCATCTAGTGGGGTCAAAAAATACAGCAAATGGTTCATGAAGCTTCGTTTGGCCATCACTACTCATTTGTAAGTGTACAAAATCTGAATGTCTGTAATCTTATGTGACATACTCAGTCCGCTAGGGGAGCTCAGTATTAATTGCTGTTTTTAAGAAACTTTTCGTCAGATTTGAAACTGAACAGACTGTCCAAGAGCATATTAATTGGTCACTCAATGGTCCAAAATGACACACCAAAGCAGCCATCAATTTCTCAGCAGCTCAGGCTGATGTCTAACCAATGAAAATGCAGGTGTTGTGTCACATGACAGGAGGCCTCGGCTCACCCCAGACTGCAGGTCGTAGAGCGTCTGTGTGACAATGATGCTGAAGACGGCGTGCGACCGGCTGCTTTCCTCGTTCATGTTGGTAGCGGCGACCGTGCGGGATTTGTTCCCCTCTGACATCAGCGACTCAATGTCCTGGGGGGGTGGGAGCAGCACTATCAATCACAGCCCGTCACCATGGAAACAGGCAGGTGAGGTCACGGCAGTGGGAGCGACAGTAAGGGGAAAGGTTACCGATCTCAGAACAGCAGGTACGTCACAGGCTGGACGCCGCTCCCACATACAGGTGCTTCACAGACTCATTTCTAATTCACATCCTCACGTTTCACCGTTCATTAACCTGTGTGCTGCCAGGATGGAACAGGAGCCCAGCCAATGGCGGCACGGCGCAGAAGCAGGGCTATGCTAATGGGGAGCGCTGCGCACAAGCGCGAGCGACAATGGGTCGATTGTGAGTGTCGGATTACAGTGAGGCTGTGCTCCTGCGGCCCTGACAGCTGCTCTGCCGCCATCTCCCTGTACCACCGCTCGCAGGCCTGCTGTCTCGCTGCCGTCCGCTCGTCAGCCCCGCTGCGCGCTCGCAGGCCTGCTGTCTCGCTGCCGTCCGCTCGTCAGCCCCGCTGCGCGCTCGCAGGCCTGCTGTCTCGCTGCC
>JAABNY020000046.1:18892342-18904263 GCA_015164015.2 Brevimyrus niger
CGACCACAGAGCACAGGAATACCCTCAGATATGACCCCCCGATTACCGTAAATAACGACCACAGAGCACAGGAATACCCTCAGATATGACCCCCCGATTACCGTAAATAACGACCACAGAGCACAGGAATACCCTCAGATATGACCCCCCGATTACCGTAAATAACGACCACAGAGCACAGGAATACCCTCAGATATGACCCCCCGATTACCGTAAATAACGACCACAGAGCACAGGAATACTCTCAGGCATGTCACCAATATCTGATCCCCAGACAAACAGCTACTTCAGTCTCTCCTAAGCTCTTCCTTCCGCAACTTCTGCTTCTGGTCTTTAAACAAAGCTTTTTTCATGGCACCTCTGCCAAAGGCAGTCGATTCGGAAACATGCAAAGCTATATGAAAGAGAAAAGCGCTTAAGTACAGAGACAGCGCAATGAGCCCCACACATGGTGCAATTTCCTGAGGCCTCTGCCAGCTCTTACTTAGTCACAGACCGGACCTGTTTAATGAAATTAGACAGCATACATCAGCATTTATTCACACTCTATAAAAAAAAAAAACTGTTGCTTTAAGAAGTGATTGTGCTTCAACTCCTGTTTCAAGGAAAACCAGAATGCTTAGAAAAGTTGAAGGCAGGAGGAAGGTCAGCCACAGGGAGGACAGACTCAATTATCAAATGAATCCACATGCATTTGGGAAACCTACAGGACCAAACTGAAGACAATTAGAGAAAAACAGCTGTATATCAGGTTGCCAGAAGTCCACATCGATTAGACCACCTTATGATGATGACAGCAACAAGTGGCAACAATGAAACAGCAACAATAAATACAATAAAAACTGGTTGTTATTATAGTTATTTATGCAAGTTGTCTGGTGGCATAAACGCAAAGAAAACGCAAGTTAGACCTGCTGCTTTTGCTATAGGCCCATTTTAACACAGCATTTTAAAACCTCGAATAGTTTTCTGTATGACTGCTGCTGCGTATGAAAGGCCTCTTTCTGCTTCACTGATGTGTTGGTAAAGCACAAGCCCAGATCTCAGTGGGACTTGGTGTGTGATGTCTCTGCGTTGGAGCGCGTGCCCCTGACAGGTGTCTCACCCTTTGGGGTCCAGCAGGTCCCGGACCTTCTCGTTGTAGATCTCCATGTAGGACACCTCTACTTTGAAGGAGAGAGTCTCGCTGCAGTTCTGTGACACCCTCTCGAAGAGCCTGCAGCAGAGCCGGGGAATCAGGCCCGGCTGGTCCACACTGCCCATCATGGAAAAGGACTTCCCAGAGCCTGCCAGGAATGACATTACAGCAGCGTTTCTTAATCCAGTCCTCGAGGATCCATAGACAGTCCACATCTTTGCTCCCTCCCAGCTCCCAGTAATGTGAACTGTCTGGATGGGAGCTGAGAGGGAGCAAAAATCTGGACCGTCTTGTGTTCCCCAAGGACTGGATTGGGAAACACAGCATTCCATCAAGCTGCTCCTGAACCTCCACAGGGTGTGAGGGCTCTTACAGCCATTATGAATTGTAACAGAACATCTTGCTAAAGCTTCCACGAGCTGTTTCATTTCGACCTGCTCCAGGGTTTATGTGGATGAGTCTTTCCTCAGCTTTCATTTCATAGGTCTCCGTCCGCGTCAGAAACCGACAAACTCCTTCAATAGACACTATACCCAATGTTTGAGGCATAAGTCTGGCAAATTCGAGATCCAAACTTGAAAGTGCTGACAGGATCACTGTATTCCCTGGACAGCCACATCTCCTGCTCCGCCCACCTAAATCATATTCCATGCACACTCACCAACCTGTACAGCTTATGCAAGTACTTCATGGGTCACCTGGAAATGTGGAAAAAATGATGTGTTTTCACCTGAATGAAGCCCTTCTTGTGATGTCTCAATTTGAGCACTTCCAGTTCATCGTCCCTATAATATGTCTGGATTTGAGAAAGATCAGTAAAACACTTCTAGAGTTGCTGTGTTCAACCAAGTGTCTCCTACAGCTGCTGTTTCCTCCTTGATGCTACGTAGTGCTTGGGTTTAATTTCCACTTGTAGATCATTATCCATATAACGATTTTTTGAAGCAGTAATTAGATGCGTCAAATTCTTTTTGACTTGGCACATTCACAAGGCACTGCTCCAGTTTTAGGGTGATCAATCTCAAAATTGAACGCCTTCCAGTTTGGCGCCCCTAAAACGGCTCCGCAAAGTTTGAAGAAGATCCATCAAAACTAGACACTAGAGATGCACCCATCCGACATTCACCGATCCAGACTTGCATGACAAATCGGGTAACAGCCATAAGTGACCGATCCACGTCCGATGTAGCTTTTGGCGCTCTCTAAAAAGCTGCTCCTATTTCACATTTAATCTATTTGTACAATCAATCGCATGACAGCTCATTCATATATTATATGTCTTTTTTCCGGCATTCAAGCTGAATGCTAATACTGCAACTCAGTCTGTCTGCTACTCAGCGGATATGAGCGGAGTGGCTTCCGTCTGCTGTGACGTCATGCGCATACCCTTTGCAGTCCAACTTTGTATGATTTGGAAATCGCTGGGGGCCAGGGGGGGGGGGTGCTGCTATTGCTATGAAGTGTATGGGACATCAGTGAGAGAAAAATTGTGGGCCATTGTAAGCATTCGCCACTTGAATCTTTGTATCTCCACAGATATTCAAATTGAACTGCAAAATGCTTGAAAAACACTTAAAACATCATGCATAAATGAGGCGGAACGGTAAGACATGTTTCTAGCAACCCAATTAAATTTTTCTTGACAAATTTTTTCCATGAGTCTTTACTAGTTTAAAAATGTAAATAACACATAAAGTATAAAAATATATATTATATCTATTTATTATATTAAAATATTAAAGTAAAAAGAGCTCTTGTATTGGAATCTGTATCAGTATCAGCAGTACCAGAGTAGGAGCGGAACTGAAAAAACGTAGATCAGCCCAACCCTAAAAAAACCTTTTGAGTTGTCTTAATGGGATCACGATCTGCCCATGTTTTGCTATCACTTGGTCAAAATTTAATCACTTTCAATTCCTCACCCACACAGTCAAAATTTGAAAAATATCCATCACACAGTTTTTGAGTTATCCTCTTAACAAGGAAAGCATCTGCAGCAGCAGCAGCCGAGAGCCAAAATCATATGTGAGCACCCAACAACTAAACGCAATCCAACTCGGGACATGACTCAGAGGTGACAGCTATTTTGATGCTGGTGCTACGCTAGTATAAAAAAAGGAATCTGATCAAGGACTCTGTTCGCCGACCCAATTTTTTACGTGAACCAATGCATGTTTTTCACAAATTTTTTGGTCGCGAACCAAATTGTTCATAGACCACAGCGTTTGTTGACCGCAGGCACCAATGTACCAGAAAATTATACAAGTAACTGACATTTGTTTTATTATTTAAATCTGTTGCACCTCCTCCTGCTTGGTAAAGTAAAACAGGTCAGATGAAGTTGGGTGTACAGCAGCTCATTTTCGGTTAATTGTTATTTGTACCTCTTTCCAGTTACAGAGCACTTTATTTTTAAATGATCCAGTAACTTGCAGTTTGGGGGAAACTGTGAAATTTAACAATTTCTTTTATTACGAAAACAAAATTTTGCATTGAAGAAAAGTTGATTTTGTTTCTATATGCTTTCAATTATAGTTCTTTATAAAAAAAAAAAAAAAATCGGCAGAGAAAATCGCGGTACATCTCTAATTCCTGCTGATTCTACCTGTGTTACGGGAACAATGCTCAGGACAGAGGTACCTGTTTGTCCGTAGGCAAAGATGCAGGCATTGTATCCTTGAAAGGCATTTTCAAGAATTCCTTCCCCCAGACACTGGTACACGACCTCCTGACCTATAAAACAAGTGGAAGAAGCCTTCGGTTAGAGGACAGTACCAGTAACTGTCAAGAGATGACAATGTAAAAATAAAGATGAAATAGGACGAACACAGGAAAACGATACATCAACATGGACACACTCTGCAGTCAGTGAAAAGCAGAGCGACGTTCCCAAAACACTAAACCAATGCTATTACTCTATAAAAACCCAGCTACCACTAACCCCCTCCTGTTTTGCCAGCTCCTCCTCACAGACCTGTTGCTACACCTGAAGCCTGTGAGGCGGGACAGGCCCCCAGGAGACCAGCTAAAACCCTTCCTGCTCTTGGGAGCTGACCCTCGCCCATCGCGGTAATTAAATACACACTCAGGATCAAAGACAGCAGAGATCTGACATTTATGAGACCCCCCCCCCTCCCTGGAGGCAGCATTCCTGAGAGAAGAGCTTACAACTCTATTCCAAGCTAAGTCCAGATCTCAAGAGTAAAAACCCTTTCTTCCCCGGTTACACTCTAGTGCTGGCCTTTTGACACATAAACCAGACAGACAGACACAGCAGCAGCTGAAGCCATTTACGGTACAAACTGCTTCTGCATTATGATTAGCAACTCAGGTTGGACCACTGTGGCCCTTGAAGAGCAGAGTTGGACTTCCCAGCTATGAACCTTGGCTCCGGAGGCTTTTTTCTCAACCCAGTTCTTGGGGACCTGCAGACAGTGCATGTCGTTGCTCCCTCTCAGGTCCCGGTAGGGAGTTAGGAGGGAGCAAAAACGTGGACAGTCTGGCAGGGAGTTAGCAGGGTGCAAAAATGTGGACCTTGTGGCAGGAAGTTAGGAGGGAGCAAAATTGTGGACCATCTGTGTGTCCATGAGGAAAATGCATTGGAAAATGCTGCCCCTAAGGAATACACTCAAAAACCAGTTTACATGCTTTAATGTAATTTACCTTCAAATCCAGAGTAAAACCAGTGCAGAATAAATTAAGGGAAATTGGACCATGCAGCTGTTGATGATGACATGATTACTTGTTGTTAATGGCTGAGGGGTTTTCCATGGTCATCAGAGCGATAATTAATGCAGGGGAAACAAAACAGAACTGACTAAAAAAGAAGCGGAGGCAGGACCAGACAGGCAAACGTATCAGTCAGCCTAGCAAGGACCACCCAGCAGAGAACATAGACACAGCAGTACGCTAATAAACATGGATATGATGCCACACTAATCACCCAATACACAGAGCAGACACGGCACTATCCTAAGACACCCAGCGCACAGTGCGGATACAGTGCTATGCTAATCACACGGCTCACAGTGTGGACACGGGACTATGCTGATAACCGACACACAGAGTGGTGCTATACTAGTCACCAAACACACAGAGTGGACATGGTGTTATGCTAATCACTCTTCAGGCAGTGAGTACACTGTGCTACCCTAACCACCCGGCACACAGTGTGGACATGATGCTACACTAATCACCTGGGACACACTGTGGACATAGCACTATGCTAATTACCCAGCACAGCGTGGACACGACACTATGCTAATCACCCAGCACACAGTATGAACATAAGACTATGCTCATCACCCAGCACACAGTGTGGACACGAACCAATGCTAATTACCGAGCACGAAGTGCGGACATGGTGCTACGCAAATGCATTCATGCACACTACATACACAGAGCTACACTAATAGCCCGGTACGCAGTGTTGACATGGTGCTATGCTAATCACTGAGCACAAAGTGTCGATACAGCGCTATGCTAATCATCTGGCACACAGAGTGGTCACGGCGCTACACGAATCACCCAACACAGATAGTGGACATAGCTTTATGCTAATCACCCAGTATACAGTGTGGATATAGCCCTACGCTAATAACCCGGCACACAGTGTGGACATAGAGCTACGCTAATCACCTGGGACACACCGTGGACACGGCTCTATGCTAATCACCCAGCACACAGTGTGGACACGGTACTGTGTCAATCACCAGGAGCTTCTACTCCAAACTAGGCTACCGATGACTTTGCAGGTTCAGCGGCTTTAAACAATTCAGTGTTCTGAACAGAACCGGAGCTACCGAACGTGAGATTTTAATTTAAGTGTGTAAGAACCTCAAGAACAGCTACCAAGAATGGTTTTGTTATACCGATACATTGACTTTTCTTTACGTTTCTAATTGCATTTTAATAACAAAAACAAATTGCATTTTCACAAACAAATTCTACTGTATTTTCCTTGCTGTACAGAAACTGCACCAAGCGGTGGACTCAAAACTAAGGTTTGTTAACTTTGCTCTTGTCCCTCAAATTCAGGACCTAATAATGACCACAAGATCATCATAGCAATATAGCTATATTCATACAGCTATGTGTCATACACAACTTCAGCAGATGCCTAGAAAATGCAGTGTGCGTCTCGGCATGATACCCATGCTTGTGTGAGTTCTAATCCCATGTCTGGCAAAGGAATCGTATCACCATTGGGCCCTCGAGCAAGACCCTAAAACCCAACTGTACCTGAGATCTGGCTAATCCTGCTCTCAGATCCTGACTTGCGTGTCCCTTTGGACAAAAGTATCTACTATGGATATAAAAGTGAATATGGAAAATATCTGTGGGGCAGAAAGAACAGACATGGGGATGACGACTCCCCACAGTTATGTAGACATGCATCAATCCTGTGGCCCAGTGCGAGACTTCACGACCCCCCCTATATCATCACAGCCTCCTTGAGAGATGCTGATGTCACGCCCAAGTGGCTTGTGGTGAGTGGACAGCTGTTAAAGAACTAAATATAGAGTGATACCCCCACCCCCGCCGTCACCGGTACCTGATGCAGACTGAGGCTGAAGCAACTGACTTTCTTGTCTTAGAGCCTAACAAGTACACATCACCCTGTTCCTGTGCTGTATGCCAGTCACATGCTGCCCCTAAAAAGCACTTCTGTGATCGCTGTCCAAGGAGAACATTAACACAGAGACACCTGTGTGTCACACTGGGAGCAGCAATGTCCAGCAACGGGAGAAACATTGAGGAAAGGAGGAAGCAGGATGAACTTAGAATTTACAGTTTTAAATCATTGACAGACCCGCGTACCCCCGACCCTCACTGACAGACCGGCGTATCACCGTACCCCCAATCCTGACCAGAAGGTGTACCCCTGACACTCACAGACCAAGCCAGTGTACTCCTAACTCTCACTGACAGAGTGACAGAGTACCCCTAACCATCACTGATCAGACCACCACACCCCTACAAACACAGCATGAATTGACTGAATAATCACCTCCTTGCTGCTCAAACTGCTGTCCTCAGTGATGTAGATTCCTGGGAAAGAAAGCCAGGAGCTCGCACCCCTTTTTTGGAGCCTGCTTAGTATTCTGCTGGCAAGGCTGTCAGACTGAGCAGCCGTCAGATTGGGCAGCCTTCTGATTAGGTAACCATCCAAGGTACCAGATTAATCAGCATTGGTCTGTGCCATAGATCACCACAGAGAGAAACCTCTCCTCATTCATTCTTCCGTTCAACTTATCTGCGTAACACGGCTGAAAGAGCACAAGGGACAGTTCACATATCTGCAAAGGGGCGGCATTCATGCAACTTCGGGGGGGGGGGTGGGGAACATCAATGGGTGTCTTGCTGAGCCGTGTGGGGGCAGTGCCAGGAGACGGGGACTCACCTGCATATTTGGAGACGTTGGACTCATCCATGGACCAGAAGCAGTAATCAAAGGCGAACACCTGCAGAGAAGAGAAAACGTCAGGCGGGGGAAGTTTCCGGAAGCGGCCCGTGCCGCTCCAACTCTGCTAGGGCATCTCGGTCTACACAGAGACAAAGAGGCTGTCACAGAGTGCTACGCTCATGGCACCAGACAGGCCTTCTGGAGACACGAGCAAAGATTTAAGCCAAGCCGACGAAAGAGGCAAACATCAGCAGTGCAGAACTCCGACATGGCTTCCGGAGACTGCCAGCACGTCGCGCGAAATCATGGAAGAATGCCGCCAAAAGGAAAGTAGGGCCACGGTCAGATGTTTCAGGCCAGCAGCAAAGCCAGACAGTGTGAGGCTCAAACCTTGCGGTCACCCTTAAATCCAGAGGAAAGTCTCAACAACAAACACACCAAGAGGCAGCTCTCTCCAATATGGGTTCATGTTAGGAAAGAGGGGAAAATCCTGAAGCAATCCACATTACATCAACGTCACTTAAGATGGTTGATGGTGACTTGGCACCCGTATGAGCAGTATTCCTCCAGAATGTTCTGCATTCTTTCTGGTCTACAGTCTCCCCAATAGTGTTTTCATTGTTGCAATGATCAAAAAAGTAGTTATAAAGTGAGCCTGTTTGGGAATTAGCAACATTGGGAAAAAAAATCTTCAAAATCATACCAGGATGCCAAAAAAGGTGTTTACGGAAGTCTTTTTTTACCCCCACAAGAAACAGAAAGCCAATGGTTTTACTCCTTACAAGTCCACATTGTTCTTCCATTACCGTTTTCATTCAGTGGCCAGTTCATTAGGTATATACTAATGCATATAGCCTGCTTCTCCAACCAACAAATCAAAAGTGTGAAAGTGAATCCATTCAGCACCCAGACAGGGACACAAGGTTCACTTACTGCTTGGATGGCCCTTAGAAAGGCTGAGATGCCTGATCTAAGCATTTCTGAACATGGTGTAATCGGTATCCAGCATCTGAGAAACACCTTCCCGGGTGTTTTATGCGCTGCAGGGTCAAGAGGTTTGAGAGAATCATCCACTAATCAAACACTAGTTTTATAGCTGAAACCACCTTGTTAATAGAGTCATTTTCACACATGAAGATATTACTCCGAGAACCAGGCCCGGGCATTTCCTGGAGTTTCGGTTTCATGTGACAGAACCAGATATTGTCTATGTCAGGCGTGTTCATGCTTATACCGACTGGATTAGACAAGGGGTGGCAGTTGGGTTGAGTATGAAGGAGGCAGGAAATGATGCAAAGTGTCCCGTGGAAATCTGCGGAAAAATCTGTTTACAGTACTTGTGACAAAAGTTCCTGAATCTCGTCGTCTCTCCAGTCAGCCCAGCGCATCGGGGTCTTCTTCGTGCAAATGACCCTCCCTTCTTTGCCCTCGGATGTTTGTACTCTTCCATTTTAGCGTCACTCGCATGACGGATACATCATCCACGCGCCCACCTGCTCGCAGTGATTTATCCAGACATTTTCCATGCTCCGTTCACACATGGGAGTCGATCAGAAGTTGCCCGCAAAGTCGATTTAATGACCGATTTGAACATCTGACTTCACACATGGGTGACGCCTGGAAGGGTTCAGCGTGGCAGTGCGTGCCTGAAAGCCATTAAGGAGCAGTCACAGATGATCGGCTGAACTTTTAAGGACAATAGGAGGGCCACAAATGCAAAAAAATAATAGCTCAGTGCAACAAGATGAGCAGAAAAACTCGTCTACCTTTGAGGCGGACACACTTGATATTAGCTAGGTGTACCTAATGAAATGGCCACCGATTGCACGTGCCGCCCCTGTTTCTGAAGTACCAGTGCACTGTAGTTCTGTGGGCGGGGCTGGACACAGCTCCAGTTAGGAGTGGAAACAACCAGCAGTTCAGCAAACCTGGGTGACAAACTGGTGCTTTTCGTGGGTGGTTGATTGCTGGGGGGGTGGGGGAGTGTAAACCACTTAATTAACTCATGAATCAACGGTGAAAGACATCTGAGGTGAGCTGCTGTTTCCCAAGCAACCGTCACCTGCATGCCTCACTGGCTGCTGCCGTGTCCCGCTGAGCGCAGGGAGCTTTATGAGGGAGAGCCCACTGCCCAGGAGCGAAAGGGGGCCACCAGCTACCCGGGCAGAAGGGAGACAGGGACAGTGGAAGCTGACGGTACAAGATGGCTTCCCCAGCTGAGCGTGAGGCCTTCCAGAACTTTCTTCCACATGAAAGGCAAAAAAGCCTTTGGCAGAAATGTTATCCAGAGAAATTTAAGACACCTTATAAAATGTATAAATAAAACATTTATGCTTTCAGCTTTCTCTGAACTAGATGAGGACCAGAACTCCCAAAGCCCAGGATCGGCAAGGCTCCCCAGCCACCATGGTGGGCCCCTTTTGTTTGGGCCTCTCCTCTACAAGTCATCCAACAGGATACTTCTCCTCAGCCGTATATCAAGCACACCAGCCTGTTCAGCCTGGCTGGTGGGTTCTGGCTATGGGGATGCTAACAGCGCTGCTGACTCCCTCACAGCACTTCACTGACAACAGCCCAGGTCAGCAGTGATGATCAAAAGTACGGGCGGAACCCGGCCCATCCAAGTACCAGCTAGGAAAAGCAGACACCCAATATTCGCACCATCCCTACAGTCAACTAGAGGTCCCCGATTACATACAGTACGATGCATTTTATTACACTAGATTAGGGTTGGGAAGGGAAACCCCAAGAGAAACCTTCCAATCCTCTTCAGTCTTCCGAAAACCTCGGTCATCCATCTGCAGCAGCACCTTAATGGAATCTGGACCAACGCCGGCAGCAGATAGGTTCCCATCAGCATGACAACACTAAAAAAAGGGTCTGTCAAAACCACGCCGTACCCAAAAAGCACAGTCAGGAGAACACTGTGGTCCTGATAAGTGAGCTCCGGGTGGGAGTAGGAGATAACAATGAGCCCACCGCTAATGCAGCTTAAAGGCACAGCAGCCAGGCTCCAGCCTAGACATGAACTCTCCATTGTTGGAGCCGCCCTGCCGCCGCAACCCGCATAGCATCACCGTGAAAAGGCCTGGAAGCCCACAGCAGGTGGGATCCTCTCACGGTGTCAATGGCTCCCTAGTGTAACCCAGTTCCCATGGGGTTAATGACAATGCACGGTAATCTTGATTGTAATAACCTAATCACAAGTCAAAAGTGCAAAGCAGCGTCACTGTATGCTTATGCTGTCCAAAGCACTGAAACTTAAACCACCTTGTGTGTGCGTGCATTATGGGTAACGTCTGCAGGTGACAGACGGGCCTGGAGGGAATAGCCACCCGAGACCGTCCATATTGTCTGCGGTGACAAACATCCAGCGTTTCAGAGAAGAGGAGGGACTCCAGCGGGCAGATTAATAGCAGGGAATGGGCAGCCGAATCCCCCCCCCGGCAAGACATGACAGTGAAGAGGGGCTTAGGAGACGCTTACCTTGGGCTGTTTCCTGGCCAGGTGGACAGGAGACAGGCAGGCGGCGGAGGTGAGAGGGGTTCAGCAAAACGGACCAGGAACATGTGGAGAGAGACAAAAAAGAACAAAAATGTTGAGGATACAGAGAGCACCCTGGGACACCGCAGGATGCAACAGACATTTGGGACATCTAGTAACATATGTTATAGTCATTGCAGTGGTCTCTAATACCGTTGGCTGATAGTGATTTAACACGTGCGAGGGCTGTACCACGCTGGCGAACGGGAGCTCACTGCGGGAGGAACACAGCTGCTTTGGGTCACAGCCATCTACTTCCAGTAGAAATTGTCCCATTCAGCTGCTCACCCATTCATGCGTTCCGTCATTTGCCCATTCACTAGCTCATTCATCCTGCCGGAACACCCCCAGCAACCCCCCCCCCCAAAGGCGCGAGGGGCCAGGAGAGGTCACATCACTGGGGGAAACTATTTGATGATGGTCAAGGAGCTCAGTTGTGCAGTTGTGTCAATGGGATAGAGGGTGGTGGGGTGGCTTGCTGTCTGGAAAATAACACCAATCCTTCGGGGTTGGAGGGGGGGTTTTTCTCCTTCCCATTTCCATAAAGGATCCCTCTCGAATGAGGCCTTGTTCCAGCCTGAAGGATGCCCTCCTCAGCCTGTGACTGAGACTAACGAGAGTACAAAAAAGCAATACAGAGAGTCGGTACAGCGCCTCTGTCCCAGATACCGCGAGTCGGTACAGCTCCTCTGTCCCAGATACCGCGAGTCGGTACAGCTCCTCTGTCCCAGATACCGCGAGTCGGTACAGCGGCTCTGTCCCAGATACCGCGAGTCGGTACAGCGCCTCTGTCCATTATACAGAGAGACGGTATAGCGCCATAGTCCCGGATAC
>JAABNY020000046.1:18960756-18971627 GCA_015164015.2 Brevimyrus niger
TTGGTCATAGGAACTGTAAAATTATTTTATTCAGCAAGTTTCAAAGTTAACCCCTAATTCTAATCTCGATATATATTTTTGTCGAGTTGTTTATCCAAACATAACGTAGATTGTGAAGACTAACAAATTGTTTCGACATGTTCTCTCTTCTCTTTAGTGCGTCACTGACTTTATTAAACACTAGAGGCCAGTAGTGTACCAATATTTGCATTTAACTTCAAACCTGTGCAACAAAGTTACCTGGAGGTAATAGGGGTACGTTTCGTAAAAGCACCCGTTAGCAACTTACATTCGGTTGTATGGCTCCAACTATACTTCTGGGCCAACTATTTTTGAGGACAAATGAACATTCATTCCTTTTCCCGAAGTCGCTTAGGGCAAGCGGTTTCAGGGCGTTCAGGGTCGTGGGGCATTAAGAACCTATGGGCGCAATGCAGGCAACAACCCAGGATGGGGCGCCAACTCAAGGCACGGCACCCTCACACATGTGTACCGATGGTCAATTTGGTAACTCCGAATAACCTCAGCATGTTTTTAGACCGTGGAGAAAACCAGAGTACCCCCCGCCGACGACACAGCCACACGGAACCATGACAGAGACTCGAACCCAGGTCCCAGAGGTAGTGCGCCATCATGCCGCCCCGCAAGTAAATATCTGCCAGGTAAATCTAAGAGCACTTTCAATAGAAAATACGAATTTATTACAATATATAAAATGAAACATAACATAACACATGCATATGAAAAACATTAATAGATATACATTGTACATTGCATACTGCAATATATGTATATTTATACAGATTTTACACACAAAGATCGTATGTTTTTAAACATAGCAGTGGTGAAAAGAAATTCTAAGAACGATATCCTGAGGGGACATTGTACATCCGCACACACGGCTACACCTGCGCCTGCCATGCCGGCGGCCAGGGTGCCTTTTACCAACAGAACTGGCCGGTGACGATCGATTCGCCAGACCAACGGACGGGAGTCGGGGAGAGTTTTACTTACTTAGTCGGAGCTGAGACAATTGTTAAGAGATACAGACTCAGAGACACTAAAGGTGTGTATAACAAATGTACACCCATCTAACATATACGTTAACCTAAGATATTTCGAATCAATTCCAATTTTAAACTCAATTATTTTAAATCAATATTGATCATTTAGCACAAAAGATATGCCATGCAGAGTATATGACATCTAGAGCAGACAGAATTTGACAATGCGGAACGCAGATAGTACATCGACATACATCTGAGTGATACAGCATCCGATATCCGATACACTGCGGACTGCCGACGGGAGAGAGCAGCCCGCCGATCGGCGTCACGGGGCTCGTTTCTTTCCACAAGCACCCAGTAAGAGGAAGGCTTTCAGACTGACAACGTGTTATCAGGTTTCCGGCGTGTGTTGAGGCTGATGGGGTTATCCAAAGGCACTATATTTTAAAACTCACTGTGTCATAGTAAAATCTCGAAAAATCACGGGTCACATCAAACCAAACGTGCTCCGCGACCGGGAAGAGTAGCTAAAGGGACATAAAAAAACGCAGTAGTTTACGAATTTGTATAAAATATAAGTGATTTATGTTTTGTTAAATTACTTTCTGTATATTGACTTGTATATTTGTACTACTAATGAATGCCTGTTAGTATGTTCCCTAATGAATTTGACGTGTCTGCTAGTCAAAGTTAATTTGTAGCTGGATAATATTATAATATACCATAGAGATTAACCTTAAAATAAGATATCGAATTGCTAATCTGGGCGTGTTTGGCTTGTATTACCTGCAGTGCAAAATGTTTAGCGTAGAAACTTCAAACACACACGCCGCTTAACCGTAGCAGCAGACGCTTAAAGGACCGGTAGGCAAGTTTCCTACAAGCAAAGTGTGCTGTATGCGATCTGATACGTCAGACAGCGCCCACTTTTAACATTCATGCAGTCACAAACTGTTTAATAAAAGAAAGAAATGCTGTAACTTTTCACTCAAACACTTCAAGTGTTTTTCTCACGTTTCCACAGAAAAAACAAAGATAAAACTCTTTTAGCAGCTATTGGGACTTGGATCTGATTACAGTCCCATAGTTTCCTTGGCCAAATCAACAGCAACATGACATCACACTAAGCTTCACCACACAACACAAATCGACACTGATGTAATCATGATGTCACACATAGCCCCACCCACGCTGCCACGTCACACAAATCACCACCTACACAGTCACAACGTCACATAAAGCGCCACTCATGTTGACAGTCACATCATACGATGTGACACGCTTCATTAGACATAGCTCCACTCACGCCAGCACACAGATAAACACACCAGCATCCCCAGCACTGGAACGCACGCTGAGTTACATCTCCTCTGGTCACTTTAAAAGACAAACCAAGGGACATGACATTACATTTGCTGCACAGAACACGACTGGAGTCAGAGAGGGAGTTTCTCTGTAATTAATGAACGGCGGAGCCTTTTTCTGAAAACAGGACAGCCCTTTGGAGAACAACACCACCTCCTTCAGATTTACATCATTAGGCAGAAAATCACCTTCCCGGTACGTGACATCTGATCCTGAGCAGCATGGAGGATGGTCATGAGCAGAAGGGCGAGGCGAGCTGTCGATGGTGCCCGAGGCGGCTCATGTGTGGGGGTAGTGGTGGTAATGGTGGTGGTGGTGGTGTTCGTGGTGGTGATGGTGCTCGTGGCGCTGGGCCACCGGGACGCTGGGGCTGCTGGGAAAGACGGCCGGCGGCTCGCGCTCCAGCCTGGGCTGGGAGGGCTGCCTGCCGGGGGAGGGCGCCTCTCTGGCCCTGGTGCGGGGCCTCCGGCCGTGGCTGTGCTGCGGGGGGTGAGGCTGCGGCTGCTGGGGGGAGTGGTGCCTGGGAGCCGGGCCGTGGTGACTGTGGCACCTGGCTGGTCGCCCCCCGCCGCCCGTCGATTTGGAGCTGCCCCTGGGGGAGCGCAGGAACTGGGCCAGCGCCCTCTGGGGGGCAGGATGGGGGGGCTGCCCGTGCTGCTCCTGCTGGGTCTGTAGGTGAGGGGTCTCTGTGGGGGGGAGAGCTGGTGATCACATGACTGGGCCCAACACCAGGCACATTTACATCTTTCTTCCTTTTCCCATTTTCACTGCATACACAAGCTCCCCTGTAGCATCTACTTATACACCATCAGACATTCGCAGGAGCCGTCAGTCTGTCCATGAAATGCTATTTTTCATCTTCTATTACAGCACACATGCAAAGCGCCGGATCAAACATTGATTCTTTATAAAAATCCAGAGTCACTCAGAGTTTCCTTTGCCGGGCTAATGGGCATCACAGGCTACGGCTGGCTCACCTCCTTCAAACCTGGAGGTGTAGTTCTCTATCCCAGCCAGGTCCAGGTAGTGGTTCCTCCTCTCGGTGTTCTCATCCACGCAGTAGTGCTTCCCTTCCGGGCTCACGGGCGAGTCGACATTGTGGCCCCTACAACCGGCAGCGAGTGTGCGGGTCATAAATTTTCATCCGGAACTCTATGCTTAGAAAGCCAGTGGCTTTTCCACTGATGTTCGGTGAAACATAGACATGTACGCAAATGACGAGCTAAGGGGCAACATCCATACATGGTCACATGACCCGTCACATGACATTATGCATATTCCAACAAGTCAACAGGATTCTGAACTGATGCAATAATCGGTAGCGAAAGAGCTGAACCCAATGATGACCGCAGAAGTTCCGGCTGACCTGAAGAAGGCTGAGTGCCGATGATGGGAGCAGCGCCCGCCGTCCAGGTGCTCCTCAGCTCGACAGCGCCCCGCATCTCCATCTAAGGGGGGGGGGGGTTTGCTGCAGTCAGTGAGGGGGAGCAGAGAGATCCCAATGGCAGCGGGGAACCACCACGCCCCAATCATTAACGGATGTTCCTTCATCCCATGATGATGTTGTTTATTCTATAATATCAGAGTAGCCATTACTCTACCTCAAGGGCTTAACTTTGAGTTGAGTACTTGGGTTGGTTGAGGCCTCCATCCATTTATGGGGGGCTAGGGGGTTGCACTGGCCAGTTTTGATCATTTGGGGGTTACAACCCCCCATTCCCCCGTTATTTATACTAAATGCTCAGTTTTTACTCTATAGGGTATTAAACTTTGACTTGTACGGCAGCTCATGGTCTCGTTTACCCATAACATTATGACTGACATGAAGAAGGGTGTGACATCGTAGTGCAAACTTAGCATATTACACAGAGTGAAGAGTGAGTGCAGCAATGAAGGGGTGTATACTGAACATCTGGATATATGCCGTAGGCGCACATCGCCGTTGGCTGCCTGTGGGCGCTCTGTGGCGGGACTGCGGACCTGTGCCAGCGCTGCAGGGCTCCCTGCGGCGGACGCCGGGCGAGGGGGTGACGGTCAGCTTCACGCGCAGCGCCTTGCAGTGGCTGCCGGGCGGGTGGCTGAGGGAGGCGTCCACCACGTCGTAGATGGTGTGCATCAGGCTGGACATGTCCTGTGTGCCAGGGAGAAGCAGATGGAGACACACGCAAGACTCACGGGGACACGGACACGCAGACACACGGACGCACTCGCAGGCACACGGAGGCGCAGGCATGCAGACGCATGCACGCAGGCACACAGAGGCGCAGGCATGCAGACGCATGCACGCGGGCACACATGCTGCCCCACGGACACACAGACGCATTTCAGGCTGACATCAGGACTCCGCTCAGACTCTCTTTTGTTGTTGACCCACTTAAAGCTGACTCATCACCTCTTTGGTAACCCTGCCGCTGTTGTCGAAGTCATAGAGGGTGAAAACCCACTCCTGCCGACTGTCATCTTCCAGCAGGGCGTCATACTCCATTTCCTGTTGCCATGGAAACGGGAGAGACGCATTCTGTGACACACTTCCAATCCCAGCACACCGAGAGCAGCGTTATGCCGCGTAACTTTAATGCCTGACACACGGACTCCAGAGCCTTCCTCTAATATTCACCGATTCGTTTTTCTTTTGTTTTGAGACAAAAATGCACATCTACACAAAACTGAGTCTGACTGAGTAGGATGGAGGGGAGGCGAAGGGGCCTCACACCCCCAGGGTCTGGGGTTTGAATTTGTGTCTGTGGAGTCTCTTTGTTCTCCCTATGTCCCTGGGTACTCCAGTCTCCCCTCACAACCCAAAGACCTGTGGTTAGGCTGATGATGTCTCTAAATCGCCTATAGTATTGGACATTTGAGAAATTTGCCAAATTTCCCAGTGTCATTATTTGACAGCTGGGATGGTAGTAATGCTCTCACTTCCAAGTTGGTGCTCTTCTTCACAGAACATTTGCTCAGGTCCCGGGGTGGGTGGCGCCCCCCGTCATCTGAATGGAGGTACTGCGGGAAGTTGTCACTCCTCTCCCCTTTCTCAGGCCGCATCGCCACTGTGAACCACACTGAGATTCATCTCTCCTAGTTCATACACAGATCTGTACCAGGGTGATGTAGTTTATACAAATACATATGTAAACTGAGAAGAAGATACAAAAGTCATATAACTGAAAGAGCAGAGAAGGCCTGAGAAACTAATGTAGGAATTCACAACAAAACAACAATCTGACTGCTCCCCAAAATCAGAAGCTACAAGTTTTGTACTCACCCTCTAGGGGACAGTCATGGCCTGCAAACTGCCCCCCATCCCTCAGCTGTCTGCTTAGATCCTGGAAAGAGAGCAAGTGAGAGAGAGAGAGAGAGAGAGAGAAGCAGAGTAAACAAACAGTTACAGGGAAGGCACTTTGCCCCGAGTGGGCCGGTAGATGAGGGGACCGGGAGGCTTTGGACATCTGCAGTGCTCTTGTGTGTCACTGTCTAGGTCAAAAGATCACTGCTGCAGCCAAAGCTTTAAAGTGAGCTCCAGGTTCGACAGAGATCCAAGGCTGCCATATGCTCTCTATCAGTCTCTGTGGATCATTATGTCTCCATAACGGACTCTCACAAAGAGGCTCTGAGATCACAAGCACCACCAACACTACACACCAACTACCATTACTGCACCCACTAATACACAACAGCTCCTACAAATAAGAGTGCCACAGCAACAATTACTATAACAACAGGATATTACAACTATTACTTACGAAACAAAACTTCTACTGTCCGGCTACCATAACTCCCACTGCTACTGCTATTAAGATAATGTGGATCCTCAAACACTCAGCTTTAATTTAGCGCTTTGTACTATAATACTGAATGCTAAAATTATTGTCTTAAATGTATAAAGCCCCTTGGCCAAAACTACAGACATGCTGAGTAAATTACAATTTCTGGCTTCTAGCATTCCCCACTCTCTTATGCAAATCGTTTTATTATCAGCTCGCCTTTGGGAAGTCCCATGATCCTTTGCATGGCCTCTCAAGGGTTTAGTGATTGATGAAAGCAAAATAGAGAAGCCTGACTTTGAAGGCACCCAAATACCTGACCTACTGTGTCCCTGAGTTCCCTCCCTTTCCTCTTTCCAGTGTAACAACAACACTGGGACCCTGGAAAGCCAGTTACTGGAGAAGTGATACTTCCTGCTTGGGGAGACTTTGGGGAGATACTCGACCCCGGCCACCAGTGGAGAGCAAGGCCTGGTGCGTGTGAGTCAGCAGCGAGGCCAGGGCGCTTGGAAGAATCAGTAGTGAACAAGTTTCAGAGTCAGGACCCCCCAGGCAGCGGTCCAAGCAGCACCTGAGCTGGGATCTGCGTGGATTCTGAGCAAAAGCCGGGGGTTACGCTTTGAAGTCTGCACCTGTGGGGGGGAAGAGACCCCGGCACCCAACCAGCAGATCCACATCCACCGGACTCAGTACAAATCAGCTTCTGCGTTACGCCCCAAAGGCGCCCCCTACAGGGCGGCATCTGTCCGTGGCATCTCTCTCAATCCGAAACCCGAGGCTCGGCCAGCATCTGTACGCCGTGAGAGAGTGAGCAAGAACGCACCCGCGGGTCCCTCTCGGTGGGTGGCGTGTGAGTTATCGACACCCCCACCGTCTGCTGGAGGGGGGGGCCCGGCCCGACGAGTCTGCAGGCAGAGCAGGTCTGCCCATCACACGGGCGGCGGGCATGTCTGCCAGCTCTGTGCCCCCCTCCCACACCATAAACCCAGAGGCCTGGTTCACGTGTGCTCCCCCCCTATAAAACCACATCAGCCGCAGGGCTGTTCCAGGGAGTCCAAACGCACATTCCACAGGCTTAATGAGCTTAATGTTTCATTACCTAAGAGCCATTATGGCCGCAGCTTAAAGAGCCCAGTCAGGCAAAGGCATCATTTCCTTTGTTTTGTTGTTGTTAATAAGCCACGTGTGTTTCCTTGATTCGAAGCCACACACCTGTGTCCCCCCCATCCAAACCGCACCCCCCTGCACGAGCGTGTCGCCCAGATCCCCCATCAGACAGTGGATATCTGCTCAGGATCTGCTCACCACAAGAGTTCCTGGGCATCGGCCAGGGGCTTTATCTCCACCCCTTATCGCTTAAAGGAAGAAAACATGCACAACAGCATCCAAAGGTCGGAACATGCAGAAGGAAAACACCGGCAGCCCTGGGGGTGGGGGGGGGTCACCAACAACGAGAACCAAGCAAATCACACGAGGTCCCACAGTCAGCAGAAACATTTATGCTTCCAGATCTGTAGCAGCAAGCCAGTAATAAAAATATTGTGACTACAAAACAAAAGCGTCGCAATCCTCAGATAAACAAATGGGGGGGGTGGGGGGCTCCCTGACAGATGAACGAAGAACAGAGGGCCCGAGGGGGGTGGCATGTCGACAGCATCCCGGCTCCGTGGGGCCACACTGCCAAGGCGCCTCCGCAGCCTCCAACCGCCTCCAACCGCCTGCCTGCCTTTCATGTGGCGTAAGGTTACCGGTGGGGGGGGGGGGCCCAGTGACATGAACCCTCCCCACCATCCCCCCAACCCGCTGGTGCTCCAGAACACAGCCCTGCTTTGTTCTCCCTCACTTCCTCTCACCTGACATCCTGCCCGGGCAGCATGCTGATCTGGGAGGAACAACCAAGGGGGCTCCATCCCTGGGGGGGGCGAGGCTGGGGCCAGGCTGACCCCGCCCCTCCCCAACAAGAATAGTCACTTTTTTGCCCAAATCTTGCAGGAATGTAGATTAAAGGTACAACAGACTTCAATCATGCTGCAAATGAGTGTCTTCGGACACTGTCGGCCTCTGCATTGTGGGCACGTCGTCACAACGTCACGTGAATGTGCTGTTTATGAACATGACCAGAGCTGTTAACTTTTTATTCCCACTCCAAAGAGCCTTACAGCTGCTAAAGATATTGACAATTGCTCCCTTAAAGGTATAACTGGGGCAGGATCTACCGCTCTAAGCCTTGTGTCCCTTTAATTCCACATTTCCTTTTCGTTACGGCGTATGATGAAATCTGCTTAGCAGGAGTCAGCCTTCGTTAAGGTCTTTGGGGGCATTTTCTTTCATTATCATTATCGGACGGTTTTATTTGCTTTTACTTTTTATGACAGTGTTTTGTTGCACAAGAACAAGAGCAGCCAATGGCAGTGTTTACAGCGGAGGGGGGGGTGGGGGTTTGATGGTGCCCCCACGCTGCTTAGCATTACCATAGCCTCAGAAGAGGGTCTGACAGGAAGAGAGTGTCACCCAGACAGCTGAAGAAAATCCAGGATATGATGTCAGTCAGTTACACTGGCGCTGCAGTGTGGCTGTGGAAGATGCTGTGAATGAGGTTTGTTTTCCTGCAGGTCAGTGGCTCATATATAATATCCCACAATGCTTTGCAAAACAGAGGCACCACTGGCTGCACCCTTGAAACATACTGGAGGGTACATGGAGCTGACATCCAAATGGGCGATATTCCTGCCGGGGTTTTTTTTTTTTTTTATAGCAAACTTTGAAGCTGAGGGAGGGTGTGAAATGAAGGTCCCATAACAGGCTGCTGGAAGAATGTACTGGGTACTGGGAGGCTGCGGGTAACAGACACGGCTTAGGCAGCCTGGCTTCCAGGCGAACTTCGGAAGGCAGTAGGTGATTCCATACTCTCTGTGATCACTGAGAAAAAAGGCTTCAGAAGCAGCCCAGGAAAAAAGGACCATTGTCCTGAGCCTGGATGTGGTATAGGGGAGCGGGGGGAGCAGCCCTTTAAATAAGCAAACGCCGTCTTCATTACAGCTCAGAGTTACTGGAGGAGGAGTGAAACGGCTTGGAAACAAAAGCCCTTAATTCCAGGGGAGACCTGGCCTTGCACACAAAACCAGATGTGAGATTTCGGGGGGGTTGCTGTGGCTGGGAGAGGGAGAGCTGGAGGGGCTGATGGGGGGAGGAGCTAGAGGGTGGGGTTTGCCAAACTCAGCGCTTAATTGGCCATCGGTGCTGAAGCAGCGGCCGGCGGCCACCGGGGGCGCCGCTCTGCATGGCTGACACGAGGAAGGTACCGTTTGCAGCGCAGCCCTGCGGAGCTCCTCGGCCCTCGGCCGCCCGAGCGAAGGGGCACGCCTGTGGGCTTCGCCTTCTGCAAATCGCCGCAAATCCTGTAAACCGTGAAGAAAATTGCAGGTTTCCAGCAAATCAATTTCCTTGACATGCTCCAGTAGCCCATGTCAAGAGAGCCACTATTTATTTTTATCCCGTTATTTATTTGTGCTTTTATTCAATTTTCAGTACAGTATTCTGAGGGGCTGCCTGATTCCACCGTCTCAAGCAGAACAGCAGAGTCTCTCCCACTGAACGAGCTCCAGCTGCCCCGCAAAGTTGCTGTTTGCAGCCTCCACAGCGGCACCACACCAGCTACAGCACTACTGCAAACCCCAGCTCATGTACAAAAGTCAAAGCAAGATCTTCATGCTGGTAGCGCAGTGGGTTGCAGTGTTGCCTCACACCTCTGGGACCAGCGTTTCAGCACCTGCCAGGGCTCCACATATGGAGTTTGCATGTTCTTCCCGGGTCGCCATGTGCTTTCCTCCAGGGACCCCCCCCCACAGTCCAAAAGCAGGCTTAGGCTCTCTGGCAGGAGATGTAGGCCCACTACATTTCCCGTAGGTGTGTATGGTGTGTGAGTGTGTGAGAATGGTGTGCTAGGGTGTGGGAACGGTGTGCGAGTGTGTGAGAAAGGTGTGTGAGTGTGTGCAGAAAACTATCGTTCCCATAATTTTTTATTCCCCAAAAAAATGTCCTTTGGTTTGAGTCACTGTGTTTATGGCAAGTGGAGTGCGGATGTTAATTTAAGATGTTTTAAAATGTTTTAACTAAACGGAAGGTCCTTAGCTACCTTTTTTCCAGCCAAGATGCTTCACATAATCTACACACATACACACATGCGTACACATGTGCATACACACATATACACACACTGATGCAAACGTGCACACACACACGCAAATGTTGGGTAAACATATCTTTACGGAGACCACTCATTCATTTCTATGTACATGTACACAGACAGACAGACAGACAAGCAAACAGACCGGCAGGTTTGTAATTATATCTTTGTGGGGACTTTCCATTCATTTCTACGAGGAAAACTCTTATCCCAACATGACAACCTCAACCCCTGCCCAGCCATAACCTTAACCCAGAGTAACCAAACAAAATACGAGACTTTCACAATTTTTTGTTTTTTGATTGCATTCAGAGATCTTTTTGGGGACCTGAGAAATAGTCCCCACAATGTCAAAACAACAGATTTTTAATACACTGTAGAGGAGATTTGAACACACACACACACACACACACACACACACACACACCAATGAAGCCTGGTCCTGTCCTATAATAGCAGGCACTTGGTACATGGTTCTTGAGAGAAACAGCTTCCCGCCATTTTCGGCTGGCTCACTGACTCACCAGCATTTAAGGCTGGTTTGTTCAGGCT
>JAABNY020000046.1:18978461-18989205 GCA_015164015.2 Brevimyrus niger
ACACGTAGACTGTGCGGTATAGACACACACACACGTAGACTGTGTGGTATAGGCACACACAGCATTACGAGAGCTCCTCACATGCACGTACAGCTATTAGGGTCACGTTTCAAAGTGTCTACATGTCCACGCCCCCCCCGCCATCAAGTCCAAACCAGGAGCAGATGTGTGATGCAGCCGTGCTGAAAGACCTCGCTGTCCTGGAAGTCGGCCAGAGGTTTTTCACTCACAACCTCGCTCCGTCTGAAGGCACTTTCCACGGAAGTCTCCCCCCCCCCCGCAAGTCTGACGGCCCCATCCGATGCTGAGGGGCAGGTTCAGTCACACGCGTTACACGGTTCAGTGGCTGCCAGAGTATGTTGAGCGGCTGACAGCGAAGACGACGCTGACGAAAGGTAAAGTACGTTGGCCCCGGCCTTTTAACACACGGCTGGGAAATGCGGCTCGCATTTGAGGGCACGTTGGAACAGGAGGAACAGGATCGAGGTGAAATGGACTGATTTGTGGCTCTAGCCGAATGCTAAGTGGGATCTCGTTTCGGGAGAAAATGTTGCTAAATTACTGAGTTCCTTTCACTGAAGTGCGGATGTATGTTATGGGCTGAAGGGAGCAGAAACCTTATTTGTCCCAGGTACCTAGGGGCTTCACCTCTCAGATTTAATTTGAGGGATCAGTACAGCAAAGACTGAAGGGACTGAATTTCATCATATTGGACCAGGCCTGAGTCAAAAAAGTATGGGACAGGGGTCACACCCAGGGCAAAGTCTCCCCCCATGAATAATCCTTGGCATTGATCAAGACATAAAATAGCAAAGCCTAGAAGAAGTGCTCACCTTACATCCAGTGAACAGGAAAAGCTCATCTTAGGCTCAACTAGTAATAAGGTTAAATGCTTAACTGTGCAAGTGCTGTGTGAGCACTGTGGAAATTACGCTTGCGGTTAAATTTAGTAACAAATGCTCAGGGCAGCGGGGATGGAATAAAAATCGATATTCAAACTCCCTCCAAAAGTTAAACAAGAAATTTAGTTTAACTGGCATCTCATGCTCACATTGTGTTATTCTGTCTTTCCACAACCCAGAGACATCTGAAATAAAGACCCCCTTTCAGTGTTAACATCTTACCGCACGGTTCGTTTCAGTATCACAGCCCCTTCTATGTAGGGAATGCTCCGGAATGACCAGCTCCCCATCCATGCCCCTCAGCCACCTGTTCCTGAGGGCCAGGAGCTGGCCTGCCCACTCCTTACTTCTTTAAATCCTTGTTTTTCATGGCCTCTCACCGTCTCCCTCATCTTCTCTCCTGCTGTACCTCCACTTCGGCTCCAGTAATATCAGAGATCCCTAATAACTCACCCCTCGGTACTCTGAAGTCAAGGCCAGGCAGCTGAGGAATCCTACCTACGCAAGCCTCCCTAACAAAACAAAACTATGAATCGTCTGAGTATCCATAACTCATCTCCCTGGAAATGCCACTCTGTCTGGTTGGCACGTTAAGTTCTTTCAACTTTGAAATCCTATGTGAAATGTGTTGCTGACTTTTGGAGAGATCCACAAATATCTATATTGAATTTTTGAATTTAGTGATCATTGTTAACACACCACAGTGAGCAACAATAAAATGTGTCCTCTGCATTTCACCCATATGTGACTTTTTGTGACATAGCAGGGGACGGCTAATTCAGCACCCGGGGAGCAGTGCTTGGGGACGGTACCTTGCTCAGGGTACCTCAGCGGTGACTTGCTGGTGGGGGATTCAAATCTGCAATCTTTCCATCAAGCCACCACTGCCTATATATTAAAGGCATCAACTGCAGTGGAAAAATACATGCTAATACACTGCAAAGCACAAGCCCTCTGTGTATCTCTATGGCCCCCCTGGCCCCATACTGACAGATTTGGAAGCTGCTCCTGGAAGCTAACTTTTTAACTTTGACCCCTGACCTGCAGGCTTCCAAACCTAGAACATAAGAAATTTACAAATGAGAGGAGACCATTTGGCCCATCAGCTTGTTTGGGGAGAACTTAACTAAATAGTTCAGATTTGTTAAAATCTTATCTACAGTAGTTCTGATTTAAAGGAACCCAGGGTTTTAGCTTCTGCTACACTAGCAGGAAGACTATTCCATACTCTAACTACATGCTGTGTAAAGAAGTGCTTCCTCAGATTCATTTTAAAATGTTCTCCTGCTAATTTCCACTTATGGCCACGAGTTCTAGTATTTAAACTAATATTGAAATAGCGATTTGGCTGAACAGGATTCAGACCTGTTAGAAACTTATATACCTGGATCATGTCCCCCCTTAGTCTCCTTTGCTCAAGGTTAAACAGATTCAGCTCAGCTAACCTCTCCTCATAAGACATTCCTCTAAGACCAGGAATCATTCTCATAGCCTCGCATCATGTGAGCAGCGATCAATGAAAACCAAACCAGGTCTACAACTGAGAATATGACTATGAACAAGTGACCTGAAATAAATGAAAAATCACCTAGCAGCCAAACAGAAGCCATTTTTATGTCACAAAGACAAACTGGCTTTGGTGACCAGCTGATCTTAGCTGATAGCTGAACCTTGGGCAAAGAAAAGGGCTATTCACCAACATACCGGCAGAGGTTGAAGAAATTTTTTGCCCTCAACAAAGATCTTAGACATTTAGTAGAATAATTCATGTTACTCTAACTGCTTTGGCACAAGATTACACTGCCTTGTTTCATAAAACAGTTGCGTCTTCTGCTATCCGATCTCGTATACAGGGCTTCATTTCATAGAAGTGTTTTGAGAGGAATTTTCTGTGTTGTGAAATGGAGAGTTCTTAAAAACACGAGACATCAGAAAAATGCATGCAAAGGTTACAATCTCGCAGCTTTCCTAGAAAGTCTTTGGTGCCTAATACATCAATACTCATACAGAATAATTATAGAAACCCTGGAAACTTATCAAGGCAACTAAAAGAACTAGTGAAGTTCCTGCCTTTTGCCAGAAAATAAGTCATCAGCCAGTCTTTATGAGTTGCAGCTGGTTTAGAATTTCATTAAAAATGTCATCATAGGAAGAGCTCTCAGGCTGTTCAGTGAGTAAAGACGTACATACCTCTGGCAGGTTAAGCATGAGAGGCAGACAGAGGTTCAAGTTGATGGTACGTCATTAGATGACAGCTATGCACACACGAGAGGGACTGCAGCGCCTGCTGGCTGGGACATCTTAGCTGACTAAGTGCCTGGAAACCTGCTGCATGTCTGCAGGTTACCGGACGCTTGCACTGTCCGAGGCACCCCTGGGCCATGCTGTGTGGCTAAGCTACATAAAGTATGACAGAGAGCAGAGTACACGAGATGCACAGGGGCCCTGTAGTTATGGTGCGACGATCACTTTAGGAGAACTTTGTGGTTATATTTTACTCGATGGGACAAAAATAATGCGGTACTTCACTCTTACTTCATGTATATTTCAACCAGGGACAAACTGTTAGTTAAATACTGATCCCATGTTTGTTCTTCGTTAATCAATTATGACAGTTCTTAATTTCATGCAGTTACTATATTTGTCCACAATTTGCACTTTATAGTAACTGTGTAACTAAAGTGCTACCAAACTATGCTTCATAAAAACATATTTAAGATTGGAATGACATCATTTGAATAACTGTAATTTAGGCCAATCACCTTTAATCAACAATTTTAAACATTTTTTGACATCAAGTTGTAATTTGCAACATATGTTGACACATAAGTACAAGCTCAGCCAGTCCAAGCAGTCCAATGACTGCAAATACACGTACAGTGGTACCTCGGTTTTCGAATTCACTAGAACTCCAATTTCTTGAAAGTTAAACAAACCAGTTTGACCTAGAACTCGATCTGAATATCAGAAGTCAAACCGTGAACGCTGACCTAACATAAATTGTACGCCCCAGGAAATGAGTCATACTACAATGCAATTCTTACTTGAATGCCTTCTCCACAGACTGGACAATTAACCAAATAAGGCAGTGCAACATTACAGTAACTAACAATAAATAAACCACTAACTTATGCGTACTATAAGAGCATTTATGTAATTTATTTAAACTTTATTATACCAGGTAAACCCAGTTCTCACTGCTTTACGTGATATTCAGGAGAAATAGCAGATTACGCATCGGAACTGCCTGGAATACAAACGTCATGTGTGTAAGTAAACTCTTCAGCCAATAACTGCAAAGGTGTGTCGTCACGGAGGTGGTTCCAATTTGTGCAGCTGGGTGAGAGGTCGCAATGCATCTAACCGTAATGTATTGCGTCAGGATCAGAATGTGTTGCTTTAAGCCAGCGCTGGAAGAAAGTTGAACGCACCCAATGACTGGAAGTCGAAGGAAGATCATTCATTGTGCTCAATGCACAGGCCAATGCAGATCTCTGCCACTTTCAATTGATCAGAGAAAATCTCTGTACTGTCAGAATAAAACTTTTCCTGTTCTAATATTACTGCCAGTATGTTTTTGTAATCACCCCTTTCCCTGTGAGTTGTGAAACACATTTGTTTTTTGTTACAAGACATGCAGAGAGTCTTGGAAGATCTTTTTCAGGTATTATATTAGCATAAGAGTTATAGTAGAAAAACAATGATAATGGCATTGATTTGCACATGCCAAGTTTACAGTATGAAACAGACCATGCACAATAGGACTGTAAATACCCACAGGTTTTACAAGAAGTTTAAAAGAAAAGTGCAGATATGGCAGATTCTCCCTTGCCGCTGGTTCAGTCGGGTGTGCACATCGCACGGATGCTGGCAGTGTGTTTGGGCTGAGGCACTGCACTGACCCTCTCAGTCAAAAATACCTCCGGAATCTTCTGAGCCCCTTGGGCACCCCTTCCTCACTACGCCAATACAGTCCATCACCTCAACCACCCCCCCCCCCCCAAGCCTATAAGACGAGATTCTATCACTCTGGTTCTGATTAAATCTCTACCTCTTAAATGACTGTTTTAATCACCCAGTTATCCTGTCATTATCCTGGTTTACAAGCATTTTCGAAGGAGGTTTTTGGCCTGGGGCCCAAATCACAGAACCCTCCCCCGCCGACACCACCACCAATGTCCCAACCCCCCTTGAGGTCTAAACCCAGCCGAGAAACAAAAGCAGGAACTAATGGGAGGTGGGATAGTCTTCACTCCAGACCTTCAAATGCCAAGTAATTTGAACCAGAAATCCATGAGCCTCTACTTCCGCCGCCAGAGAAAGGCGAGGTTGATGCCTGGCAGGGTGAGGGGGGCCAGCTGAGTGTGAGCTGGGGAGTGCAGTCCACTCCAGTCCCCTGTGTGACAGCTGCAGGGACAGACTGTCAAGAGCAGACTGGCCTCAGTGACATTTCCATCCTTCCATTCCCCGAAGCCTCATTTATAAGATTATCCCCAGCCCAGGACATTCAGTAGGTTCTATCCGAATCCCAATCAAGGTACACCCCCACTTAAAAAAAAGAAAATGTATTCAACAAATGCTTTTCTCCAAAGTGATGGACATTTGTGAGAGCAGCATCAGACAATCCCTGGGCAACAGGGAGTTAAGGGCCTTGCTCAAGGACCAAATGGTGAAAACATTCCACGGACTGTGGGATTTGAACCAACAACCATACAATCACAGCTGCCATGTCCTATATCATTAAACCACACAGCACCCCAAAGTGTATTAGTAAAATCATGCTGCCAGCCAAGGGATTCAAACTGAAAACCTTCTGACCATGAGCACAGAGTGCTAACCCACTGAGCCACATCATGCCCATCTATTTGGGCAAAGAGAGGCTCTGACCCGGGTGCTTCGGCACACCAGCTCACAGCTTCTACCCCACCTAGTACTCATTTAGCTCAATGCATAATCGGCCTTGCATAGAATTGTGTATTTTTAGGAGAGAGGAAAACAGCCCTGTTTTAGGATAACACTTCTAGGTCTTGAAAATCATCATGCTATCTGTTCCAGCACAGAGAAAATCACAATCTCATTCACAGCCCCTGACAGATTTTGCATCGAAAGTGCTTTTGGTGTGTGTCTGAAAGCTTGCCATGAACTTTTGCTATTTTGCTTTTTTCGATTAACATCCACCAGTAGCCAGTATGGACTTACAGCAGGTCCAAACTTACATAAAGAGATATAGAGAACCTCCTAGATTTTCAAAAGTTGTTCACACAGCACATCCAACAAACAGGCTTGACATTTTTATATGTTTTCATAGACATGTCGTTTTCCCTTTGAAAAAAAAAGAACTTGTTCAACTTGTTTTGCTTTCCACCAAAGCCATAAAATATACAGCCTGATTCAGGGGTCACCAACCTTTTTGAAACTGAGAGCTACTTCACGGGGACTGAGCCATACGAAGGGCTACCAGTTTGAAACGCCCTCCTAAACTTATCTAAACTTCATGTATAATAAACATATTTTAAATGCTTTTTTAAAAAGATTTTGTCATTTTCAAATCTATTTAAATGCACATGTGATTAAAGAAGAATAGCAACAGGATAAAATTAAAAATTTTAGACACTGCACCCTGGTGAGTTGTACTATCTTTACAACAGTTCGGTGGGCGACTCATGTGGTACTTGGGGGCACCATGTTGGTGACCCCTGGCTTACACTCAGTACATAATTGCACTGCGTGTATAACTATTAATAACATAGTGTGCCACAAATTGATTTTCATTAGGTAGGTGCTCACTGAACCACATGGAAAAACATCCCATATATGCAGTGGGGTTTTGTATTTAATTATTATTATTTTAACAATCTTTACTATTAGGATCACAATGCATAGTTATATTTTTACTTATATATTTGCCTTTTCATAATATGGATGATAATCTCAATTACGCAGACAGGAAAAAAAATCCACAAAAAAAACAAAAAAAAAACAACGAAATACCCAAGAGGACTGACCGGTGGATATATAGGTCTACTTGCGGAAATTTAAAAATGCGAAACCTCGTTCAAAACACAAAATACATTCGTAAAAAAACGCAGGAATGAAGGCACAAAAAATCATAAAAAACGACTGCATTATGAAACAAAAATTATAAAAATGCACACGGTAACACGACTGGATGCGGGCAAAACAAGGACACTTTCAATCACAAAAAATCAGAATTTAATTTAGTCAGGTATGTAAAAAAAAAAAATCTCACATAAAATTAATGTGTAATAATTCTCAAAACCAGTCACTTAGACAAAGTCTGTTTTTAGACAGACAGTGTCGCCGCGCATCCCCTAATACAGTGACGCGGCCGGTGGTACCGCCGTCTTACCTGCTTGTCTCTGATTCTGCGCCCCTCGCTGTCCTCCTCGCCTCTTCGGGACGCGGACGCGCCCGCAACGAAACTGTCCCCTGGAAAGAAGCAGTGATCCGCTTGTAACATCAACTGCCTTTCTGTCAAATATGATTCTTAAGTTGGTAACAATTCAATAATTCTCACCTTCGGGGTTTTCCCTGCGTTTGCAAGCTTATTCATCCCAGTGGTGCATAAAAAAGAATGATATAAAAAAAACAATTATTCCAAAGAAAATTCATTTTTTTTTTTTATGCTGAGCATGTAGTTTTATGATGCAATTTATTACTGGGTCACAGACTCCGGTTCTTACCGTGTTTCGAATTGAGCTTGCCCATTGTTTCTTACAACAGTGCTGGTTTTCTTATTAATTTAAACGCTGCTGCACTGACCCATCATATAGCGGCAGTTTGGCTGCGGAAACTACATTATTCCAATGTCGAAGGCGAAGCAGAGCCTCCAAAACAACATGAATAGTCCTGTAAAAGAGTCCTTGAGCAGTTTTTAATAAATACCGCACGCGAGACGAAGGTGTCTGTACCCAAGTTGCAAGGAGCGCGTAACTTTCATTTAGTTCGCTCCGCGGCCACAGACCGGCAGCCACAGGGTAAATGGCGCGCCCTACTGGTGGAACACGTCGTCTTCCACCATGGAAGTTTCTAAACTAGCCTGTGACCCGTTTGTGGACCAACCGCTGTAACAGGGCTACATGACAGAAAACAACCGAAGTACCACATGAAAAAGTATTTTAACTTAGCTGTAATTAAATCAAAATAACTATTCCAGCTATTAGGTTAGGCTGAATGCAGTATGTGTCAGCTACAAAAGAGGAAAGGGGTCTGATAATCATAGGTGCTGTGGGGGGGAGGGGGATTATGGACAATTACAGAGAGCCCTGTGTGACAGGGACACTAACATTTTTAGTCTGTGTTGGGGGCCCAATATGATATGCTTTCATGGGGCCCAAAATCTCTGGTGGACCCGGTTGAAAATCAGTACTTTTTCAATGCAAAATGTTGCAACTAGCAGACTTCCAAAGATGCCAAACAGTCAGCACTCAAACTGTTGAACTGGTCTCAAAAACTTTAAATTGTTTAATGTGTCAAGTGGCAGAGTGTCACATATCATGACAGCATGTATCGAATTGCATGGGCAATGAGGAATGGTGAAGCTCACTAGTGGGGACAGACGGACCCATAACTGGTTAGTTGCTGAACACCATAAAAATACAGTCACAAAAATTACCACAGAACTGAATTAACAACAATTGCGTCAAGACAAACTGTGAGCTTTACAAATCTGGAATTTATGGATGGTCTACCATTTAGGAAACAACTGAGATAATTCAATCTATCTTCCTATGTACGGGTGGGTTTACGTTTGGAGAAAGTGAAACAATGCCTTCGATCCACAATGCCTGCGGATATGGGCAGCCATCTTGCCGGAATCATCATGCCCAATGATTCCATTGTTGAGAAGTTTAATAACCAAAGAATATGTGGCCATTTTAAATGACCAGGTGCACCTTATGGTGCAAACAATGTTTCCCTATGATCTTCACTTATTCCTAGTTGGTAATACACCCCGGCATACCACTAAAGACACTCAAGAGTCAAATCAAACCACATCAACTCCATTGGCTTTTTATTGTTATTTCAAACAAATACAGTCAGTACGGTAAACAGTGAAATGAACAACATTCCTCCAGGACCATGGTGCTACAAGGAACAGCACAGAACTACAAAGCCAAACAGAACAACAAGAAATGCGTGTGTGCTAACATGTGCGGTCCTTGCAGGACAGTAAAATAAGGCCAGACTGGCACAAACGAAGACAACATGGCACCAACCAGTGCCCAGTTCTGATATTTACAATGGCAAATTGTAGTATATTGTGCAGAGATGTGAGCATATTAATAAAGACAAATGTAGACATGACAATGGTAGAAATGAAGAACAACGATATATTGTTAAACTGAGTCATGAAACCATCAAGTCAGACATCAAATTCCATGGCCTCCCTAGTTATGAGATCCAAAAATCACTGAAGTTTTATGGGAGTTTCACAAGCACAAACTGAACAGTAGAGCTCTACATCCTTCATCCCTCAAAGACCTGGAGGCTTTCGTTCTTGGAGGCTGGTCCAGTCTCCCACTACACGCAGTTCAGGACTTGTCTGGCGGCATTCCACGAGGGACTCCAGCTCTAATGAAGCCAATGGGTGGTTCTGCTTCTTCTGATCTTCTGATGACCTTTATATCAATATATTGTTTCTTGTTTCCATTATTCTGCCTACCCTCTCCCCTGTATATACATATATTATTTTAAGGCATAGTACATTTGTTATGGGGCCATATTTTTTCTTCTGACAAGCTGAAGAGGGCTGTAATTCTCCTGGCATATCACGCTGGAGCCCTCAAACCACTCCCTGAGCTTTGTAAACTTCAAGCCGCAACACTTCTGACGGCAGGCCAAGTCCCCCCCCCCCCCCCCCCCCGCCCCCAATGTCATAAAGCTTCAGGTGTGAAACGGCAGTGAGCACTGCGGGTGCAGCAGTGCCAAGGGCCCCAGCCATCATTCCCTGAGGAGCAAGGCGGTTGAGCAAGAGGACATTCCAGTGTGTCACTGGGAAAAATGCGCCCTCATCTGCAGCATAAACACTCCTTTGTTGGAAGAGACTCACCATACGTGATCATGTTACTCCTCTGTGTCACTCACACGCCCCCTGACACACACACACACACACACACACACACACACACACACACACACACACACACACACACACACACACACACACACAAGTCAAAGGACACACAGACGTATACAGACACACAATATATTTCTCTCTGTAATTCTGTTATTTAGCATTAATGTATTCGATCTTTTTAGGTTTAATATTTCTGATCTAGAACATAAACAATGAAGATGGGGATCATAATAAATTATAATAAAAACTGTTGCATGCGCATATTGTTTCAACAGAATATTACCTTTAAATGTTCTTTATATAACATGTTAGCATAAGTCCAAACCAAATGAACACCCTATTATGAACCAGTATTATTGTCTTTGAGGAACAGGAAGTGGAGAGTTAGTGTCTCGCAGGTTATGGATAAGAGTGGTTTAGGCTCAGGAGAGCTGACTCACACGGGGGCGATGAGTGACCCATCTGCCGCACTGCGGCCTCTCCTCTAATCACTCGCTCGTGCTGGCGGGACGTGTCAGCATCCGTGGAGACTCTCCTTGGCTCCTGTCAAAGCTGACAGTCATAATTATTGGGTTTCTTGCCCTGCCATGCCAGCCTCTCCCTCTGTGGGCGGCGGCTGGAGGACAGCAGCCCCAAGCCAAGCGACGCAGGTCTGCGCAGACTGCGCTGTCAGGACAGCAGCCTCAAGCCAAGCGACGCAGGTCTGCACAGACTGCACTGTCAGGACAGCAGCCCCAAGCCA
>JAABNY020000046.1:18989305-19006360 GCA_015164015.2 Brevimyrus niger
GCTGTCAGGACAGCAGCCTCAAGCCAAGCGACGCAGGTCTGCACAGACTGCACTGTCAGGACAGCAGCCCCAAGCCAGGCGACGCAGGTCTGTGCAAACTGCACTGTCAGGCGGGTATCTCATCTGCTGCCGAAAACCTGAGAAGGGAAAGACGAAAAGGACAAAGACACAAAGAAGTCAAAATATGAACAAATGAAAACAGAACACATGTGACTAGCAACTGCAGATATGTCAGGATGGTAACACTTAACTTAAAGCTGTCACCCATAATGCCATATAGATACCTTCAAAATGCATTATAACGGTCAGTATAAGAATTATTAAAGCATTGCAACATCTTCTATTGACAGTCATAGGCACTATAGTGCTAATTATAATACTTCATAAGCTCCAGTGAAGCCATCATTTATAATGCACTATAGGTACCTTCATAATGCATTATAAGGGTCGATGTAAGAATTAAAGATGCTTTATACTGCATTATGAAGGTATATATAGTGCATTATACATGAGAGCATCATAATGCATTCATAACGCATAATACACAAGGCTACAATTTGTTGTCCCTTTTTCAGAATATTTTCATCCATGTTTATAATGATTCATGAATGGATTATATGTGTAACAAATGTGTTCATAGACTCTTATAGACATGGCATTCATATAAAGTGTTACTGTCAGGATTGTAACTGATCAGTTATACCCTCCTGTACTTATATTACTGTTCCTGAAATATTGAGTACTCTGAAACCGTTGGTGTAAAATCTATAACCACTGAGTCAACTCTGATTAAACCACGGTGAAACAAAACCAACACAGGCCAGAGATGGAGATGAACAAGTGTCTCATCTGAGAATGAGTGGGATTTGGCCAACAGAAGTGAAACTGTCTGCCCCTCCCCCCGGTGTAAGGATTTCATCAAGACAAGCACCCCTTACGGAGTAAGGGGCAAAGACAAACTTACTTGTGACATAATTTGGCTTTAAAAACCAACACAAAGTCTTCCAAAATAACTCATCAAAGAAAACTCAGCTTATTTTGGAAAGAGAGAAACAATATCTGTCTAATCCACTTTCTAATTACCTTAATTTCATCTTCTTAAACCTAAATAAAAAATAATCCATTTCCAGTTTCCTTTCTTTTGTAATAAAAAGTATGTCAGTCTTCTCTTTGAAGTTTTCATTACTGGCACATTGAGTTCTGCTCAGTTACTGTGTACCAGAGTGCTAATTCATTTAGAGGATAAATGTTGTAGTCTTTGTTTTAGTTGGAATGCTTTCTGGCAAAATAACTAGCGTCTCTGAACGGCGATAAAAACTTTGAGAAACAATGAGGCGTTTGATTTTTTTTTTGTCTCAGGACTGCATTTAAACAGCTGCCTGGTTCTTGGATGCAGAACAGAAGGAGTGGAAATGGCCTCCAGGGTTTGCAATTACTGTGATATTTATCAGGGTTTATTTTGGCTTCGTGGACCTACCTTGATGATGGGACTTTAATCACCAATCAGACGAATAAAATGATTGAGGTGGATGCTGATATCTCATCTGTTTACATGTATTTATCCTCCAGATTTGCGTTGATTGAGGAAAAAATGGGAAGGTCAATCAACTGTGGAATGATATCTATTTGTGTGTATTTGTGAATGTAAACATATGGAGATACACACTGCAAGCTCAAAACGCAGCATTTAGTCATGGAATCACAGGACCTCTACTGAACAGCATGTATCACATCAAATCCAGCTTAGATCTTCAGACTCACTATTGGAATCCCGAAACTCCTTGTGCAGTCAGAATGGCATGGATCCTGTAGAGCAGGGGTCTCAAACTCCAGTCCTGGGGGGCCGGAGCCCTACACAGTTTTTGGTTCACCCTCATTTAACACACCTGATTCAACTCCTTGTGCTAATTACCACACAGCTCTTGAGCTGAATCATTTGTGGTGGAACAGGGAAAGAAATAAGCTACACAGGACTCCGCCCCCCCAGGCCTGGGGTTTGAGACCGCTGCTGTAGAGCCAGGAGCTTCTAAGGGTTTGCAACTAGATTTCCATGTCATTGCTGTCCCTGCTGGTACCACTGGACCAGCTAGTGTGACTATTCCTTCCCTAATAAAAACCCAGTCTTGTTTTGAGCCTTTCACTGACATTACAAATGGCTTTACACTGATTTCATCTGCCAACAACCATACGAAAACACCGAAAGCCTTAACTATACAGCCAGGAAGAGCGACTCTGCTCTCTGACAAATATGGGCGAAACGTTGACCTCCCAAAAAATCTCAAACCACAACAATACTGTTTTTCCCTCATAAAAACCAGCAGGGCTACATGTGCATTTTGTTTTATTTTCCATTACGAAACAGCTAGATTACATTAAACCACATGTTTCCAAATGTGTTTTATATTATCTTTATTTATAGTAATTATAGCAAACAGGAAAACTGAAAGAGGGCAGATTAAAACAATGTGACATGACTCTTTGCTCAGAGGGAACCATAAGGAAGGAGAAATTCCTGAGCAGTCTTTGTTTGTTCCCAGACATCCCTCATGTCTCTGCCGCTTAAATACCCGCATGCAAAAAGCTTTAAAGTACCCAAAGGGTGGAAAATATCAGTCAAAAGCTCCCGCAGGATTTCACACTAGTGACATACCTCTGTACGGTTTTGTATGATTCCAACAAGAGTCTTAATTCCTGGATTCCTAATAGAAACGCAGCTCCTAATAAGCAATTAATGTTCAATCCAAAAAATACCCAGCCTTTACTTATTGCAGTAACTTTTGCCATGAAAGTTATCTTTTTTTTAAATGGAGAACATGCAATGTAGTAAATACCATCACATAAAGTAAATATCACTCGAAAAGTAAAACCTTAAACTGAAACCATACTGAAAACTTCGAAGAGACTTGGGAACCATCTATGAAAATCTCACATTTTGGTCATTCTCCGTTTGGAGTGGGGGAGCATGTCACAGTAGTGACAGGACCTAAAATCATGCTTAAAATATCAGACATGGCTCCAAGAATCAGCCTGTACAGTTGGTGTGTAACTAAATAACACATTTCCCACATGATTTGTTTGACTCTTCAGATTTTATCGTGTACAGACAAAAACTCATCACACAATCAAATTTCAACATTTCAGAAGCCATTGTTAATAAAAAACAATATTTTTAAAAGCTATGACTTGTTTTATGTAACTTATTTAAAAAATACAACTATCACAGAGATTTTTGTCACTTGTATTATTTGGATACTTAATACAGTATAGTGGTTTTTGCTCTATTAAACTACTTCCCTGAGACAAAAGACATAGTAGATGAAGAATCTCAAAGAATGAGAAGGTTAGTCTATACTTGCTCACTTTATTTAACAAATTTCTTGATATTTTTGTTTCTACATAACTTCAGCATGTGACTTGTGTTACGCAGGACCAGCCATAACCAATTTGTTGCCCTAGGGAAGATTTTAGCTGTTGCCCCTTGGGTCCCTGCCAGTTTCATCTGTCATCATTGTGTTCATGCACTCACACACAAACCGAATAACTTCATGTCTTTGAGCTTTTACTTTATAAACAACAAAACATGTCACATAAAACAAATTATGATTACAATATAAAAAATGTTATTGCTGTCATGACCTGCGCGTCCAGCCCTCGTGTGTGCCACGCCCCCTCATTACCCATGCGTACTACCCCGATTGTGATTACATGTTTCCTGTTATTTCGACTTGTGTATTTCAGTCCGCGTTCAAGCCTGCTTCCCCGGGTCTATCATTGACGTTGCGTGTTGCGAGTTTGTTTCCCTACCAATAAACCGCGTTGGCCCTTCTTCACGGCTCGTTTCGCCGGCTTCCCGTTCCGACGTGACAATTGCACATAACACCATATTAAAGAAAACAGACATGTGCACAGACATAAATAACCTAATTACTAATTTTAAAAAAATGTTGTAGAGACCAGCACAAACACAGATAAGATTTATAAATATAAAATACATAAATGAAAAAACTGTATTACACAAACCTTATGACAAAATATCAATAACACCAGTGACAAATCTGGCATTTTACATTGACATATATTAGGAATTAAGCTAATAATTTTGCAAATATGATAATAGTCCACATTAGCAGACATAATAAGGTGGTTTTGTGAAAATGATTTTTAAAAATGTGTTACAGTTCACATGCAATCAGACAGTCAGTGATTCTACCTGCACTTGCTCTTATGTAAGTGTTTCGGTGCAAAGTACTGTGCTGCCGGTTCTATGACTCCTGCTAGCAGTTCCTCTCTGTCTCTCAAGGTCTCCCACTTCTCTGATCCTACCCACTCCTGGCTCCACTTCCCTGTTTTGTGCTCAGAATCGCTCTATGTAACTCCCTTGTCCCATCTCTCTGTAGGACTGACTTCTTGTCACTCCCTGCATTCCTTCCCCCTCGTTCTCTCTGTTGTGTAGCTCTAATGAGCCACACCTGTTACTTGTTTAATCTTCCCTCTCGTTTCAGCCTTTGTATCAATCACTAAAGGGTCCTCTCGCTTGCTCCCTCGTCAGTGGTGTATATTGTGCCTCCCTGTCTTGAGCTCCCCAGTTAAGTCATTGGCGTTGCTGCCTGCCATGTGCCCTTTGTTCTTGCTGGATTTTCCCTTCTCTGTTTTGAGCCCCCGTGGTCCAGGTTCTTTTGCCTTGCTTGTTGTTTTTTGTTTAATAAAGCCCCTTTTGGTTTTCCAAACAGCTGCATATACCTCTGCCCTTGCCTGTGATGTGACACTTCTTCAGCATTTGATCTCTTCACAATCTATACACAGACAGTATTGGGGCTTCTTAACGCAATGCAGCTTATATGTTGACCGCCACCCCAATCTGTTTCCTTCCAATGCAGATCGGGTGCATTTTGTTCTTTCATTGCTAACTGGCAGAGCAAAAGATCGGGCATCTTCCTTGTGGATGGGAAAAAGCCCACAGTTAACCTCCTCCTTCACTTTTCCAGGAGGCATTCAGGGAAGGAGAAAGCCTGGGTGATTGACTGTGCGATCTCTGGCAAGGGAATAGGTTGGTGACTGATTTCACCCTAGAATTCCAAACCTGGTTGCTAGGCTAGGTTGGTCAGCCTCCTGCGTACAAATCCTGTGGAGGACAGCGCTTAACCCAGAACTTTAGGTGGAACTCGTGTGCCGTGGTAAAACAAAGGTGTTTGTGGACTTGCAACTCCCCAGTTTGGATAGCAATTTATCAATTGACCCGATTCACCTGTTGGCAATTCATTGGAGCCAGAGTTGATGCAACTTGGACATACTCCCCTTTTGCCAGAAGAAAGACGGCACCAGCAATGGAACCACCTGTGGCCTTGCGGCGGAGGAGTCAGCCATGTGATTAATCGCTGCCCAGTTCGACCTACCTGGAACCAAGACAGAGAAGCTAAGGTTGACGCATCTGCCTCTATTTCAATGTCACACTTACACAAATAACCATTCCTGTCACAGTTACCTTTGGTGAAGGTGCTGTATGGAGTTTTGCTCTGTTAGATTCTGGTGCTGCTGGTTACTTTGTTGATGTCACTTTCGTCAAACAACATTCCACACCGGTAGAACCAGATTCATTGAGTCTTTCTTCTAGTTATCATCCGCTTGGCCAAGTGGATCAGGAGACCAACAAAGCTCTTTGTTTTCTTTGTGCTTCCAACCCTGCCGACTGGGTCCGTTACCTCCCATGGGCAGAGCAGGCCCAGAACTTCCTTATTCAACAGTCTCCCAAGCTGACAGTTTTCAGTGTCCGCTAGGATAACAGCCCCCGCTTTTCCCTTATGATTCACAGCCCACGGAAGTTCCAGAATTTGATGACTGGTACTGCAGGGGTCAGAAGGTGTGATGTATTGTCAGGCTCAGGTCCAAGAATATCAAGCTGACTGTCGGTGCAAACCGCAGCTCTACATCCTGGTCAACGAGTATAGTTAGTAATGAAAAACCCTTGAATTTCCCTTGTGAATCATCAAACAAGTCTGCCCTGTTATCTATAAACTACAGTTGCCTAGTGTGTTTTATCTCCTTCACTTTTCAGGTATCATTGCTGAAAAGGGTGAAATGTAGCATCACTTTCTCAGCCTTAGGAATGCAATTCCACCTGCACCAGTTGGAGAGGCCCATGTTGTCCAAGCCCTACCTGACTCCCGACGCTGACACGGGCATCTGCAATACCTTGCGGAATGGGGATACAGCCCAAGAACGGTCTTGGGTTCCTGCTTCAGACGTCCTTAACCTCGACCCGGTGGTGGACCTTCATTGTGTTCACCCTTCCAGGCCAGCGCCACATCCCCATGGTTGTCCCTGGTGCACTGTACGGCCTCCAGGAGCTGGCTGTTGGGGGGGAGAGTTCTGTCAGGGTTTATGTACAATCAGATGATCCACCTGTGTTTGTTCCTACATAAAGCATACTGAGATAGCATTTCGGTATCGCCATATCTATAATGCATGCCGAGCAGTTTCTCTGTGTCTCTCGAGGTCTCCCGCTTTTCCGATCCTGCTCCATTCCTGGCTCTGTTTCCCTGTTTCGCCCCCAGACTTGCCCGATTAATTTACCTGCCATGTCTCTCTGTCGGATTGACTTCTCTGGCATCCAACCTCTCTGCAACCGATACTTGGATTTCGATCTTTGCTCAGCATTTCCAATGTCTAACTGCCAATGTAATCAATACAATCTATAATTACGCATTTGGGTCTCCTCAGTATTGTTTTGCGAAATGTATCCACTTCCCTCGCCAAATGGAGAATGATCCAACTCCTTAATACACTGAAAGATCTTTAACACATGAATACACAGAAAATATCGGTCCGTATGTACAACCGAGAACCAAGAACAAGAAGAAAAAGAAGAAAAAGTCCTATTTAGTCAAATCTGAGCAAATTAAAATATGTCAGCCCTCTCATATAAACTGCATTAGGGTGTGTTCTGATAATGTAATATGTCACACCAAAATTTTGGAGCAAAGTAAATGCAATACTGAGTTTGGAAAATTAAACTGAAGCTGGCTCCCCGCCATCAGCTGTAATTTCAATTCATGGTCACTACTGTTGTTATGATTTTTAGTACTGTGTTAATATTACTAATTATTCAAATATATATGTCATCAGCACAAGCTATCTTATTGTCAATTTGCTGCAAATAGCATCAGATATAAAGTACTTCATAAAGTACTTACAATATGAATGAAGATTAATTTGTCAATGAAATGTAAATTGTGCTAAACTGTTTTGTATTTGACAACAATGTTACAGTTTTTCTAAATTGCTGAAGCATGTTTCCTGAAACCTTCCATCCGAAGAGTATATTAAAAAACTCCCATTTTTGAAATTCCATTAATAAAACATTTGACTATTTGTCTTACAAAATCAAACAATCAAAAAACTAAAAAAGTTTCCGGCAAGTAAAAAACATGGGTAATGTCACACCTGATCGCCAATCCTCCTGTGTGCCACGCCCCCTCATTAACTTCGTGTGGAATCCCTATGTTACCAGCTTGTTAGCAGTTTCTACGTTTCTTGTGCATTTCAGTCCGCATTCAAATATGTTTCCCCAGTCCAGTCATTCACGTTACTTGTTCGATGTCCTGTATTAGGATTGATTCCTAATAAATCTCTTGTTTCTGATCCCTTGTCTCCCTTTTCCTGCTTCCGTGATCTCCATCATGACAAAATGACTGGACTTGCCTCTTGCTCCTACTTTGCTGTCACAGAGGGTCCCTCCAGCTCCAGCATCGAGGTCACCTGCTGCCCCTATGGTGTCCATCTCTCGCCCGCTGGGGTTCCCTCGGGCTCCCAGTATCCCCCTGCCTGTCTTTCTGCCGCCTGGTTTTATGCAACCTGTATTTGCTCCTTGTTCCTCCATTCCTCCATTGCTCACTCCTGGTCCCTTCGTTCCTCCTGTCGGTGTTCCCCCCATGTTTCCATTGTTGGTGCCCCAGTGCCTGCCTGTATTCCCTGTCTTTTGTCGTTTTGCTCTTGTTTTCCCCTTAGTGCCCGGTGTGTGCGTTTTTTTTTTTGGGGGGGGGGGGGTTCTGTCACGCCCAATCGTCCAATCCTTCAGTGTGCCACGCCCCCTTGGTAACCTTGTGTGGAATCCCTATGTTACCAGCTGTTCTACGTTTCCTGCCATTAGTCTTGTGTATTTCAGTCCGCCTTCGAGTATGTTTACCAGTCTAGTCATTGACGTTACATTTTGATGTCATATATTAGGATTGATTACTAATAAATCTGTCGTTTCTGATCCCTCGTCTTCCTGTTCCTGTTTCCGCAATCTCCATCATGACAAGTAACTATAGTAAAAAATATTGTTCAGCAAAAAAATTTAATATTTGCATTATTCGGTACTCCAAAAAAGTTACTATAAGGGACAAAGCAAAAATATCCAAATGTAAGGCACATTATAGTAAAATATTGTACAATTACCAAGCCAAAGTCAAGGAAAAATATTCATTCCGCTTAATCATCATGTCTCAGTGTCAAGACAGAAAACTCTGCAGACACCACAGAGAGTGCTCTACCTAGGCAACAGGAGAAGAATCCTCTATTGTGACCCATCCATACCTTGACATCAACTCACATATGGAACTTGTGCTATCATCCAACACATATTCTGTATTGTAGTCACACATTTGTTTCCTCACTTGTTTAGAGACATGTGTGAGCAACTATGAGTCATTGTGTTTAAATGACTTTTGTGTGTTGGCTGTGGTTAACTTGGGCAGCCTGTGTTAAGGTACAAAATTTATTTTGATGAATGAGAATGTTTTGAGTTTTGCAAAAAGGATCACTCAGATCTGAAAATCATGTCTAATTAGGTGAGCACTGTTTTTAGTCTTGCCAAATGAGTGACGGATTTCATAAATGAGTTTTGACAATTGTTTTGTTCCAAGAATGTTTGGCAATTTTGTTCCAAGAGTGGGGTTTAGTGTTTTAGCAATTCAGAACAACTGTAACAAAAAATGTTAAGGCTTCCCAGACTACTCGAGCAGAACATTTGAATTATATGTATTGCTTATTTGACACTATTGTCCTTTGCTAATTTTAATGAAGGCTGTCATTAATTCTTAAGTGGAGTATGAGATAAATATTACTAGCAGAATAAGCTATTAACCCCCTGAGAAATGAAAATCCCATATATCCACTAGATGGCGATAGATGGTCGTGTGAAAGCAAACAAAAGACCAAGAAGGCATTTAAAAAAGTGGGCCTAGCAAATGTCAAGAGAGAGGAACTTTATAAATGACTTGGAGATGGTCTTTTTTTAATAACTTGAACTCTCCATGACTCAGCACGTGTTCTCTCACCCACATAAAATCCACATCTCACAAGAGCTCCAGTTAATGGATGACTTCCTGGTCTGCTGGATCCTCATCCACCTCACCAGCAGGTCAGTTTGTATGAATACAAACCTGTGTCTGAGCATATGATGAGTAGCACAGGTGCCCCACAAGGAACTGTCCTTGTTCCACTGACAAGTACAATTTGTGGGCATGTCATCTGCAGAAGTTCTGCATTAGTGAGGTGTTTTACTGGGGAGAAAGGAAGTACAGCTTGTAGGTTTCTTAGTTTCTGTGCCTTTCACTTGATATTAGTTCTACCTGTTGAATGTCTCCCTGTGCTAGTGTTTGTTCATTGGTTAATTGATTGTCTTATACCTCTTTCTTATTTGCCCCAGTTTTCAGTGCTTGCCCTGCATTGTCCTCCATTCAGTCATTGTATTAAGTGTTGTCACGCTACTCTGAGCTGTTTCCTTTTGTATTTTTAGTTTCCTCAGTATCTCCTGTTATCTCTTGGAGCCGCTACTGGATCATCGCCTTCTTTTGTTTGCTTGGACCATGCCCTCTACCATGACAGACGATCCGAAGGCTCTGGAACACCTGCCCCACCTCAAGTTCTGGTCTCTGTTCAGGCTCGCTCGTGTCCCGCCCTGGGGAGCCAGCCGCATCTCCAGTGTCCTGCCCTGGGGAGCCCGTCACCACCCATTCCAAGTGGTGCTGAGCCCCTGAGAGAGGCCATGAACAAGAGGCTACTGGGCTGGCCCAGAAGGGGCGTTTCTGGCTCTGCCCAAGTCTCCTGAGTCTGACCCACAGGGGCCCACTCATTCTGATTTGCCCCAGTACCCCTGGACCTGAGTCCCACATTCTGGCCTCCTGGCTTCACCCAAGGGTACCTTCTATGGTACTGGTGGAGGTTCAGTAGGGGGCCAGGCCAGTTCTTCATTTCTTGTAAGGGGAGAGAGGGACATACCAGTCGGGCTAGGTGCCTGGACCCAGTTTCCTTCTTGCCCACCAGCTTCCGTCCTGCAGTCGCCTCGTCACTGCATTTCTCCAGACCTAGGTATACTTCATGAGGGAACCACAATCCTGTTTCCCACACAACAGTAGTTAATATCTTGCTGCAGCACACATGTTTCAGTTATAAGGACTCTGTAGTATTTCACAAGGGAAATGTTTGTACCAGAGTTTGTGGTGCTGACCTGGTGCTGAACACCAAGTCCTCATAAGCCTGGGCCATCACTTCTGTATCTGAGGTGCTACATTCTCTGAGTGGAAGGCATGATAGTGTATCTGCCACAACCAATGATTTACGTAGAACATTGACTGCTTTGACGTTGAAATGCCTCAGACGAATGAGTGGGCACTGTCATGATAAAGGTGCTGAGCCAAAGAAGCAGTTCAGTTTATTAACCCTTAAAAACTGACAAATGCAAAATGCATTGATTTTAGCATTCAGTAATCTCAGGCTCTGGATGGGTATAACTCATGGATATCAATTGCATAGCGTTGGAATCAAGAGAACTTATTTGGTCCGTTAACAAACAATAAAACGTTATGGGTTATTCACATTAGATGGGAAAACAAAGCGCATATTCACTTCTGCAATAATCCATGTACTACGCTTCTGTGGAAAAATATTTATTTTAAAATGTATTATAAGCCTATAAATAAAGGGATAGAAAATACATAGCAATTGGCTGGAGTTATACTATAAATAACAACAAAACACAGCGTTCTATTTATTAGGAAGACAATTACTTGATATTTTCGTATTTATTTACAAAAGTTTGACATCGAGCTCCATCAACACAGTTGAAAGAGAACGGCCCCATCATGTAAGTGGATCACGTCCCACATGTAAACACAATGACATGCTAAAGCGTTGGCTTGGTTAAGCCGAGCACTGACTCCTGGAGGGTTAACAGCACTGCCTCGGGGTCCTTGTGAAGACTGACTTTGTCCAAAGACAAAGTCATCCATTCCCACTACTGTACAGTCATGGCTTTCCTTAAGGTTGCTCATTTGCCACTGGAATGAGATGAAGCGAGACCCTGAAAAGAGTGTAGAACCATCTATGGTGGATGGCAATCTGCAAGAAGTTTATGGAGTAAGTGTTAACTCACCAGTCCAACTGCCACATATGTCGAGTTACTGGAACCTGTACTATCTAAACATCACAACTCACCTTGTTATTGCAAATGCTGAATGTTAGTTGTCTGTCAGGTAAAATAAAAATGCTTCTGTATTTATTAATGCACAGTTTATAAATACTACTTAGATGCACATTTCAATTTCTCTAATTCAATTTTTTTCTGTTTCCTCCAAAACATTCATACAACAACGCTGAACCATTCGTAAACATTCATATTTTTTCAGGGTATGTTTGTGTTGTTTTTCTACAAATCCATAAATCGTCACATAAATGCCTGTACGGATATTTCTCATCTATTTTGTTCATGCAGAGCCTTTATAAATGAGCCCCCAGGATTCCCACCCTCGTTTTACAATTTATTATTTTTCCTGGCTTGTATTTGGCCCCCCTGGCCTTTACTTGTTCCCGTTGACACCCCCAGCCGTCATCTGAGACCTGGCTTTTAACTCAATCCTAGTATTTATATGAGGAAATGCAGTAATAAATGAAAAACAATAAAATATAATATAATTACAATTTCACTTCAAAATATGATTAAGAATCCAGAGAAAGCTGTAAAGGGTGGATCTCTAAGATGGATAATTGTGACAAACAGTTATCGCAGGTTGTCACAAGTTCTGGGGAGGGGGGGGGGGGGTTGACATGACAGCATCTGGCCAAGAAGGTAATGGAACAGGCTCCCTAAAAAAACATTCACAAAGGATTTGGAGGGACAGAAATAACACTGTAGCCCCAGGAAAAAAAACTGGAATTTTATTCAGTAACATCTACATTAATAACAATTCATATATAATTTTGATTCATATTATTTAGGTGTGTAACCCAAACCTGAAACCTTGTTCAACAATGAAGGTAATTATAATCATGTCCAAGGAATGCAGAAACATGAATTCTGCTACTTTTGCAAAGGGTGGTTTACTGTTCGAGGGGAGAGTGCTAGGAGGTAGGTTGGCGTAAATAATGGAGGGATGGTGATGCAATTTAAACTTGCTTGCAGACTGGCATGTTCACAGCTTCATCATCCAGACAACATACACATGAATTATAACAAATCCATGAATTAAGGAAAATTCGAAAGAAGACTGGAATGAAGTCAGCGTGTGTCAGTAGTTGTTTTATTTGCATACATTGAGAGATACAGATCATAACCCAAAGCAACAGCCTTCACACATGCACCATTTCTCTGTGCCTAATCTGTAAAGGTTTCTTAAAGAACATGCTGTTATACTGCGCCACCTTTTGGTAGAAACACATAACTGCACCTCAAGTCTTGCTGTTAGAACTACAGTCTTGGCAGTCATCACATTGTCTATCAGTATTCTACTTTTTATTGCTTGGTCAAATGTGTCACCCTTATAAGCAGAATATCTTTTGATTGGGTTGATCTAGCTAACTAGTGCAAGGGAAATTCAGGTAACATGTAATACAAATGACACATAAAGTTCAAGATAACTTTTGACATAATTGTATAAGTAACTTCTGCAGTTAAGATACACCTTGAGAACAATCATATCTATGCGTACATAGTCTAATTCTGACTCTGTTGCCTGTTTCTTCAGCCATTCGTGTCATTGTCCTCTGATAAATGCAGGTAATTCCTGCACCAAGGTGTAGTATGTCTAATATTAGAAACATCTCACAGTAGAAGACATGCTAGAAAAGGCAGAGAGACACTGAAGCCTATGTACAGAGTGGGCTAAGGTATCTAATAGGCTGTGCAATTCGAGCTACGTATACAGGAAAGCTTCTGATTGGGTTGTACAAGTTTTAGAACCACCGCCTCCCCCAGCATGACTAGGGAAGATCCCTTCGAATGACCTCTTGGCATTGAACAGATGACAGTCATATGCGTACTATAATATTCTTTCAGAACTATTTAATGCATGAATACATCTGCATGATCTATAAAGCTTTACAAATCTGAGGAGCATTTTTAGGTGAACTGATTCTTGGGAGGATGAAAGTGATGTGTGGGTCTGTGCTGTTCCAGAATTTGTCGATGACAAGATACAGTGATACAAGGCGACAACTTACAGCAGTATAATACAGTCCCACTGCATGGCCATGCTGTCCATTAAGGGGCACATTATTCAGTAGGATTCCAATAGGAACAGCTATTCCTGCAGCACCGTGTGCAGGCATACCGAAATGGTGACATCATGCTGTTCAAGTGTCTCGAACAGCCGCTGCTTTCTATTTGTCATCCATGTTTGTTAACAAGGTCGTTTCAGGTCCAGGTTCATCAAAAACATGAATAAATTGTCTTTATTTATTCCCCCACAGACAACCGACACTGAATAAAGTAGGGCTGGGGGGATGGGGGTATGGAGAGCTATGTAAGCGATGACAGGGGGGGGTTAGCAATGTGTCTTCGTAAACGTGTCAATCCTGAGATCGGAGAAAACGCCTCAGTGGGCCGTACAGCCCCCCCCCCCCCCCACTGCCGCCAGGGTCACAGGGGTGCAGAAACATACCTGTGCTATTCCGCTACCTGCACCCCCGCGCAGTTGTCCTTACTCTCCGATGCTATAGCTAAATACTCCTCCCTGAAAGAGAAACAGACGCATCTGAGTCACGTAAAAAGGGCCATCAAGGCTTTTGAGGGTGTCAGAAATGAGAGGCGATGTACCCCCACCCCCCCCTCCCATGGCAGTGCAGTACTGACCGCCATCACACCCTGAAATACTGAAAGGAAGGAAGAGGAGAGGGGACACAGGTCACGGGGTGAGGGGGGAGGGGGGGGGTGATACTCACGCGCTCTGTCTTAACGCCTCGTCTCCAGCGGCAGAGATCTTCTTGTAACAGTAGATCATCTCCACCAGGAGCCACAGCTGCAGCCCGATAATGGAGACGTACATCATGACCTCTGAGATGATGGACGCTGGTCCCCTAGTGGCTGGAAGAGAGCACTACATCACGTCCCCGATTATTCAGCCGTGTCGACGAACGCAGGCGCCGTGATGGACACGGGACGCTGCCGGTTTTAGGGCCTAGTGGGAATATCGTGAGGTGGGCACATTCTCGGCAGCAGCATCTGTTAATTGAGAAAGCAGCGTGGGCCGTTCCCTCGGGGCCTGGGTTAAGCGCCTTGCTCATGGACCCAACAGTGAAATCACTCTACTGACTAAAGGACTGGAATCAGCAGCCTTGTGATCACAGACACATCATCCTAACCTGCTGAACCGTACACCACCTACAGTATAATCAGTGATATCAAGAGCTCATTTACATGTATGATTTATATACAACACACACACACATATATATACATTGTCATATTTACCTGTATATGCATATATATATATATATGGCTGTTAAACTCAACATAAAATATGACGAAAGTACTGTGTTTCCACTGTGTTTTAGAACTCATGATAATAAGATACAGTGATATAGTGATACAAGCCAACTTAGGGCAGATGGGTAAATATATACAAGGATGTAACGGAATACATGTAACAGTGACACGTATTCAGAATACAAAAATTAAGTATCTGAATCCAGTCCACATTACGTTTTAATATTTAGAACTCAGTTACTTTTTTAAAAAGTAAGATAATACTGCTAGATTGCATCTGCTATTATATAAATATAGTTGAAAATTTTTTTAAAAGATATGCCGTTTTTTTTTATTTTTTTTGTCTTTGTTTTACATCATCAGGTGCACACTTTGTCCTTTATCCAATAGAGGGCAGTGGTAAGCTGCAGATCAGCACAGGCAACAATGACCTACTGTAGTGCCTTTACATCTTGGAAATACAAGCATCATTTATCCAACTTTCAGACAAAAAAGAGGAAATTATTTTACTGTTGAACGCCAGTTGTTCCTGCTAATAATAAAGACTCTGTCCGCATGGATGCTTTCAACTTCTAATTTAAAGAAACATATTGAGGTAAGCAATGCTTTCAAGTTAAAACTCAACCAAGTCAGTGCTACCTGCAAACCTAGGTAGCATTATACGTCCCCTACTTCCCTTATTGGTATGTGCTGGTCATCAGCTTTTAAACTGATGTTCCTGAAGTATAGCACAGCATTGCTGCTGTTCAGCGCCTTTTCAGTCACGGCAGAACCCTTCTTGCCCCAAATCGTAACCAAACGAGAAGGTCCTTTTGATGCAATACAATAGTCAGATATTCTCTATTGAGTTAGAAGAATTAGAGCAAAATTGTAATGTGAAGATTTAGACACAGGTCCCCACAATGTAAAGTATACCTGGACCAGACAGACAGACACACGCACACACACTTCAGGCATGCACATGGCCTCCCCCACTTCCTAAGAGCCAGCCTACCTTTGGCTACCACGGAGAGGTGGACCACCTTGCTGGCCGTGGTCTGGAACTCGTAGTAGGGGTAGGAGAGGATGCGGTTGAAGAAGCAGCGGTAAGTTCCTGTGTCATTGAACGTGACATTGAGAATGTAGATTGAAGCATCCTGGATGTCTGCTGTTTTCTTGCTGCCGTTCCAGTCCAAGCGGTCCTCAAACTGGTCATTCATAATGGAGGGAACCTCCTCCTCGTAGTTGTATATCTGAGCAGAGGGTAAAAACGTCAAGAAAGAACATGCGTTCGGTTCATATTATATAGCAAGAGAACATGGAAAATGAAGCATTGCTTGGTCTGATGTCTTGAGCCTCAAAGATTGTTCACTGTTCACAAGTCAACTAGCCCTCGGTAATGGTAACAGTAAACTGTGTCCTTGGAGGAACACAGGATGGCTGTATCTTGGGACCCAACAACCCTAAAAGCGGTTCTAAGCACGCTGCAGCACTCACATGAATATAGCTCTGCTCGCCTTTGGGGCGGAAGTACCAGTTGACAGTGGCGGTGGCCTCCACCTCGCCCCTCTTCTTACAGGAGATACAGCCCAGCTTGAAGCCCTGGCCGGCCACCGCCTGCGTGTCCGAGTCCACCTCTGCACAAGCGGCCTCGCACAGGGACACTGTTCCGGGATAGAAATAATCGACTTTGCAGAGTCACTGACGCTCGGCCCAGAGAGAGGGAACAAAATGAAAAATAGGAAGTTGGTCCACAGAAGAGATGGGAGCGAAACTGCTGGGACCTGCGAGGCGCTTATAGGAACCCATGGGCTGCTGTAATTATGGGAACAACGTGCCCAGTGTGAGCAGCAGTGGAGTGGAACCAGTGGAAAGTGGTTAAACATAGAGAGAACAACATGCTACCATGAAGTCGGTGACCCAGTCCAAGCTCCGAAAGTTATTTATATGGAAAGGCTCAAGAACCGCTATCCATAACCCGGCCCCAAATTGCAGAGATGACTGGACGCAATCTGGCCCAAATCAGCCTGTACAATGGGTTAGGGATCTTGAAAATCATTCCTATAGTTATCAAGAAATACACTATATAAACTGTTCTGGCATATATTGCATATATTTTGTTCTGGGATCTGACTACAGGGATTCTGTAGTCAAACTAGCAATGTAATGTAGTTTTGCCCTTAGGAATCCTCTCCTTCAACATTGACAAGTCATCATTATGATGCTTCAACTGCTTCTTAACCCAAAGGGGGGGGGGGGGGGGGGGGCAGGAAAGACACGCCCCCCCAAGACGGGGCGGAGGGAGGAAGAAAAAAAAAAAATAACTTTTTATTAAA
>JAABNY020000046.1:19015241-19068487 GCA_015164015.2 Brevimyrus niger
CCTTGTTGATGCTAGAGGTCAGAGGAGAATGGGCCGACTGATTCAAGCTGATAGAAGAGTAACTTTGACTGAAATAAGCACTCGTTACAGCCGAGGAATGCAGCAAAGCATTCGTGAAGCATCCCACAAATCTCCATCAACTGCAAGATGCTGTCCTATCAATATGGGCCAACATTTCTAAAGAATGCTTTCAGCACCTTGTTGAATTAATGCCACGTACAATTAAGGCAGTTCTGAAGGCGAAAGGGGGTCAAACACCGTATTAGTATGGTGTTCTTAATAATCCCTAAGGTGAGTGTATATACATACAAGGGACAAGTGTGGGCTATTACAGAACACTAAGGACTATGACTAACAAGAAACAGGTGAGCATAATCAAGATGCATTACAGACAAAACACTAGAAAAGACTAAAAACATGGGCACAGAACATAACTACAAGCAGGAGATAATAAGGGGCATAAGCAATGAACTAACAGAGATACACCAACAACTTTTTCAGGGGTACATCACAAAAAAGAAATGTTGAAGCATAACTAAATAACACTCACATGGAGATACTGTTTAATACTTAGTAACTGCAAAATAAATAAGTCTACAGTGAGTCATGATATGTACCTGAGTACTGAAGAATATATTGTTCATACACTGCTGGTTGAAGCCCATGTGGTCAGGGCCCCTTGGAATAGGACGCCCTAGACCCCTATTATTCAAATCACGATCCTCAAGGTCTGAGCACTGCTGGTTTTCCAGCTTTCCTTTACCTGTGTGTGTGAAGCCTCTGACCAATCCGAATAAGTAATTATTAAACTAGCTACCTGGGAGAAGCGAAAACAAGGCCTGGATTTGAAATCGAGGTCCAGATTTGAAGAACTCTCCCCTAGACTGTAGCCTGATGAGATGACCAGCACTGTTCATAATACAACTTTTTCAATCTGTTTTCTTTTAACGCATGTTTTTGAGAATGGATCAGCCAGTCCCTGCAGGAACCTAACATTTAGCATGTATTGTCTTATATAAACGACTTTATATATCGGCACCAGGCAGACCGAGGAATCGCAGGAGCAAAGACATGGAGACCTGCTTGTTAGGGAAAATACACCTTAAATGAACTACAACAGGCACCGAAACCAAATGCACAGATGCAAAACACAAGGTTGTCAGACGTAAAACTGCAAGATGCACACACAGTGGAAGATTTACACACACTAAATGCACATGAAGATTGGACAGGGTACGCATAAGACACAGGCAAACACATGCAAGACAATAGGGAAATGCAACCATCAACATTAACAACAACAACAATACAACATGTTAACTAGCAACACACTGATTAAAACTAGGTCTATTGTTGTTCAGAACTGTAGTTCATTAATAAGAAAATAAAATGTAATTCCTGAATAATGTGTAATGTGCAGTTGTTCAATTTTACAGTGTTCTATGTTTACAAATTATCTTATACAAATATATCATCATAAAGTGTTGTGTATATATTACTTTTGTGAATGATAAATCTAAATTAGCAAATTTTCTCTCCCTATTTTTCACCCAGGTGGGCAATCAATTTGTGTAGCGTCATCGAGCACTTTAGTGACATCAGAACGTCATTTGGCACCTTCTAGCAACAAATTTACCTGCAAGAAATCAACTGGGAGGAGTCAGTAGGCCAAGTGGCCATCTCTGGGGCGTGAGCGTGAGTCTGTCCGGGCTGCGCACTGCCTAAAGCCCCGGGCTTCTCAGGATCATCTTGCTTAACTGGATACACTGTTCATAAACGTGGTTAGGTTGATATTTTTAATTGCAGGTATTGTTTCTCTCTTTATTGGAAAAATCACTCAAACCCGGATGGTGATACATCCTATATTTACTTTGGTGCCATTGTACACAACATACAGTAAAATTCCACGCAGACTGAGACATTAAACAGGAACTTAGTTCTTATGACCAGATCAATGAATTTCTATACTCTCTCCAGTTAGGGTGTAAAATTAAATTAAATCGAATTGCATATTGTCCCTGTTACAAATTGCTCCAGCAGGTGCTCTGTCCACAGTGACCCTGACCATTTTCAGCCACAAGGGGGAGACCTAATCCATCTTCTTCACTGCCTGCAAGCCTAGTTTTCATAAGCTGATGGAGGCCCTTGAATTGCTGAAAGCCAAATATCCCATTTATTTTGCTCCTGCTATTATTACCTTCATTTTCCAGCAGACATGAGTTCACGCCCATAAACGTTCTACAAGGGGCAGAGTGTCGGGATAATGTTAATATTCAACAATGAACGACTACCCAGGACGTCAACCGGTACATGGCTTTGAGGGGGGCAAAATCTTGCTTCTCTGTGACGTCATGTTGTGGTAATAACTGAAATGGTTGAGTTAGCTATTAATGATTAGAGTCATGCTTTTTGACGTTTGTGACCTGACCCGCCGGTTCCATGACACGATGCCATTACAATTCTCTCCTTGGCTGCAGAAATATGATTCAGCAATCTGCTGCACACTTGGTGGCCTTCATTAGGTTTTTAATACGGCCTTGCCTTCATGTACTGTATTGCCTTCCAGTAACCCCAAACTCTGCTTCCTTGAACTCGTCTGTTAATTATTCAGGAGGGTATACATTATAACAGACCATGTTTCAGGACTTCTTTCAAAACAATTTGAGTGCCACACTTTTTGGAATAGTTATGCTTATTGCGTTATTTAAATTTAGCTACTTTATGTGATTTGCGGGGGGAGGTGCTCAGTGGTTAGTGCTGTGGCCCGACAGTCACAGGTTGATTCCTACTGTATATACTGTCTATTGCATGAAGATCACTTGTTCTTCAGTCAGGTTTTTCGAATTAAAAATGATGAATGCACGCTTAGTTGATATGTCTGAGTGTGTCCTGTGATGGAATGGCTTCTGATCCAGGACAAACCCTGTTCATACTCTCCGGTTCCTTCTCTGTAAGGTCACCCTGTGACCCTGTACTGGAAAAGCAGTTATGGGAGATGGATGGATAGCTGTGATTTATCATTAATAACACACGCCACAGAACATCACCAGACGCCATACTGTAAATGTTTTCTATTGCAACACTCAAATCCAGACCTGCGCCTGCATTCTGATGCCGGAATCTGCCTCATTTCCTTCCTGCTCATTTATCGCCTGTACTCAGCACTCAGTGAAAAGGACGTTCACACATTCCAGCGACACCTTCCTGCTGAGCATCGATCGGCTGCAGTTATTATCGCAATTTCCCAGTTGCCGTATTTTTTGTTTTGTTTTTTACCCGTTTGGAATCGGACGGTTTCCTCATTGCATGATTACATTACTCACGACAGGAATGGCATTTCTGTGCTGCACCCTTCCCACACCCATGATAGACAGTTAGGAATCTTTTAATTAAACATAGAGCATTTTCGCTGTTTCATTGTAATTTTATCTTAAGGTTTCTCTAAACCCCTGGTTCCCGCCCATTGTTCGCATGCCATCGTCTCGGATCAACTGGAGGAACGGACTGTGCAGCAGGAACGGGGCTTGATGACATGACTCTCGTCCCTCATCATGGCCTGCTTGTCACATAAAACAGGTGTCTCTGTGTCTTCCTCTTTCCCAGACCGCAACGTAAACATGAGCATGCCTTTAATCCTCTCCTTCAACACAACGCGGTCTGTCCTAGTGCTCATCAACCTCCGTTTCCAGTCTTCAGCCAGCAGGATATAATCCACTATTTCAAGGCTTAAATTGCACAATTGTTGCAAATGTCTCTTTCAATCTTGTTAAGAAGTAACAGTTTTTTAACCATTTGCAGAGCTCCTAGTGCCTATCATAGACAGTCGCATTCTCAGCTGCATGCTGTGAATGCCAGTCCCCTGATTAATTAGCTTAGTCACTGCATGGACAGGTGTGGTGTGTGTGTATTTATGCTGGTTTTATGTGCTGCGTAGTGTCTGTTTTTTATTGTAACAGAAAAACATTATTTATACATTTCAATGTTGAAGTCATTGAACATTGGTCAGTTTTGTAACACGTAACAGCAGTTACTGCCTACTGGACCCCCCCCCCCGTCTCCCGACGCTAACGTTCAGTCCTTATACTCCACAATTTCAATACAGAAGATATGGGCAGGGGTAAGAATCTGAGTGACTTTGAAAAGGGCCTTATCATTACAGCCAGACAGCAGGGTCACAGTAGCTCAGAAACTGTCAACATGTCAACCACAATTACCCAACGTTAGTCTACTGTTCAATATTTCCCAGACCTTGACAGGAACCTTTTTTATGACATAGTCAATATTTTTCACTTCACATAGGGGTGGTCATATTGTTTTGGCTCATTGGTGTGCTAATCTGTGTGTGTGTGTGTGTGTGTATGTATGAATGTGCATGTGTGTGGGTCAGATATACATTACTCTGTGGGGACCAAATATCCCCATGAGGTGATAAAAACCTGTTATTTTGATATTGTTCGGACCATTTTTTCAGTCTCCATAGGAGGAAATAAAATCTGTAGAAAAATCTGTAACTGCAATCTAAACTTAAATGCCAAAAGTCTTGTATTTTGTTTGGTTACTTTTGGTTAAGGTTAGGGCTGGGTAGAGGTTAAGTTTGTCATAGTTTGGATTAGGGTTATGGCATAAAACTAAACGTCAAGAGTCTCCACAAAGATATAGATACCCAATCTGTGTGTGTGTGTGTGTGTAGTGGTGTGGCCTTTCAAGTATCACATTAACACTACTGTTTGTTTCCATTTGGAAATGAAATTGTTTCACACAGGCTGGTATAATGATTGACACGACTGACAAACTGCATTTAGTCTTTATTGATAATCCGCTCAATCTTTTATCGATCATGTGGCTAAAGAATAAAGAGTGAACCTGACCCCGTGACCCTGCGGTGCTATGTGACCCCGCCATCTTCCTTTTGTTGTTCTCTCTATGGGTCACACTTCCCCATGTTGGTGTTTCTGTTTTTCATCACTGCATTTCTTTTCGTTGACAGTCAGATTTGCTCCAAATGGTGGCCTGTCTTTCAGCTGGGTCAGATGAATGTCTTCCACCAATGTACAGTAAAGTATTGCACCTGGAGCTCCCAGACAGCTGGATTTTCCTGACAGTTGAATTTTAGTCTTGAAACACACTGAACACATGTGTGTTGAGGTCCATGTTCTTCCCTTGTCGTTGTGGGGTTTCCTCTGGGGGCTCTGGTTTCCCCCCACAGTCCAAAAACATGCTGAGGCTGATTGGAGTGTCCAAGCTGCCTATAGGAGTGTGAATGAATGGTGTGCGAGTGCCCTGTGGTGGGTTGGTACCCCATCCTGGGTTCTACCTTACTTTGTGCCCATAAGCCCCGGACCCCCTGTAAACATGAACAAGTGGTAACCGAGAAAACGATGTAGCGCATTACTCGTTTAACTTTAATCCTTTTATATACACGCACGAATGATTATTGCGCTGTTATTTTAACATGCTCCAGTGTCACTGTTGGATGAATTTGGATATTTGATACAACACAAGAGATCACTAGGTAAATAACACCAAAACAAGCGGAAAGACTACTGAAGTGATTGGCTCTATAGGCATGTAATAATACACAGGATAATGTTCAGGAAATGACATTTGTATTGTGGAATAGTTTTCTTAGTTTTTTTTTTGTCAGTTTAGCGTACATTAACAAAATATGGTTGTTACTTATTATTTTGAACTTTATATTTTTATATTGATATAGAGTCACTTGAGTGAACAGGTTACTTCAAGACCTGATACGAGAGCTTTTACAGTAACTGCTGTCTTCTTCCTGAAGGACTCTAATACTCACCGGTACTTTATGTACAAAGCATAACAGGCTTAGAAAGATAACTAGATGCCCGCAGCTTGAATTGCTCTTAACCTTCATAATGTCCAGCAGCTCTGCTATGGAAATAAATAGTCAGGTTTCCACTGAGACCAGTAGGGCATGTGGGAGCCCTGTGGCTTATTTTTGGTGTGTCCTAACATATGAGATCTGCTGGCGTTGGACAGGTCACTCGTTCTTCCGAGCCTGTGACATGGTGGGAATGACCCTATGGGTTTTCATCCTTTACGTAAACTGATGCAACTGGGAGAGAACACAAATAACAAATAAATACAAATAAAGCTAAAGACTGAGCAAGTCAATGAACAAAAAGGATTTAATTCACGGAGTAGAGGACATTAAAAAAAAACAGAACTCGTGGTGACTTCAGGATATCGCTTCAACAGAAGAAACGTTTTCCTTCATCTGTCCCCAATTTTCACTTTCGAAACCACTTAACCTGGTTTAGTTTTCTGTGGTGCTGAAGCATATGCCAAGCGACAGAGGGGCACAGGGCTGGGGACACCCTGGAGGGGATGCCGATGTACCACACGCACATACATGTACACAGTCATAGACTATGAGCAGACACCCTGGAGGGGATGCCGATGTACCACACGCACATACATGTACACAGTCATAGACTATGAGCAATTTAAATTTATATTATCCAGCAGATGCTTTTGTCCAAAGTCTTAAGGCAAATAGGGCATTACAAACATATGGCTGTCAAGGAGTCCACCAGACATAAGTGCAGCTATGTTGAGCTTCAGATAAATGCCCAAGTATAAGTAGAATATGAACAAGAGATGCACAACATGTTCCAACCAACCAAGTAAGAACCTAATAAGAGAATTCAGTGATGAGATGTGTAATATTAAGAACATTCTGGGAACAGAAATGTATAAGGCTAGTAGAAGAATTCCTGGAACAGATGAGTGTTGAGGTGTCTCTTGAAGGTGGGGAGGGAATCTGATGACTGGATGTGTCATTTCACCGTTGGAGAACCACACATGAGAAACGTCTGGAGTGACACTTTTGACATGGTAGAGGAGTCACTAAGTAGCACAGGGTTGCTTGCCGAAGATGGCGAGATGGGATGTAAATTTTGAGATACTTCTTGGGAGGGGTGTAACATGAGAGCATTTAGGATGATTGAATGCCAGACGCGCTGCTGAATTTTGAATCATCTGCAGGAGTCTGACAGCACAAGCTGGGAAACCTGCAATTAGAGAGTTGTGGTAGTCTATTTCTGAGGTAATAAGTGCCTGAACTAGGAGCTGAGCTCCCTACTCAGACAGATGATGTGTGATTTTTCTGATGTTGTATTGGGAAAACATGCAAGATGTGTAGAGAGGTGTTATATGCTCAGCAAAGGACAGCTGGTTGTCAGTCAATACCAGTTCATGGCAGACTTTGATGGAGACAAAAAGCTGAAAAGAAGATGTCATGATTGATGGTAAAAATGGCAGGGAAGATGAGAAGCTTAGTTTTAGCTAGATTTATCTGAAGGTGTGATAGTGGTGTGATGTCAGGCTGTGATGTCAGCATGTCAGTGGTGTCATCAGGAGGGAAAGGCAAATATCTGGATGTCATCGGCATAGTATTGGTAGGAGACGCCATGTGACTAAATGATCTGACCAAATGAGGTCATGAACACGAAGAATAGGAAGGGACCAAGGGCAGAGCCTTGAGGGACACCAGTTGCTTCCTTGTGACTTGGATACCTCTGCACCTCAGGCCACTTCGAATGATCTGTGTGATAGTTAAACCAATGCAAAGCAGTCCCTATGGTGCCAAGTTGAGAGAGGTCTGGCAGGATCCGGATGGATGACTGGAAAGCAGCTTTAGCAGCTCTCAGACCTTCTAGAACAACAAAGAGGGCAGTCTTGGTGAAGTGTCCAGGTCTGAAGCCAAAATGGAGAGGGTCCAGGGGGTTGTTCTGCTTGAAATTCAGAGATTTCAACACACTGAAGTGTTTGGACATGAATGACAAGAGAGGGACTAGTCAATGTTTCTCAATTTGAGGAGGGTCAAGTGAGGGTTTAAGCAGAGAATTGACATACGTCTGCTTAAATGCAGCAGGGAATGTGCTGGTTGTAAAATACAAGGCAATCAAGGTTAATGTAGGAGAAATGGCCTGGAATAGGTGGGTGGAAATAGGATTCAAACACAGGTAGTGGGCTCGTAGGCAATAAGATTAGATAGTTCTGAGCATGGAGGGTTGCATGTTAGTGGTAGGTGCAAAGAAGTGGCTGGTTGATGGCTGCCACCTTTTCATTCAAGAAAGTAGCAAAATCAGCAGTAAGGGTGATGGGTAGAGTGGGAGGAGGAGGGTTAAGTAGGGCATTGAAAGTGGAGGATAACTTTCATGGTTCTTATGGTAGGAGGTGGTCTTGGTGGCAGGGAGAAGCAAAACGTTATTGCAGAAGTGATTCTCGTCCATATTCCCGGGGCGTCTACTTTGGCTTCCTTTCCCCGTGGCCGTCTTAAGCTTCATCGGTTTGCACATAAATCATTCTGCAGAGTCAGGCATGAGAGCATATTGGTCTAGAGGTGAGTGATATCAAGTCAAGAGGTAAGCACAGAGGAAAATGTATTATGGGTTTCAATAGCATTAAGGACAGAGAAATCCTCAGGAGTTGATAGGGCAAAAGAGAGAGGTGTTGAAGCAGCTGGGAGAGACAGCAGTTACAGGATCTGCAGAGAGGAGGCAGAAGGCAGAGCAGGGAGGGACAAGGTGAACTGAACAAAGTAGCGGTCAGCGATACATTTATATGTTGTAATGTAAGGATTACAGGATTTGGTGAGGCTAAATGAGGTCAGGATGGTGAGGAAGTTGGTAGCCTGGGGTTTATTAAGGTGAATGACCAAGTCCCTCAGGAAGACATCATCAGGAATGGCTGACATGCATGTCCAGTTCTTGAATAAAGGTCCCTACTGGGCCTGGTGAGTGATACATAACAACAACATACAGTTTAGCAGGGTTAATGATGGAGTATGATATTCAAATGCGGAGTAGAGATAAGGAGCAGATGTCTTAGATATGATCAGACCTCCCCCACTCCCCAAACAGTGAGGCGAGGAGTGTGGGAGAAAGAGAAGCTAGTGAATAGGGCAGTGGGAGTGGTTTCGGTAAGATCTGGGGCATGAAGGGCTAAATGTGCAGCAGGAGTAGAGATGAAGTCAGCCTTGTTCACAGCAGACTGGCAGTTCCACAATCTCATGTGAAGGGAGGTGACGTCAAAAGTAGACAGAACAATGCATAGGTTATGAAGGCCACGTGTTCCTCCAGTGAAGACAGCGAGAGAAGCGTGGAGAGCAAACGGCGGAAGCACCTGCTAAAAAAGTAATATGAGAGGGGAAAGATGCCACTTAAGTGGCTTATGTCCTTGCACAGTTAGACTTGCTGGTCTTTACACAAACAGGGTCTTCACACCATGGCTGACGCCTACACTGACGCTACAGCGCAGCTCATGTACCGACAATGTGCTTCGCTAAGTGCTCACAGCTGAGGGCAGCAGTTTCAATTGCCAAGACAAAGGCAGAAGGCGTGGCCCCAGAATACTGGCAACAAAACCAAAATTACCCTAATAGAAGTGCTAATTCCCCTTCTGGAGTCTGAAACTCCCGAATTCCTCCGCTAACTTACTACTGATCACCATAAATAATGGAAAAACAGCTACTAACAGACACATATGAAGAGCTGAAACAGGCCAGTTGTTTGCCTCTTTGGACCGCAGGAAGAAAAGTGCATGATATGGGAAGAACATGCAAACTCCACACAAAGAGTGGATGATGGATTCAGACCTCAAACCCAGACTGAGGCTAAATTACACCCATAATGACTTTTTGCAACGCTCACTTAAAATCGAGCACCTGTCTTCGGGGATCATATGACTGATAGATCTTGAGAACAAATTTTTAAAAACTATGTGTCCTGCTGAGTTACAGCCTTGTAGTGTTTCTCCTTCTGCTGCTGTGCAGAATGGATTTCTGCCACCTTTCACATCTGTCATATCCATCTTCTGTAATCTTGCAGTAATCCAGGTCAATCCCAGGAGGCATAACACTGAAGGCAGGGGACACTTCTGACTGCATGCCAGTACCTCTCAGGGTTTAGAGTTACACATCCTCACACAGACCCATCTCGGCACTATGGGCTGGTATTTTCACATTTTCAATAACATATGAAATTAATGTATAAAGTTTTCTCTTATTGCCCACAGGATTTTTTGGCGCTAGTGTTTCTATATTTGTGTGGGTGCATGTGATGCACCGATGCATTGTTCCCATGTCACGTTACGTTGCTTGGTCACATGAAAAGGTCACCTTAACCCTGACAAGGTGAACAATGGCAGAAAATTGATGTAGGATTTGGGTACCATAATGGTTCAGAGTGTTACGTTGTTGCCTCATGCCTTCCGGGTTAGGGGCTGGAATTTTGCATCTGCTCTGTGTGTCTTCGGAGTTTACATGTTCTCCTTGTCTCAGGTTTCCTCCAAGTGCTCCAGTTTCTTTCCGCAGAGCAATGACGGGCAGCTAATTGGCGTCTGTAAATTGCCCGTAGTGTGTGTGTGTTGAATGTGCTTTCTTCTGCCTCAGTTTGACTTTAGGACTCTCAATTACCCTTTCATTACCCTAAGCAGCTGGAAGATGGATGAACTGAATCACAAATATTCCCTTTTTAAACCTTCTCCTTTTACATTATTATCACTTGTTCAATTGTCAACCTCAGTATTGCTACAGTGACGCACACTGTGTGCAGTGAGCTACGTTATTTGATTTGGGGCCTTAAGTATAGCAACAAGAGAGGGATGAGAAATAGAACAACGTCACCCGATTTCCCCAGACCTTTCTTTTTCAGGTGACTTTCCTTAAGAGATGCATTAAGAAATCTGATAAGTGAGATGTTGTGAGAGACACTCTATAAACAAAGACCTGGTTAAATCACCCATGTCTTTATTTCTAGTTACACTATAAGAAAAAAAACAATAATTTGATCATTTCATGCCATTTTTATGCATATGAACTCTCACGTTTTGCATGTTATTATGCTGAAATTATTCTGTTTGTCACAATCTCCCGTTCCCAAAGTATCTTTGCAATAGCCATTTGTATAGATGCGGCTGTGATTTCTCTGTGCAGCATTTAATGTATATTGCCAAAACACGTGATATTGTGTAAACCAGGCTGATTTCTCTGAATGGCTTTAATCGTAGAACTGTAACACGTCCTTCCGCTGGTCCGTTTGACATTGGCAGTGTAGCTGTTTTTGAAGGGCTGCCCTGTTGAAACGGATCCTAACGGGACGCATTGGTCACTGCAGCCATGGTCCACATATTTACCGTAAATGACTCTGCATGTAGACACAACAGAAGCTGCTATATCATGTGACTGATATTCAAAACGCCGCTGGTCATGCTTCAGGCTGCGCTGGCTGCAAGCTGGACCTTTACCAGTGAGCCATAAATGTCGGACCATCCCCTGAGCTTCACTGCCTATCTATATGCGTTGTTATGCGCATGCATCATTTCAACTGATGTCCTTCGCAGAAGCCGGTCTTCAAAACATTACTTTCATTTATTTGATAAAATATCGCTATATTGCCTTCTTATAAACTGCAAAAATAGCATGCTGGGTTAAAATATTAGAGTCTATGAAATAATAATGTGCTTTACGTCAAATACTTCTGAGGAGCAGCCGCAACGCTGACACACAATGTGCCGGAGTAACTGACATTTAGAGCGCGCTCCTGCAGTCTGTTGTGTGTGCTTATACTGCTTGTCATTGCCCATATTCACACTGAAAGCTGTATCCGGTACATTTTCAGCATGAGGCCCAGAACAGTAAATAGGAGTTGGCTCGCCATCAGTTTGTATTGACTTTCTCTTCTCTACTGACGTGGTCGACCATTTTTTTATCTTCCCTTGCTGTACCTTTAAAGTCATTGTTTACAGACACAAGTGAAGGAATTTGCAGGATCAGTGCATGAGCACTCTGTGGTTTTTTCAGAAGATCATCTTCCCTACCCCCAACACCGACACTGTCCTGCACATCTAGGGCACACTGTCTCGTCACCTTCCTGTCTCCCTCCAACCCGTCACCGTCATCCTATCCCACATCAACAAGCCGCCCTTTACTGTTCCACCAAAACACTGTTTCACTCCACTGTGTTCACTGTTATTCAGTCTCCGTTAACCAGTACACTGTTATTCAGTCTCCCGTTAACCAGTCCACTGTTATTCAGTCTCCCGTTAACCAGTCTACTGTTATTCAGTCTCCCGTTAACCAGTCTACTTTTATTCAGTCTCCCGTTAACCAGTCTACTGTTATTCAGTCTCCCGTTAACCAGTCTACTGTTATTCGGTCTCCGTTAACCAGTCTACTGTTATTCGGTCTCTGTTAACCAGTCCACTGTTATTCGGTCTCCCGATAACCAGTCCACTATTATTTGGTCTCCCGTTAACCAGTCCACTGTTATTTAGTCTCCCGTTAACCAGTTCCCTGTTATTCGGTCTCCTGTTAACCAATCCATTTTTATCCAGTCTCCCATTAAGCAGTCAAATGTAATCCTATCTTCCCTTTAACTAATCCACTGTTATTTGGTCTCCCCTTAATCAGTCCAGTGTTATCCTATCTCCCTTTAAGCAGTTGGTCATCTTTTTTCCATCGCCATTGCGTTTCAGTGTAACCTCTCAGACCGCCATTTTGGCTCTCTTCAATCTGTTCCCTAGCAGCCTCTTTCCTTTTAAGCTCTCTATGGGCCAAACCATCCATCCTCCTCCTGCTGCTCTGTGTGGCTTTTCACTCACCACCAGATTCCTTGTGCATCCCTTTTAAGGGATCTTAATGCCAAAATAAAGCATGACCATCTGGATCTCTCTTAATGCATGGATTACTATATTTGTAATTAATACTGTATTAAAGAATCAGTTTTAAATATGTTAATTGTTTTTAGATGATGTTTTCTTCATTCTTCATGACATCAAGGGCTGTGGCTTGACTTCTAACCCTCATAGACACTTTACTATGAATGTTTTAGGACTTCCTTACCCGCTGTGTGAACACTGAGTTTTGTCCATCATCAAACAATGCCTGTATTTATAATGTAGAGGACAGGAATGAGGAAGATAGCAGACAGAGATACCTGAGATCAGCTATATTAGCTATTCTTACATTTTGGGGCATTCCGTGTTTTGACATAAGGAAAGTGACAGTTATTTTGTTTTTCTCTTTGTCACGATCAATGCTGTAGGTATTCTGGCTCAAATGCTCAAAAAACACTAACTGATTGGAGATATAAAGGCAGACAGATCATTGCAGGCCAAAGTGACACTATGTTAATTTGTGAGTTACGTCCATTATGTTTTCAGCTTGTAATTTGAGGGTTGTACTGGTCTATGCAACAAATATTATTTTCAATGTATAAGACCCATTAATCATGGTGTGGTTTTAAAGGGTTATGTGCCACCTCTGTATGTTACACACACATACTTATAGGCAATTCGGTAACTCCAATCAGCCTCAGCATGTTTTTGGACTGTGGGGGGAAACCCAGAGAACCCAGAGGAAACCTCATGATGACATGGGGAGAGCATGCAAACTCCACACACATGGAGCCATGGGGGAGACTCAAACCCAGGTCCCAGCAGTGTGAGGTGACAGTGCTAACCACTGCACCACCATGCCACCCCCTGCCACATGGTTATACACTCTGAACACAGATACACATGTAACATGGATTTAAGTTAATATAATTTTTCCAAGCATCCATCTGCTCTTGTTCACATGATTTTTTGGCGTTACAGCAGGGGAGAGCAGTCAATTATTTTGTGGCTCTTATGTTCTCTCAGTCACTTTTCTGTTGATGGACAGTAATTTGCATGGGCATAAATACTGGGGATTCCTGCGTATTAAATGTTATTCTCCCTATCATTGACATTAAGACAACTTAGTACAGCATGAACTGCATTTTTAATCACTTTAATTTCTCAATGTAAACATTCCCTCTGGTCATTGAAAATGAAGTCACTGATTTTCTGTCTGCAGGTGTCTCGTTTGGGGACGACCGTTGGCTAGGTGTGGTGCAGGTAAGCGCTGGTAAGTGCCCCTGCTCTCCAGTCAATGAGCGGCATACCAGCGTAAATCCAGGACTGAGGCTAATTTCGCCAGAGGGCAGGGGAAGAGGTCACCTCTGTTTATTGGTAAATGAGGAGAGCAGAGGCACGTTGCGCGGGATGGGCGTGCCGCCCGCTCACCTGTAGGATTTGGCGAGGCTGAGCCACACCTGCAGTGAAAAAGGTGCACGCGAGACGGGCGGCTTCTAGAGCAGAACAGGGACTCGTGCCAGAGGGTGTCATCACCGCTGACAACGGGGCAGGAGCGAGAGAGTAAGAGTGAGAGAGAGCAGCATGCGGTGAGGCAGCCCGGAGAGACCTGCGGCAGCCCGGAGAGACCTGAGGCAGCCCGGAGAGACCTGCGGCAGCCCGGAGAGACCTGAGGCAGCCCGGAGAGACCTGAGGCAGCCCGGAGAGAGCCTAGCAGCCCGAGGATGAAGCTTCCGTGGGGAGCAGCGACGCCGCTGCTCCTGGCAGCGCTGGCCGGCAGCACCTGGGCTTCCTCGGCACATAACCCGGAACCGCAGAGCGGCACCAACGCCACAAATGGGACGGAAGGCAGCTCCGGCCTCAGCAGCCTGCCCATCGTGACCTGGAAGTGGCACCATGTAGAGCAGCCCTACCTGATGGCCCTCTGGGTCCTGGTCTGCTGGCTCTGCAAACTGGGTGAGCGGCTTCGCGTCTGCTGCAGTGACACTGGTCCCCCCCCCTGCCGGCACGGGGTCACTCTTTACTGTAGCCTAATGATTTTACCAGGAAGTATTCGAAGTAGTGTTGAGCAATGCGGCAAGGTTCGTGGTTAATTAATACATAAGTGATAGCATAATGCTACGTTATCGACCCCCCCTGAAGTAAAGCGTTACCTAGGTCTCTATATTTCCAGCTGGCACCCCCAGCACCGACCGCTTCTCAGCCAGAAGCGACACGTTAGATGCACATTTCGCTCCTGTCAGCGACCACTTCGGCCCAAGGGGCTTTTTTTTGTCATTCCCTTGTTACCATTAAGTCATTCTTGGAAAATGCACACATCATGTGAATAGGAAAGAACACATATCTATACATCCTTCTTCATTTTCTCCTCCTCCTCCTCCTTTTTATTATTGTTGGCTCATACCTTGAGCATCGAGGTCCAGAACCCCCACGCTACGTATACTGTATGTGCGCGTGTGCGTAGGTTTGTATTTACTGCATGTCTGCACAATGTGGTAAAAATCTAGTGGTTTTTAACCTGGGTGGACATTTTTTAGGTCCCCACAATATAAGCCTCAATTTTGTAAAAATCTGTGGATGCAGTGACAAAACTAAAATGTCCAAAAGTCTCATATTCTGTTTGGTTACTTGTGGTTAAGGTTAGGGTTAGATAGAGGGTTAGGTTATCATAATTATTATTATGGTTTTGCCAATAGAAATGAATGGAGGAATATTAATGATAGAAATACAGGAGCTGCGTGTGTGGGGGGTGGTGGACATGTGAAAATTACATTGAGGGGCCCAAATGTCCCCACAAGCTGATAAAAACCTGTTATTTTGACATTATGGGGACCATTTTTTCGACAAGGGAAAATTCAGTTTTATAAAAATCTGTCACTGCAATCAAAAAATGAAAAATGCTAAACATTAAGGTTAATGGTTAAGTTAGGGCTGAGTTGGGTTGTCATTGCTGGTATTAGGGTTATGCCCATAGAAAGATACTATTTTGTGTGTGTGTTGCATGACAGTCTGCATGATCTCCTCCGTTTCCCCTTGGATACTACAGTCCAAAGACATGCAGTCAGCTGAATTTGAATTTGAATTATTATTATTAATATTATTATTATTATTATTATTATGAGGCAGCATAATGACAATCTGTATTGTCACATACCTCCAGCTCTCTGTGACTCAAGTCTGCTTTAAGTTGTCCTGTCATTATGCATCTGTCTGTAGATGTGTGTGTATCTTGATGTGAGTCGCCTGTTATTTGCTGCCGTGTCATTCAAAGTTCACTGACATACACCTTGGCACTGAATCACAATATGACAATGGATTGGTGGATGGATGGATGGATGGATGGATGGATGGATGGATGGATGGATGGATGGATGCTGAGAATTCATAGTTTCCAGTGACAAGTTCTGCTCGGTGATGCAAAGTGACCAGCGGTTGCACGGTTTCCGGTGCCTGACTTGCAGAGCATGTGAGCAGGCAGCCAGGCTTCACATTGACGCACTTCGGGTCGCTTCCTTCAACGAGAGAGAGCCGAGGTTCGCCTCAGCTTCCAGCTCTCAGTCTCATCGCTACTTATTAGGACGACAGACAAATATGATGAAATTCTGAGAAGCATGATAATGATGTCTGGGTAATATCAGGCTGGTAGCGTGAAGCAGCATTACATTGCTTTTATACTGTAGGCCAAAGTCATATTCTCACCCATCTGTAAAGGTGCTCACTATTTTGCATGTTAAGCAGCTTGTATTGCTGCACCAGTTAGCCCCCCCCCCACCAGCTCCTGCCCTTAATTACAAATCCACTTGCTGACATTTTGGTCATAAGTCTTTGCTGGTAGATATAAAGAAAAATACATCTCCATACAATCAGCTGACATGTTACGACTAAAAAAATTTGATCCAAATTTTCAGCTCACATATGCTGCCGAAGTTACTTCTGCATGAAATATGGATGCTGAGTGGCGGCCTGGGCTTCAGATGCAGGAATATGTCGGCTTCTTCCCTCAGTGCTGCTATGCCTTTTAACCGGGGCGGGGGGGGGCGGGGGGGGGCAGCGGTACTGTTTGCCCATCCAGCTGTACAAATGCGAAACTCGTGTCCATTTCAGCTCACCTTTCGTGTTGCTGCGTTCCCAAGGTGCCGCTGACCTTCTCCGAAAAGCTCACGCTGGTCTTCGATGGCGCGCTTACCTGGAATCTTCAGCAATGTTTAACAGTCCTGTGCCAGATGCCTGCCAGGCGAGGCCTGCCATTAAGCAGGTGAAAATAGCTGTTAATCCGGCATCATTATTAAGAGATGATAAGCCTCCTTCCCCCCTCCACACACATACGGCTATTACTCTGGACTGATATTACTATAATTTGCCATACAATAATAAAGTATTATTAATAATGAGCTATAAGTTCTCCCCAAACGAGCTTGATGGGCCAAATGGCCTCCTCTCGTTTGTAAATTTATTATGTTTCGTATGTTTCTTATAAGGCAGCACCATGACTGCAATGCCTTAGTGCTGCCAGCTGGTGGCAGTTGTCTTCCACCGCTGTGCAGAAGGCCTGCTCTCTGTGGCCCACAATGCTAACCTCCTGCAGCAAAGGTGAGACTGGACAGGACAATGCAGACAGGTCATGTACTGTACATTTAAATAAATTGCATTTCACAATGTCTTAATTTCCCCATAACGAAATTAAAGAAATTAAATGACAGTAAGACTGTTTACTTGGTCACAAACATTCAATACAGATGCTCCTCTACTTACAAACTTTCAGCTTACAAACTTTCAGACATATGAATAAAGAGGACTGTAAGTCCAAATTGTGTTCACTGAGCTCCCATTTTCTGTCTGCAACATCAATTGTTTTACTGCACATGAATTCCCCCTAGTACGACTTCTGTCCGCTACTCCCACCGCGCAACAGCGTAGCGTGCAAACTCCCAGCATCCTAGTTCTTTGTACTTGCGTATACCCTTAAAATGACATGTCAAGTTATGAACGGCTGTTTGGATCTCATTCCTAAGTAGAGGAGCGTCTGTACTTGCTAATGATTCGCAATGGGGATCGATGGTCTTCATGCACAGCTAGTTATGGATGGGGTTAATCACCTGGAGAATAATATGAGTTACATCTCTGACCTCTGTGTGCCATGTAAAAGATCTAGGCACTGCCCCCCCACCTCCCCATGCCCACCAGAATTCTTAACCTTTTCACTTAAATCTGAAACCTTTTCCCTGAAATTCCTCTGTGGGGTTAGTGATGACAGGAGACGTACTTGCATATTTTGCGATGGAGAAACCAGTGAGCAGCTGCACAAACTACAAAATGTGGGGCCCATGAGGCGCACCGCAACGGATGCCCCCCTCCCAGGGACAGTGTCCTTATACGCACCTCTGTGACCTCTGCCCTCCGCTCAGACCGGCTCAGGCTGCGAATCATTAAACCAAACGGAGGAGGAAGTGTTAATTACCGGAGGGTAGTTCTGCCAGATTAATGTATGAAACCAAAAAGTTATACATACATACATACATATACACACACACAGACACACACACACACACCTTACAAAGGGTGAAGTGCGACCACATTCAATGTACATCTCTAAATTTTCATAAAAGCAGGTAATGAAAGTTAACAATGGGAACAGAATGACGCAGCGTGCGGACAATGACACTCAGTGTAAATGCTTTACCCTCCTGGCACATACATTCAGAGCTGGCTTGGGCTTTGCTCCCCATCTGACACAGAACAATGACACGGAAGGCAGCCTTCGGCTCTTTTTCTGTATATATGTTCCACGAGAGCCCAGGAATATCAGGACAGCCAGCGATATCATCAGCACTCTCAGTGACCAATATAATGAAACCTGAGATTCCATAAAAAAAAATAGTAATACCCCAATATGTTACTCTCTCTGCAGCAGAGAGGTATTCAGTCAGAATACCCCAGAACTCAACCTCTCCTTTCCTGCATTAATCAGTTTCACAGTTCTGTTGTACTGCAGAACCTACTGAATGGTATTGCCATGAATTAAATCCAGTAGTTGTTTTACCGCTATCCAAGCCACCACCTGGCACACATAAAGAAATCTGTAAAGCTACTCTAGATCTATACTGCAAAGGATTTTGGGAAAAAATATCGGATCTTATTATACGAATGTACTTTGCTTAAATCCCCTATTTTGAACACAAAGATCTCCTGCTCAATGAAAGCTTAACTACGTCTTTCTGAGAACCAATGACCCGCCCCCTGGTTAGCGCGCCAGATAAATGTTCTCGGGTGTCTTAAGGTGTCCCAGCCCTCGCCGGACCGGCACTGGCGCACGGCAGGATCCGAGCCGCGAAGTCCCCGCATTCAATAGTATCCTATGCTTTGTCAGTTGCCTGCCGTGTCTGTGGGGGTATCTACAGTGTAAACAGCGCTTTCTTTGCTGCTGGATGCCATGGGGTGTGAGATGGAAAGCAGCCTCCTCTGGCTTCTGCTCTTCCTATGCATCTTTAGCACACCTACGGATGGGAAGCCCATGACCCTATTGGGCCAGCCGCCGCCAGCCGCCAACACCTTGGAGACGAATGTGACAGAGTTGTCCATTGTGTCTCTTCACTGGGACCATGTGACACAGCCCTACATTGTGGCTCTGTGGATATTTGTGACAGGGCTGGCAAAGCTGGGTATGTATCATTAAGACAAACAATATCCATGCATATACTTTAAATTATTCAAAAATGGTTATAACAGGGGCTGCGAGACATTATCACTGGGTATTCTAGCCAAGCATGTTGATGCTGCTGAAATGATTAAGCTTCCAGAGGTGAAAATTTCAGGTCCAGAAAGTACAAATCCAGATCGTGATTTAGTTTCAACCAACCAGTTGAGCATAAAGAGTCACAGTTACAGAGTACTCCACTGGTTGGTTGAAACAAAATGCTGGTCTGGATTTGTACTTTCTGGATCTAAAATTTCCAATATTTAATTTGCATAACGGTGTTTTCAATAAGTTTCTTATGCCTTTTTCTTCAGTAGCTATTAGCCTATGTTCTGCATTCAATTGAAAAGACTACCCAATTAACATTTTAGCATTCTGGTATCTTGTGATAGACTTACAAATGCAGCACATGTTGAATGTCTTGAGCAAAAAACATGAGGATCTGTATAGTGGACACAGAGAGCATGGTATACTTTCTCCTCAGTTGCATATTTTATTCATGCCACAGGTCCAAATGGCACACAGCTGGATCAGCAGGGCATGTGTGGTGCTGTGATGCCGTGAGCTTTAAATGTTCAGAGCTGTGACAATGACACCGGGCAGACTGGCTCACTAATTTATTACTCAGACTAACACAATTCTATTGTTCACTGGTGAATTTCTTGGTGGCTGTACACTAACTTAAGAGTGGGTTAGGGCTCAAAGCATGGCAGAGGCTTGGCCAAGTGGACATGAGTTTGCTATTTTGTCATAGTTTCCACTGCGGGGGACAGGGGGGCAGAAAAGCACAATGACTTCATTTTAATTTTTAACCAATCGGAAGTCACTTTACATGCAGTCTCCTCTGGAGAACGCAGGCAGAGGTCGGAAACAGGAGTTGAGCAATCATTTGACCAGCAATCTGAAGTGTGGAGGTCATTCATTTTAATGTTCAGTCTCACAGCTGATAGCTTCAACGGCGGCAGAAGGAGCTATAGGTTAATGGCAAGGTTAATTATACCCTTAATGCCTTTATTCTATTCTCACTCTGTACCCAAAAAGCCAGTTGATCATTAATATATTTCACAACATCTGTGCCAGAATTGAGTGACTATTGTAAATCTGTGAACTGTGTCTCAACAGTCTCTAGTGAAGAGAAGAGCTGGTTTGTGCCTGGGCATAATGAAAGAGGAAACCAGCTCCCACGGGAACTTTTAACATTATTAATGGTTCATTGGTCTTTTTTCACTTTGCCAAAAGATTATTGGTAGTTAAGCAATAAGTAGCGTGTGAATAAGACCTGAAAGTAGCGTCTGCAGCACCAACCCTATCCACTTGGTTTTCCACACCATCCCTAAATATTATTATTACAGTCTGTGGTATGCTGGCAGCTAACTGGGGTGAATGTTATTACTGACAAAAGTGATCAGTGCCTTCATATAGCCAAATGAAGATATACAGTACATTGGATTCCCTTGCAACATTTTTTGATAAACATACGTAAATATAGTGAGTGAGTGAGTTATGAGAGATTGCTGAAAATGTCCTCTCGTGGGATATCTAATGTTTAGCTTGGCAAAGCTTGGTGTATTGTCTATTTTCCTGTTTGTATTATATTAGAATCTTATAATAATATGTATTATAAAATTGCTAAAGGAAATTAAGCTTTTTTTAATGAAACATGAGTGAAGTTGAGTTTGTTGGCATGGGTGTCTTTAGGTCCAATCGCTTGGGTATTTTAAGCTTAGCCCCGAATATTTTAGCCCCAGTGCCAGGTTTCCTTCAAAATAAAAACACAGACAAGCCCCAGGTAAACTTGACTTAGCCCATGATCTTTTCAATAGCTAGAAACGGCCCTGGGCATTGGTGTTTCAGACCAATGTGAACAGCTGAGATCTTACTTCATGCTATTCAGAGATGCTTGGTGATGCAGTGATACTGCAGATTTACATCTCACACCTCACTAAGCATTCTGTAAGATTTGTTAGCAAAATGGAATGAAATTGGTGCGTCTCTGGTTGGTATTGCTGTACACTGATATCATGATGTTGCAGGTGAAACTTCTCCGCAGGATTCTCACTGTCTCTCTGCCTCTTCGTGTTTGTTCCAGTGTTTGAACTGAACCATAAGCTGACCGCGACCATCCCAGAGAGTGCACTGCTCATCTTCATTGGTTTCGTCCTGGGTGGAATGATCTGGGGGGCAGACAAGGCCCAGACCTTCACTCTGACCCCTGTGACCTTCTTCTACTACCTGCTGCCCCAGATCATCCTGGATGCAGGCTATTTCATGCCCAACAAGCTCTTCTTCAGCAACATGGGCGCCATCTTGACTTATGCCATTCTGGGGACCGTCTGGAATGCTGTCACTGTGGGCCTCTCACTGTGGGGTGTTTACCTGGGCGGAATCATGGGTAACGTCACCATCTCTGTGCTCCATATGTATACAGGATTTGTTCGTTTCACCATTCTATTCCCAGAACTGCATAACAGTGGGGGGGGGGAGTGTTGTTTTGTTCGCGGAATATCGAATGCATAGATTCATATGTAGCTTGAACACCACACTGATTGATTGCTCATTTACTGCTTTCTAGGCGACCTGAAGATTAATCTGCTAGAATTCATGCTCTTTGGGAGTCTGCTGTCCGCGGTGGATCCAGTAGCTGTGCTGGCTGTTTTTGAGGAAGTCCATGTCAATGAGGTGCTTTTTATCTTAGTTTTTGGAGAGTCCCTCCTCAACGACGGTGTGACAGTGGTATGTACAAAATCCAGTCATCCTGAACATTCAGCATGCATTATTCTTTGTATTATACATAAAATTATTATAGGTATTGTGGAACCATAATCTAATATTATTCAATTCTGTTAGTCACATATAACCTTTTTCCTCGCTTGTCCACAGGTGCTGTACAATGTCTGTGACGCTTTTGTAACTCTAGGAGCGGATCGAATCACTGCAGTAGAAATAATTAAAGGCATAGGTAAGCAAATAAAATCTGTCATCGTCTCGCTGTTTACTTCTGCTAAATCATTAACGTATTTGCTGTAACACTTTATAATAGCTTTCTATCATACCCTATACTTTAACTACAGAAGGTTAACACTTTACTTAAAGCTGTCATCTATAATGCATCATATTGATTGGTATAAGAACTGACAAAGCATAAGGCAGTCATAAGGCATTATACTGATGATTATAATACTTCATGAGCTCCAATGAAGCTGTCATCTATAATCGACTATAGATACCTTCATAATGCATTATAATGGTCAGTATAGGAATTAAGGATGCTTTGTACTAAAGTATGAAGGTATTAATAGTGTATTAAAGAACATAAAAAAATTTACAAACAAGAGGAGGTCATTAACTAATAGCTCAGAATTGTTAAAATCTTATCTAGCTCTGATTTAAAGGAACCCAGTGTTTTAGCTTGCACTACACTATCAGGAAGACTATTCCATACTCTAACTACACACTGTGTAAAGAAGTGTTTTCTCAAATTCAGTTTAAAATGTTCTCCCGATAATTTCCACCTATGGCCATAAGTTCTAGCATTTAAACTAATATTAAAGTAGCCATTTGGCTGAACAGCATCCAGACCTGTTAGAATCTTATATACCTGGATCATGTCCCCCCTTAGTCCTTTTTGCTCAAGGCTAAACAGATTCAGCTCAGCTAACCTCTTCTCATAAGACATTCCTCTAACACCAGGAATCATTCTCATAGCCCTCCGTTGCACCTTTTCCAAGGCAGCAATGTCCTTCTTAAAGTATGGTGACCAAACCTGCTAACAATATTCTAGGTGGGGTCTTACCAAGGAATTGTATAATCATAGCATCACCTCCCTTGACTTATTTGACCTTTTTTATTGCTTCCAAACTGGTGAGAGTGGGACATGAAAGCATCAACATACACACCAAGGTCTTTCTGATAATCAGCTACATTTATTTCAGTGGAACCCGTAAAATATCTGTACTTTATATTTATGCTCTTTTTATGGAGTACCTTACATTTATCTATGTTAGATTTCATCTGCCAGGTATCAGCCCAGTTGTTAATTAAATCAAGATCCTCTGCTGCTATATCAGTATCTGCTACACCACTCACCTTGGTGTCATCTGCAGATTTAACCAGCTTACTGGTTACTTACTGTATGTATTGGTATTAATATCATTAATGTTATTTAGAAGCAATAGTGGTCCTAAAATTGAACTCTGCGGTACCCCACTATGAACACAGGCCCACTGTGAAATTTTGAAATAAATAACAAAATGGCTGAATAATTTAGTTCATTAAAAAAACAGTAAGTGAAATATAGTGTAATACATGATTCCTCCAGGCATTTTTCTCACCCAAAATAAAATTAAAATGAATGAAAAGCATTGAGAGAGAGAGCAGTGACCAAACTGAACACTGTTGTCGTCTGTCCCGGTGTGGTGCCCCTGTTTGGCCCTGGCACCCATGTGCTCTAATGACGGCTGCCCCCCCCCCCCTCCCAGTGTCCTTCCTCGTGGTGGCCTTCGGAGGGGCGCTGGTTGGAGTGGTGTTCGCCGTCCTCCTCTCGCTCCTGACCAGGTGCACGAAGAACATCCAGATCATTGAGCCGGGCTTCATCTTCGTTGTCTCCTACCTCTCCTACCTGACAGCTGAAATGCTCTCCCTCTCTTCCATTTTGGCGTAAGCGCTTTAAAAATTTCCCTTTGTCGAGACACGCATGCATGTGTTTTCTGTAGTTTTTGTCTGATTACACAGAGGAGGATCCTGTAATACTGTTTGTATTACCGTTCCCTTAATATAAGTAGCATAAACAGCCGTTTCATTCCACTGTGTTGCAGGATAACGTTCTGCGGCGTCTGCTGTCAGAAGTACGTCAATGCCAACATGGCGGAGTCGTCGGTGACGACAGTGAGGTACGCCATGAAGGTGTTCGCCAATGGCTCGGAGACCATCATTTTCGTCTTCCTGGGAATCTCTGCCATAGACCCCGAGATCTGGGTGTGGAACACGGCCTTCATACTACTCACACTTGTATTCGTTTTAGTGTACAGGATCATAGGTAAGATCATGTAAGGTTTGTACTTGTCTGAAAAGGGGCTGTGATCGATGCTCTCCCTTGTCTTCTGTCTTGGCACAAGCCCTCCGAAAATATTGCATTTATCAAGACTGCAAATCAAAATCAATATTTGATAATAAAATCAAATAATTAAAATTTAGAAACCATTTTGAATTCCTAATTTGCCTATACTCTAGCCCAGTGGTCACCAACACTGCTCCTGCAGATCTACCTCCCTGTAGAGTTTAGGGCGCAGCCCTCATTTAAGACATCTGATGCAGATAGTCAGGCCCTACAGTAGCATCTCAGTATTAGAGTCAACTTAGCTTCAACATAGCAGGCTCCAATACTTATCTGCATCGGCTATGCAAAATTAAGGCTGCTCTGCAGGAGCAGGGTTGGTGACCAGTGCGCTAGATGATAATTTTATAACCAGTTTCAGGTTTCAGGCTATTTTTATTTATTGTGTGTTTCTCCATTTTGTCACAGGAGTTTTTGTCCTTACTTGGATCCTGAACCGTTTCAGACTCATTCCCCTTGAGATAATTGACCAAGTGGTCTTGAGTTATGGTGGTCTAAGGGGTGCTGTTGCCTATGCACTGGCCTTCATGCTGGATGGAAATAAAGTCAGGGAAAAGAACCTCATGATCAGCACCACACTCATAGTAGTGTACTTCACTGTTGTGTTGCAGGTTAGACTTACAATAATAAATTATGACAATTACTAATGAAATGCAGCCATGGGTTCTCCTTTACAAATGGCTTAATAGTGATGAAATACATCTCTCCATATAACAATACATGAAAATAATGCCAGTTAAGTATATATTGTATGAATCTTGAAGAAGCTTGAAAGCATAACAGCAATTCTTTTGTGCCAGGGAGTGACTATGAAACCATTGGTCACCTGGTTGAAAGTGAAAAGGACATCAAAGACAGAGGTTTCCCTGATAGAGAAGTTACAGAACAGGGTAAGGACTCAAATTGCTTACAATAAGGTCCCTCGTCTAGGTATGAAATCCAGCCTATTGACACTCATGCTTCCTCATTATTCTTTGTTTTTTTCAGGCATTTGATCACATTCTCATAGCGATCGAAGACATATCTGGGCAAATCGGACACAACTATATGAGAGAGAAGTAAGTCAAGCGACGGAGTGATGATCCATCATTTGTATGTTGAGCGTGTTGTGCTGGAGACTGATTCACCACACTGCTGTCAGTGTGTCAGTGTTGTTGCGGGTAACATGAATATTCCCTTTTGGACTCACGACTAGGTGGAATAAGTTTGAGGAAAAGTGGCTGCGCCCCATCTTGATGAAGTCATCGGCCCGTAAGAAGCAGGACCAGCTCTTCAACGTCTTCCATCAGCTCAACCTGAAGGATGCTATGAGCTACGTCACTGAGGTGATCTTTCGCCTCCTGCGTTTCCTTGCCTTTGGAGATGTACCGTAATATGCCTGAGGCACTCAGTTCTGATTGTCCCCCTGCGTGTGAGAAGGCATGCCATTATAGAAGCGTGACGCACCTGGGCAAGACCAGCTTGGGAGTGACCAGGCGTGGGAACTTAGGATCCCATTTTTAAGAACAGGGCTTTAACAAAAGAAAACCACAACCTTATTTTGAGGTCATGGCATAGAACATGAACTGAACCGTATACTTTGCTCTTCATTCTCTTTTTCAGCTTTTTAATCACTTGATAACTGATAATTTGATCACACTGAACCTGCCACTTATTTGCCATGTTACCACTTGAATTACCAAAAGAGAACAAAATCCTTAATATTGATCATAGACACCTGTATTGCCATTTTCAATTAAGGCTGCAAAATGCATTGTGGGTGCCTTTAATTTCTTGTGTCCTTGTTTAGAAAGAGTGTTTTCAATGTTTATTCTTTGGGGAGTGACTGTGATACACTGGTAGAATGCAATTAAGTCCCATATTTCCCGATTTAGGGTGAACGCTGTGGATCTTTGGCCTTTGTTCGGTCTGAGCACAATGTAAACCTTGACTTCAAGAAGAAGTTGGCTTCAGAAATTTCAGATATTATGCCAGACATGAATTCTGACAGCTCCGACACGGGACCTTATACCATACCGATGACTTGTATGATGTAAGTACCAAAGCTATATCTCTTCACATCATATTCTGCACTACTTAAATTGGACTCCTGAACAAGCAGTCTCAGGAAAGCGTGTTCTGCGATCAGCGGCGCTCTCTTTCATGTTGGCCTCAAAGGCAGGACAACGTGCCCACAGTGTGTCTGGATGTGGAGGAGGACATGAGGGTGAAGAGCATGAGAGACACAGAGAACATCAATACACATCATGTGCTGCAGATGCACCTGTATAAAGCCAGGAAACAGGTAATCAGTCAAAGAAAACTATATACAAGCCATATACACACCTAACACAGGCAGCCCCCAAGGAATGAGGTTCCATAAGTCTGTCTTTATGAATTTAAATTTTTTCCCAGAATTTGTAGGCAAGTCAGAAAAAAATAATGCAGTACTTAATAAAAGTAGCTGCGTACGGTGCTGTACTGTACTATACTGCATCTTGAGCCAAAGCATTGCTGAAGCCATGCAGTGTTTCCACGAGTGTCACAAAGCAGTGCACGTTCATTATTACAATCCAGTGTATTTAACCCACGTGTTAAATATAATGGGCTTTATGACAGTCTGCTCGTAAGTAGGAGTTGTCCATATGTAGGACATTCTTAACCTGGGGACTGCCAGAAGACCTAGCAAATAGGAGACGTTGGTGGACCTTAGGGAAGCCAGGTTGTAGAATAAATTTTTTTGGCCACCATGCATTAAAAAGGCAACGTAGGGCTACAAGAATGGTTCCTGATTAAGGTCGGTTTTGAATAACTGAGTTTGGCAAGAAATGATTTAAATGCTGCAGATGAATCATCAGCAAAAAGAAAGCAGGACAGATACAAATACCAGTTGGGTTGATATGTCAGACAGCCAAAGATGAACCTCTGCACTGCTCGTCCACCTGCTGCCTTTCAGCACAGACACAGGTACAGCAGGAAAGAAATGGGACTCAACAAAGACGAGAATGAAGTCCAGGAGATCTTCCAGCGCACGATGAGGAGCCGCCTGGAGTCCTTCAAATCTACTAAGATGGGCGTCACCCAAAGCAAGAAGATCAAACCGGCCAAGAAGGATCAGGTACAGAATTCTGGCCAGTTACTCCCTACAGCTCACGCTTGCATGCGAGAGGTTACCCTTTGTGTGTGACTGTGTTACTCCTCATTCTGTCCAGATACCAAACGGAAAACACAAAACCCATTCATTTGAAGACGCAGGTAATTATAGCATAACCTTGCTTTGTGACATTTTGCCATTCAACACTCTGGATAACTACCATTGAGTACTAAGACATTCAGCTCACTATAATTAGTAGCTGTTCAGTACCGTCCTCTCATTTGGAAAATCACACTTACGGCACATTAGCAACATTACAGTGACTGAGCAATGCAATTTTCCTCACTTGTTTCTCCGTTTGCCATCAGACTTCTCAGACGACAATGTCTTCACCTCCGACTTTGCGGGTGGTTTAGCATCTGGGGGTGCACATCTAGCTCCCACAAGACTCTCCATTCGATCTGGAGGTGAGCATGACTTTAGCAGCAGTGATGGACCAGAAAATAAGACAAAGGTTCATTGTGTGTGTCAAAGGTGCACTAGAAAGCCAGATGGGGCTTGAAAGCCAATTAAGGATCTCACATCACAATCAGACGTTTCTTACAATTAAATACTGATTTCACAAATCCTTTAAATTCTTATTCTGAATGAACTTTATTCGGAAGTAATTCCCACACTTCTTAGTAGAATAAGACCTGCAGAATTCTATAAGTTTCTTCCACAGGTTTTCATTGACCAAGTTAGTCATTTATTAGTCAGACAGCTTTGTCTCGGGTCTCTAAGTCTGGAGCTGGCACGTTTTATTTCTGCGAACATGTGACCTGATCCCTGTACTCTGATAGGTGGGATAGAGAACCCAGCCTTCATGCCAGACGTGGATCACGCGTCCCCCCTGCACACGCCGCCGTGGTCGGCCGTGGTCGATGACGGGGTGGCCCCCTCCCAGAGAGCTCAGGTGCAGCTGCCCTGGTCGCCCAGCAACGCCAGCCGCCTGACGCCGCTGCGCATCAGTACCCGCTCTAACGATTCCTTCATCTTGGCGGACAGACCCACAGCGCAGGGGGAGCAGCCTCCCCCCAGCCAGCCGAAAAGTGCACAGAAATAGCTCTAGTGTTGCATACGGCCCCCCGGGCCTCACTCGCGGCCTATGCCGTCTCCGGTGGCGGAAAGCCGACATGCCTTAACCTGAACCACCAGAACAAGGACATGAAGGAAACGGGAGAAGAGGAAGTGTGTATGTGTGGCTGTGTGTTAAATACATATGTATATGTGGACGTGTATATATAAAATTTCCTTTGTAGTTTCACAAAATATGGTAATTTAGTTTATATTTAATGTTCATTTTTAAGGATACTTACTACCAAATGATCTGTTAGGGGTACGACCTCCTCTGTTCTCAGGCTGCACAATGAGGTTCCGTCCCACAGGCTGTAATTTCGCCCGGTATCTACAGCAGGTCCGTTACACTGCAGCAGCATTCACAGGGCTTCCATTGATCTTATCCTCTAAATATGCACTTGATTGGAAGGATGCGTGATGATGCTGCCCGATTAGTGCTTCAGAATCAGATTTGCGGGACAGAGGCATTAGGCTTAGGAAACGGTTCGCTGCTGTAAAGCACTATTTTAAGCACTGAGATGAAGTTGTTGTTTGATGTCCATTAAAGAAATATTTTATTTATTCACCAGCGTTCTTCAGAGACATATTTTTAAAAAAGCACTGTAGGTAGTACGTATCTGGACAAAGAGAGGGCATCCTGTCAGCTCGGCTCCCGTTACTCAGCCAGCGATTGAAGAACTTTAAAATGCAATCACTAGGTTTCCCTCGGCGACAAAATTTAAAGCAACAGACACCATATTTTTCATAATATTATATTGCAAATTTAATTAAACAAATAAAATAAATAATATTGGTAAGATATCAGTAACGTTGGTATATCAAAGGCATGATCAAAAAGCAAAAACAAAATCACTTCAATATAACCTGATCTGTAGTAATAATAACGATAATGATGATTTTTTTTTTTTGTAAGATTTATGGTTGCTGGTACAGTCCTATATAAAAGTTGGGCTTGAAAATAAAAGGACACTTTAGAATAATATTTCTATATGTCACCCTGCAGTACAAAGTTTTACATAATTAGCCCCAGTCCTTTGAATGAAATCACACATAAGGAAGTTCCCTATCATTCAACAGAAGATTCACTTGCTTGGATCTTGGGCTCGGGCAGGAGGAGAGGCACTTTTCCTCCGTAACTCTGCCGCTGTCAGGCCTGTCACTGAGGCCTGGCCTTCTTGCTTCTGGGGCTCAACACCTCTGCAGCCTTTCATCAGAAACACAGCCGTCACATTTAAGACATCAATTACCTTTTTCCAAATGTTAGCACCTTTAAGGAACCTACTCCTGCATCTATACCTGATTTTCAGATGCAGAGCTCTGGCATTTTTAAACTGGCAACAGATCTACAGAAATCTGATGTAGGCAGTCACACAGATCTTAGCAATCATGCCGCTATGTCTCAGCACCTGTCGTTTCCGTGTCACCCGAAAGAAGTCCTCCATGCGAGTCTGCTGATGCTGACCCGTCCTTCTCTCCTCTTCACGAGCTTTCCTCCTTTCCTGGAGCATCTGATGGAACTTCTCCATCCGCCCTCGGACCCTGGACTCCCTAAGAAGAGCAGTGAAATCTGACTTTCCTATACTGTTTATACTTGTTGCATCCTGCTTTATGGGCCCGGGCAGGACCTACTTTATGTGCTTCTCATGGCACAGGAACCGGACCAGCTCATCCTCATTGGGTTCGGTCCAAATCAGATCCGGCTGATTACACTGCGGGGGCTCTAAGAAAAGCCTACGTGCTTCCTTGTAGGTCCATCTAACAGGGACAGGATGAGTCTAAGAGAAACAGTCATCAGAAGCAGATGCCATCAAGCTGACAAACGAAAGTCATGCAAATTATTTATTGTAACTGCACATTCTATTCTGGCACAACAATTAGATATTCTGCTTGATGAAGAGTTAAACTATTATGCTATTACATAATAACACTAACTGGGATGATTTCTCTAGGTGCGTAGGACATGAAGTACAGAACTAAATGGACATTTGCACAGTAAACCAAATTTTTACTTAGTCATGTCACACTCACCGTAAATCCATATATGATGTCTTCTATTGTATCGATGGTCGAGGCACTGCCTGAAACACTGTTATCATAATCTGCTGTCACAGTGTGGCTTTTAGCTAACTAGTCTGTGTGCTGAAGGCCTCTGTTTTTGCAGCCCGTAAATGAAAGAAATGAAAGCCGATATGGAAAACTCACCTACTAATAAAACTGTAACAGGTGAATGCAAACTTTACAGCAATAGCAGTATTTAGAAGGTTGGATAGTTTCCGATCGTAAATACTTTAGGTTCAGAAAGAATGACAATAGGGGTGGTGCAGTGGTTAGCAATGTCTCCTCACACCCTGGGGACCAGGATTTGAGTCTCCCCCATAGCTCCATGTGTGTGGAGGTTGCATGTTCTCTCCGTGTCATCGTGAGGTTTCCTCTGGGTTCTCTGGTTTCCCCCCACAGTCCAAAAACATGCTGAGGCTGATTGGAGTTACCAAATTGCCTGTAGGTGTGAATGGTGTATGTCTGTGTCCTGGGCCCCATCCTGGGTTGTTCCCTGCCTTGTGCCTATAGGCTCAAGACCCCCCATGGCCGCAAATAGGACAAGTGGACATAGAGGGATGGATGAAATAATGAGAATATGGTCCAGTAGGTCCAGGGGAATTCTCTCCTACAGCTCACCCGTCTATTGATGTGAAGCACCACCTCTTCTATGGTCTTGTGCTGCTGGATTAGTTTCAGTGCCCTTTTAGGCCCAAGGCCCTGGATCTTTTCACAGTAGTCACACCCCAGGAGGATGCACAGGTCGACAAACTACAAAAGGGGAATGTGAAACCAGTTCCAGGGAAGAGAATCAAAGAAAGAAAAGTTCCTGGTCTAGTTTTTTTTTTGCAGTTGACAGATGACAAGCACTTCTGTGACAAATTAAACCTCTAAGGAAGGGTCTATAAAAAAAGATGAGAAGAGAATAAAAACTCACCTCTTTGTGGGTCAACTGGAGAACATCCAATAGCTTAGAGAGACAATATTCCACGACATCACTAGAAATGACCAAATAAGATAAAATGGATCGAATCAATTTCTACACTTGCACTGTAAAAACATTTTATTCCAACACTGACCATCACATGCAGAACTTATGTAACAGTTAAGTTAACCAACACATCCCACACCACAAAACAAAATAACAGGACACATATGTAATCTACTGTACATTTCCTTACCTGTCCTTCTTGGCGTCAAACTGGCGGATGAGAAGTTCACTACCAAAAGGCATGGTATCCATGTCCTCTGATGCCACGGCATCAACTTTCCCCTGCTTCACCAGCTGGGCACAGAACGCTTCCCCATCCCCCGGAGCCTGGCAAGCCCAAGAGGTCAGGATCACTTCACTGTGCTTTTTAAAGTACCTATAGCTATATCAGATCACTAAATAGGCCTTGGAAGGAAAAACAATAGGACCCAAACTAAGTGGTGATGGCATGTTACTATCATTCTTTGTAATGGAGAGACTGACCTGGATGTAAGGGACACCCAAGAGCTCTATGATGCGCTTACAGTCCTGGATGCGAGGGGAGTCTATGGAGAAAAGCAGAAGGCCTGAGACCAGAGAAGATTCTACAACAAGGCCATGCCTCGTGTCTGAACACAACAATTAAACAATTAAAAATTGATTGGAAAAAAAAAATTGATTAAAATGTCACATGGCTGACTTTTTGTCCGATGTCTGAATGATGACTGGCTATCTACACTATATGGTCAAAAGTATGTGGACCAGCTTGTCCAAAGCATCCATCCATTCATTCATTTGTCTGTTTGTCCTATTCAAGGTCACAAGGGGTCTGAATTCCACTGCAAAAGCTATGGGCGCAAGCCAGGGAATTACCCAGGATTGGGTGCCAACCCATCACAGGGCACATACACCATTCAATGGTATAACCTGCTAACTCCAGTTCATCTTTGCATGCTTTTGGACGGTGGGGGGAAACCAGAGTACCCAGAGGAAACCCAACGATGAAACAGGAGAACAAACAAATTCCTCATACATGGGGAATTGGTGGAGACTCGACTCTCAGTCCCAGGGGTTTGAGGCAAAAGTGCTTATCACTGTACAAACCCAGCCCCCATTTTAAAACCAAGGGTATTAATGTGAAGTTGATCAGCCCACTGTTGCTAAAATAGGCTTTAGTCTTCTGGGAAATCTTTACACTAGATGTCGAATCATTGTGAGTGGGATTTGCTGTCATTCGGTTGGCTGTTGGGACCTCATCAGCCAGCATCATTCGGTGAGCTTGGGCTGCCCACCACTTCACTATGAACTTACTCCCAGTCGTTTTGACCTTTACAATCACCTCACTTGCTGTTGACCAGGGCAGCTCCAGCAAGGCAGAAATGTGGTCATCTGAATTTATGGACAGATGGTGTCCTACGATGGTGCCAAATGGAAAGTCACCAACATCTTCAGTGCAACCAGCTGTTCTGTTGCTGATATTTGCTGCAGGAGACTGCATGGCAGTCTGGACCACAACCATCTTTGTGAGAGGTCATAGTTCTACCTATTGAGGTACCCGGGCCAATGTGATACTCTGAGGATTAGACCTCTGTGTCTTCATGGGTTGCAGAAGGTTGCCAGCTTAAATCCAATGGTCGGCAGAGTGATGTCACGGTTGGGCCCTAGAGCAATACCCTTAACCTCAACTGCTCCAGGCACTGACTAGCCCTCCCTTTACAAATATATGTCACTTCAGATAAGTAAAGGTACTGCTTATGCCCTCAACCAATATCAAAAATGACAGAAAACAAAAGTCACAGGTTGAGTGGATGTGGCCTTATCCTAACCCTAACCCTAACTCTTATCCTACAGAAAGCGGCAATGCACTGAATGCAGCCTCAGTATCACTCACCTTTGCCAGAAATATAGAAACTTGAACGACCAGCAGCCTTTGCTCTTTTCTGCAGCTGTGGAAACAATCTCTTAATAAGTCTCATCAGATTAAGGAATGGCATTAACTATGGAGAGTTGTTATGTCTCTTGTGAACCTATAATGTCAGGTAGTTGTTTTACTGTTGATTTGGATGTGTGATGGAAAGTGAAGCTTGGTTTTAAAAAACAAAGGTTAACTGATTATGTCAGACATGATGAACTTGTCCAGTGGAAGACATGGAAACACGCCTTTCATTAGGAACTCTGGGCTGAGGTCCATGTCTTCCATCCTCACCTCAGTCTTCTTCTGCTCGGGCGGAAGCCCATCAAACACAAAGACGGGCTTGATGTCATGCTCCAGGAAGTGCAGTGTACGGAAGAATAGGCCAGTGAGGGCACTCCAAAAGGAATTGAGACTATGTGAGCCTTTAGAACAACATCACAACACTCCAGATCAAACTAATAACAATGCTGCAGAAGAATAAGAAACGCCTTTGGAATTTTTCTGTACTAAGACACATTTTCATAAATTTCATCTGCATGCCAGTACAAAACAGTACAAAACAGTGCTCCTAATTATATATTATATGCAGCACATATGATTATATGCTGACCAAATAACATGACATAAACCATAAAACACAGAAACCTCACCTCATGTGGAAATTGGGGACAGCCGAGCGAAACTGATTCAGTACGATTGACACATCCAGAGCAACAATTTTGCCTGTAACAAAAAAACACAGTTATTAGCTACTGCAGAAAAAATAGCCTAACCCTACAGCAAAATTCTGAGATTTAAGTAAATTAATGGATGAAAAATGCCACCATGAAATCACTTTCTCAATCGCATTCCCTTGTTTGTCCACTAGAGTGTAGACTAAAATGGTCAAACTGACACAGTTTATCCAATTTTTCTAAAGTTACTCATGTATAGAAGCAAGTTTCTTAATTATCACAATTGTGGGTACAGATAAGGGTAAATGGTTAAAAAGAGCTCAGCCAATTGCTAAAAACATAAAACTGACCAGTGACATTAATCCCACAACCAGTCGTGCCAATTTGATTGCTACCGAAGATGCAGATTCTGCGGATGGAGGGACCTCAGGAATATCAGTAGCTAGTAGCAGGACAGCTACTGTGGCTTAGCCAAGATAGCCTGGACAGTGCAGCCAAAGTGACACAAGAACCAAGGCAACCTCACTCGGTAAGACAGCAGATAAGGAAGCAGGGTTTTTAATCATTAATGAAAACAAAAACTATATGAAAATATTTTCATGAACATATAAGATATGAAAATAAAATAAAAAAATGACAAATGAAAACTACATATATAGCTTCTGAAACTAACTGAAATACAATATAAAAATGTCAAATACTTTCTGTGGCAGTTTTTTTCATACTATTTAGACAAAGTAATGATTTGTTTATCTTTCCCATTAATAATAAATGGAATATGTTTTGCCCATTTGAAGGACATTGGGGTGCGCCAATATGAAAAAATTGGCAGATATCTGATATTTTTTGTGTAATATTGTCAATACTGATAACTAGCTAACCTTTAAGCCATGTACCGAGAGCTGTGTGTGTGTGTGTGTGTGTGTGATGGGGGGGGGGCATGTCCTTGAAGTCTGGTAAGTTGCAAAGTGGGGCCTACATGGCTTGGACTGATTCGTCCAGCACATCCCACAAATGCTCGATCAGACTGGGATTTTAGGATTTAGGAGGACAAGTTAACACCACAAACTCTTTTTCATGTTTCACGAACCATCTCTGAACCATTTTATAGTATATAATACATAATGCCACCCTTGACAGGTGCGACTGTAATAAGATAATCAATGTTATTCACTTCACCTGTCAGCGCTTCTAATGTAATGGCTGATCAGTGTATATTTCTGTACCTGACATCTTAACAACTAGTAATTCACTGATTTCATGAAATTAAGAACGTACAAAATACAGTAATGTTTAAATTTTTAAGAACAATATGAATGTGCATCTAAACATTTACATATTAGTGCCCTTTAAAAAATGCAGTGACACAATCATGCGAAAATTTACATACATATTTTGAGATTCAAGGTTCAAGTTTTACTGTCATATGTACAAAGTACAGTGTACAGAGAACAACAAAAATCTTGCTTGAATGGCTTCTCCACATACTACGGACAATTGACAGGACAGTATAACATTACAATACAATTAATAATAAGTACTGTGAGATATCTAACAACATATAACACAACATTCGACACGCGGTAGTAAAGTGATACATTGCATGGCAAAGTAGCAATACAACGTGATGCAGTGGGTAGCACATAGAGAATGCTGCAGCAATAATATAGAACTAGCATTAAATAATAACAAATGATAAGTGACAGGGCAAAGTGGTGAGCAGGGGACAGATCAGTACCAAAGAGAGGTAGGTAACAGCAGTGTAGAGCTTTGCATTAATATTACAGTCTTATAGCATTAGGGTAGAAGCTGTCCCTGAACCTTTTAGTGCGAGTCCTGAGCTGAATACCACAGGGCAGAAGGGTATAAAGTGTCACTGCTCGGTGACTAGAGTCATTCATCATGCATTTTGTCATTCTGAGGCAGCGTGCGGTATAAATGTCCGGGATTTCTGGGAGCCGTGCGTCGATGATCTTCTGAGCCATTTTCACCACCCTGTGTAGGGCTTCCTGGTCCTGCTTGGGGCAGATGGCACGGCAGGTTGTAACGCGCCCCGAGAGGATGGACTCACACCTGCAGCGGCCGTCTGGGCCTTGCCCCGGCCTCTGAGGAACTGAAGGCGCCGAGGGGCCTTTGTAACGGCAGCTGCTGTATGTTCTGCCCGCATGGGGTTAGCGCTGAGGGTGACTCAAAGGCGCCGAGAGCTGCCCAGCCTCCCACAGCGTCTCCTTCAATGCAGATGGGGGCACGAGCCGCACCTTGTTTCCTGGAGTCATTTAGCAGCTCCATAGTTTCCCTGACATAAGGAGACGGTTGTCCTAACACCACTGTGCTAGAAGCCTCACCATCTCATCACTGTAAAGTTGGCTTCATGGAGGGGGGGGACCTGGGCGATCTTTCTTTGCAAGCTAAAAATGGGTGTAATCCAGGTTCAGATGATCAGCAAGACATGCGCCAGCACCTGAGAATGCACCCAACTGCAGTTTATAGTCCATTACAATTTGCATTCTCTGCCACATCCAAAGTGCTTATTGCATACAGTGAAGCTGTGATTCCCCTGTTGCTGTACTCAGATTTTGTGCAGGTGATGCCATTCCATACATTTTTTTGTACATTTGCATGTCTATGTACTGAAACACATGACTGCGGTCTCTGATCATTTGACAGATTTCTGGCATAATCCACAGTTTCTGGTTAGGAAAAAAATGTCGGTTTTAGTGATTATAGAGCCACTAACACAAGAATGTTACCGCAGTGGCATTCTGATCCAGATCAGAGGATGAATCCCAGTACATGTCCTAGTCCCCAAAATCAAGTCAGTCCTATTGTTTCAACTCCATCTTTCATGCCCAGCACTTCAACGTTCATGTGACTTGCTCTTCCCACTTCAGCTTCTCTTTGTAAACAGAAAGCAGCAGCACAGAGGTATGATCCAATTTTATCAGGCGTGGACATGGCAGTGAGCAGTACACTTATTTATGTGTGGTGTAGCAGTGAACAAGGGTGTTAGCGCCCCTAGTGGGCGGGAGGTGTGTTTGCGGTATTCAGGCAAAATATTCCTGAGGTTGGCTTTGTTACAGTGTGATAGGGTATGCATTCTCACATGTACTGATTATGCAATACAGTTCATTTTAAGTGCCGTGTGCATTTCCTTGTGGTGGAATGTAAACCACGGCCATGATCAAGATACTCGAGGTTCACAGTGCAGCTCTGTGAAATTATTTCCATGCCCGTACACCATGTACGCTTTATAAGAAAACAACACCAACTTCTCTCTTCTTGCCGATTGGCACCCGGTCCACCATGCTGTTGGTGAGCCTATGTCTCCATGAAGCAGAAAACACAGCAATTATGTAGATCTCTTTGGAGTTGACGTCTTCCACTGAGATTGTCCAGGTTGTTGTCCAGAGATTGAACATTGAACAGGAAAAAGCTGGACTTTGGCGATTGTAGTCTGTGGCTTTTCATTCTCACCTGCATGCCAGCCCTGCGGCCTTATCTTCACACTAGAATTTTTGGAGTGTTCCCAGGTGAGTCGCATCGGGTACGTTTATCACAGAAGACAGACGATAGCGAGACCATGTCGGTAACGCTAACATTTGTATCATGACCAACTGTTTCACCAAGTCGTGCGATCATAAGCAGTAAGTGATTGAAGCTGCTGAAAAGACAATGACACAAACAAGACAATATACGCACAGCAAACCAGTCTACAAAGAGCGGTGTACAATACATCACTGGAAAATGTATACATTTTGTATACACCAAAGAAAAAGGAAAATATGTACTGTAGAGAAGTGGTCGATACCAAAAAGTCTGGGATAGACAGATGTACATTCACCAGTCGCTTTATTAGTAAGACCTGCTACTCATTCACAAAAAAAACATCTGATCAGCCAATCATGGCAGCAGTTAAATGCATGAAATCATGACAATATGGGTGGAGAGATCAGTTAATGCCCGCATTAAACATCAGAGTGGGGAAATAGCATGATCGAAACTTTGACTGGAAAGTTTCCTACCTAGCTGCAATTGACCAAAGTTGACTGAGGCTCTTTTTGGATCCTCACCTCAAAGGAACAAGCCTTCTCCTGCACTAAAAGCATTGACATTTCCTCTGCAATTTACAAATACATATTTATGTGCGCCTACTGTAATCTGACCTCCTGTTATTTTAGAGGCAAGCTCAAGCTTCATACAGACTCTGCAGCATGCATGAAGGTAATAATTTATGGACTGTAATTATAGCAATTAATACATTATACCCAAGCACTGTTGAATTCTCAAATCTGAAGGCCGTCAATTAAATTTTTATATGCGTAGTGCCGGCCAGGCAAATCACAGTAGTAAAATAACATGCAATTATAATCTATAATTCTAAATGACATTTTTTAATGGAAACTCTGAAAGCCAAGGAATTGCTACAAATCACTTACACAACAACACTGCTTCAGGATGAGGTCCAGGAACTGTTGTTAGTGATTAAATGGCAAAATGATTTACTGATGTAATGCACTAACAATGCCTAAATGATATGGCACACAAGCCACCGTACCAGTACATTGTCCCCAAATTGATCTGACCTGACCTTACCCACAAGACAACAATGAATATTGGCAGACATGTGACTTTGTCCTGTCTGAGGAATGGTTAAACATACAGTAATTAGTCGATCTCCTTTTGAGACATGTGCCGTGTGTGTTATCTGTCATTTGTTTTGTGAGATCTTGTTTGAGCTTCTGTGATTCGTATGATCTATTTGTGTTCAGGCACATGCCCACAACATTCTTAGTAAGGCTGGATATGGCTCAAATTAAGGGAAATCATCCCGTCCTCTTCCAGATTCCATCCGCGTCACTTTGCACACAACTGTAAGTCAACAAGGATGCCAGCATCAGAATAGTATTCCTCAACTATACTTCTGCACTCAGCACAATCATTCCCAAGACAATACCCAACCACGCTACAGAAATCGTCTCTCGACACAATACACCACATACAGCCCATCTGAATGCTTCTCAAAACAGGATATGTTGATGTATGATCACATTTGCAGACAGGCATGCCCACATCTCTGGATGTTCGGTGACCTGAATTTCTCCACCAATTTGACATGTATGCTGTTTACTAAGTGGGTGACACAGAATGGTGCTGTTAGCCTTAAGAAGGACATGCGAAATGGAGCAAAGGTCACCAATAAAATAAGTGACTGATCAGCCGAGGGAGCTTCATATATGGGGGCCAAATATAGTGTAAAAAAAAGATTCAGAATCATGTGTTTTCTCTCTGCATGATTAATCACTAAATCTCTATGGCTTTTGTTACCTATCATTCCATACATTTTGGAAATACACACACAATTAAGGGCACTCCATCTGGACATTATTTACTTGTTCCCTTCATGTCTGGTAAGTGGAACAGGGCAATGAACACATACACAAACAGACAGAAATACATTTTTTCCCATAGCCAAAGCCTCCATGAACCTCAGAGCTACCCACTGCCACTGTAATGTATCTAGTACCTTAGAAACAGGAGATTATTATATATTAAAAAATATCCATTACTGCCACAGTAATCATATCCATTGCTACTACCTACTGAAGAGTTCCACAACCTGTTTCAGTCATAGTTTTAATTATTTTATTGCGCTCATTTTACTCAATATTATTTATTGGTTTTACTCATATATTACCACCGACATTTTGACACATGACATTTTAGTCACGCAGTGTTCTTGCCCAGATTGCTGCTTTTCTGCATGAGAGTACCCACATATATTTTCACTGTTTGTTTTTACAATGGCAGTGAAAGTACCATAAGTCCTTTACATTCAAAGGGATAGGGGCAGAAGTTCCCTGCAAATGTGAAAATGCACAAATAATATCCCCCCCCCCATCTCACCCTATAACAGTCTGCTATCTTGAACAATAATGTAAAAAGTTTGTTTATTACCAATTGGTTGCAAACTTACTGCGAGCCAGTAACTTTGGCCCCAAGCCCCAGGCCATTTTCCTTTTTTTGTGGTCTTATTACATTGCTGATAAGCTCTGCTCTGATTGGCTGGTTTACTCTGAGGCTCTGTAATGGCTCACACAGGACCAACATCAATTCGGTCAATGCTGGCCCGCATGTACAATGGTTGTCCCATAACATTGTAATGGAGCTGTAAAATTCCTAGTGACATCGTAGTGTAACATATTACTCGTATTTGTGGTGATGCTGGTGTAAATAAACCTACTGTACGGCCAGTCTATATAAAAGTATAGCACATACAATAATACTTGATAATGATAGTAACTGTTACTGGTTTATGTATTTATGTATAGTCATACCTCTTTTTAGCATTGTAACAGGAAAACAAATGATTTTATATTGTTAGCTTTGTCATGCAATTTTTATCAAGACCTCCAGGCAACTCATAAATGTGTAGTTTGTAATGAATCTGGATTTCTGCCTTTAGTTTTCTTGACTTCAGTATCGATTAGATATTTGTTTAACCAGAACAAGCTTCTTGTCAATGTATCATTTTTATCATGTTAACATCCTATCATTAACATGAGTATTTCATTTACCTTAGGAAACATAAGAAGTAAATGGTTTACAGCAGACAGTAAGTACATATATATATAGCACCTGCTAATTGATATTTCAGTCAGGTTACAGAACAGAGGGGATTTTTTGAATTTGCTTGCATTGTTAACTTATTAACTAATTTATCGTTGCTTAACCAATCTGTTAGTACTAGGCTAATTGGCTATGAATGTTGAATGAATGAATGAGCAAATGAATGAATGAATGAATGAATGAATGAAAGTTATATTTGCTTTTCAAGGCACCCAAAATGCTTTTACCAAATCAAAGGTGAGCCAGTTCAGCCTCCACCACTGTGTAGCCCCTGGATGATGCAAAGGCAGTCATTCTGTGCCAGCACACTCACCACAGGGTACCTAAGGTGGTGAAGGGGCAGGAGAGAATTCACCAATTAAATAAATGAGAAAAGGCACTCATGAGGAAGACCTAAGGAGTCAATAATGTTTCTCCCTCAGTGAAAGTACCAATGACCAGGTCAGCAAAGCAAGTTTTGCATATTTTTGCATAATCAATAGAAGAACTAATGTGAAGATGGACATATTACTGTATATACCAGTCGATGCATCTCAATTCACAGAAGAGAAATACATAAAGAGTCTGAATATCCGACTCACCCTTCACTAATCATTATCCAAAACATGTTCTTTTACATTACAGCACCACCTGTTGGCTGATGTGTTCCTTTTCGCATGTCACCAGGACTTCTCAAGCTATACCCATAACTAAAATGTCATATTTAAATGCGCAAAACAATTATTTAAGAAATCAGGACATTCTGATGACAAAAAGTATTTTTCTTTGAGTGAAAATATATATTTGCAAAAGTAGGTTTCACATTTCTTGCCATTTTTTTTTATTATTATATGTGGAAGTGGGTGTGGCTCATATCAGCTGATGCAGCTCACTTGCCTGATCACAGTTCACACAGTTCACAAGTCATGGGCCATAATGCATTAAACGTTGTTATTATAATGTCCCACAGTGGTTGAAAAGGGGTCTTTATTTACAGGGACCCTGAGTCTTTATACAACATACCTACCCTGCAAATTTCACATTTGTAAGTCAAACCAGTTTGACTATGGAATGCCTTTTAGATAATTTAAGGAAGAAAGAAATAATATTCAGGACAAAAACAACAGGAATCCAGCACTACGGCTGCTTGGAACAATCACACAATATTCAGGAGATCATCTTGCATCCCAAAGACTGAGAATCACTGACCTGCACAATGATCAATGTGATACGATCAGATAGCAGATAGCTGTTTACAAGATGGCAGCTGCATTATAACTTTACGCCCATTATTGTCCTCTGTCACTGTAATTTCAATTTTGGGTTGATTTGGGGTCTATCACACGCAAGATTATCAGGTGTAGATTCTCATCCATATAATGCTTTTGTGGAATTAGTGGTAATATGATCCATTCAAGATCAGTAGCATAAATACAGTAATATTAACATATATGTATCCTGTTCATAAGGTTAAGCCTCCTATTAACTCATCCTTCGCTTTGTTGTCATTAGACGTTGTTGCTTCAGTTGTCCTGTGATGTGTCTTAAAATTTGACCATATCTTTAAACTCACAACATGTCTCCAAAGGTTGAAACAGATCAGATCTTTTTGAGTTATTGCACTAACATAATTAAATATCTGAATCTACCTTTTTTCCCCCCACTACGCGGCTACTTCAGTTGTAGGCTCGAAATTTCTATCTCGAAATTTGATCACTTTTAATTTGTTGCCGATATAATACCTCTACAAAGTTTAAAGAAGATCTATCGAATAAACTATGAATTGTCATCTTAACAAGAAACTGTCTGTGTCAGTGGACCAGCCTCAAATCTATATGTGTTTTTCGTCCGAAGAATACAAAAAGTAACTTTTGTCGGAGCCAATCACAGACACCAAGCCCCACTTAGTCTTACGCTATAAGTGTCACAGTGCTGAACTGGCTGCTTCATTCTACAAAGATTAATCATTTTGAAATATTTTCATTTTCTACATCATACCAAAATGTCTGAAAATAAGCACTTGTTAAAGCAAGGGTATGTGATTCTGGAGAATCCAGCAGAATTTGAAAGTATCCCGCTGAAAATCCCACCCTCTCTGTTCAGGCATCCCTCCAAAGCCACTCTTCCTACACACATGAAGGCAAGCTGCCTGATTACTGCTGCAGGGCGAGTTCACAAGAGCGAGCGTGTGGGGGGAAGGCAGCATAGCATATCCAAATACCTACTGGCTAATTCACGCGTAAGGAAACACCGAACATTATTCTAATGAATGAAAACAATGAGCATGCCTATCGCTAGCACTCACGGCTGTCAAGCTGTTATGGTATGTTTTTGGAAATTTGATTTAAAATGGAGTTGCAGTAACTTATTGCTGGTTGACTAGCAACAGCTGGCAGCAGTTACGCTATATAATGGATGGATGGATGGATGGATGGGTTAGCAATACTATATAGCCAAAGTTTGTTTGAAAAGTTTATTTGGAATTTTCAGCACATTTCATCCATAAGGTTTGCCAGTAAAAGAGCTGCAGTGCCTGCTGACCTGCCACGCTGTTTCTGTTTCAAATTTGCGTGATCTAAGAACTTTTTTTCAGATCTTTCTTCTCTTTGGCTGTTCCTGGTCTGAGCCACTTTTTTTCCCCCTGTTTACAGAGCCAGGGCTACAGAGAAACACCATTTTTTTTCAGCGCACACACAGAACAGATGGCTAGGGGACTGTGAGGAGAAGGTTTGACAAAAATGTATCAGATTAAAATCACATGCCCCAGCTTTAAGAAAATGAGAGGTTATCAACTGAGCTTGGGACTTTTATTCCTATGGGCTCTGATGCTTTGTAATGATAAACAGCTGGACCTTGTGGCTGTAAAGGTTGAAAATCCCTGTTCTAGGCCACGACCTCTGCCTCTACCCTACTCTAGCTTATGTAAACATCTTCATAGTAACTTTACACCCGTTAATAACAAGCAATCATCACTTCAATGGCACAGCCTATTTGACTATTTTTGCCCACAATGTACTTCATTGCCACAATTTACCCATCTTCTAATGGCTAATTCCAACTTAATATGGAAGTTATTATTAAATCATTTAATGCACCATATCACAAAGCAAAAGTTTCATGGTTTCATGACCATGGACCGTCTCCTAAAGTTTCAGCTGTGGGATCAGGGCACCACCAGTGCAGAGCTTGCTCCGGAACGATAGCAGGCAGGTGTGAGTGTATCTGCACAGTGAGGTGAAGACTTTTGGAGGATGGTCTAGTGTCAAGAAGGGCAGCAAAGAAGCTACGTCTCTCCAAGAAAAACATCAGGGACAGACTGATATTCTGCAAAGGTACAGGGATTGGATGGCTGAGGACTGGGGTCATTATCTCTGATGAATCCCCTTTCCGATTGTTTGGGGCATCCGGAGAAAAAGATTATTTCAGAGAAGAAAAGATGAGCGCTACCATCAGTCCCGTGTCATGCTAACAGTAAAACATCCTGAGACCATTCATGCATGGGCTTGCTTCTCACTCACAATGTTGCCTAAGAACACAGACATGAATATAGAATGGAATCATCCTCCGAGAGCAACTTATCCCAAACATCCAAGAACAGTTTGGAGACAAACAAGCCCTCTTCCAGCATGATGGAGCACCGTGCCATAAGGCAAAAGTGATAACTAAGTGGCTCGGGGAACAGAAGATGGACATTTTGGGTCCATGGCCAGGAAACTCCCCAGACCTTAATCCTGTTGAGAACTTGTGGTCAACCTGCAAGAGGCGGGTGGACAAACAAAAACCCACAAATTCTATCAAACTCCAAGCATTGATTATGCAATAATGGGCTGCCATCAGTCAGGATATAGCCCAGAAGTTGACTTACAACATGCCAGGGCAAATTGTAGAGGTCTTGGAAAAAAAAGGGCCAACACTGCAAGTAATGACTCTTTGCATAAACTAAATGTAATTATCAATAAAAGGCTTTCACACTTATAAAATTCTTGTAATTATACTTCAGTATAGAATAGAAACACCTGACAAAAAGATCTACAAACACTGAAGCAGCAAACTTTGTTAAAATTAACACTTGTGTGATTCTCAAAATTTTTGGCCATGACTGTATATATTATATGATTTTATGTGATCCAAACCATTTTCAGTATTGTTTTCAGCTTACACATCATCTGCAAGATTATGTGATCTATTGGCTCTAAAAATACTCCCATTTAATCGTTCATGGACAATTTGCCAGTAACCAAGACCACAAATGTCAAATGTGCAAATGTGAAGGGATTACTGTATTTACACACAGCTGACATGACAGCTCCAACATACCTGCATTGCTGAACGACTAGTCATCACACGACCCTCACTTCTGTTTATGAAACGTCCCACTGAGGTTAAGGCTACAGAAATGTTCGTGATTTCCACTCCAAGAGCCAAATCAGGAGTTTTTGCCATTATTGGCACAATACTGGCAGTGAGTATCAGATCACGTCTAGTTTCGAATATCTGGTGGAATCCATGTGCGCAAATGGGGGCCCTACCCAGTATAGTTCCTAATATAGTGTTCAGGGAGTGTATATACAGGATATATAATATTGTGCAAAAGTCTTATATGATCAAAAATTTTTAAAGCCATTTATCTGGACAGTATACAATGTAATAAACATGTAATGTATATCTGTTTAGATATAGATTATTCAATATTCAATATTATAAAAGGATCATTTCATTTTAATTAAAACAAAATCCCATTTTTTGTGGTTTCATAACTACAGTTCATAGTGTTCAGTGATGTGACATCAGTCAAGACCATAGGGTGGACAAGAATTCCAAACTCAAAATGTTTAACATTACAATAACGCTTGCAACTAACTTATCAAAAGACTTGAATCATGTAATACATTATTTATGACTTAAAGGAATGTGTAGTATATTTAACATAGTTGATGCAGCGATACCTGCAACATACGTGAAAATCCTTTACATCCCATCAAACTAAATGCTATAAAAATAGCGTTTTCCGATATCTGTAAAAAATTTGAACCGCTATACAGAGGACCCCAAAGGCACTCCATGTTGAGAAGGATCCACATAAACACCACACTTTCCTTTGTTTCAACAAACTTAAACACAACATTAGAAACCTACATTGGCTGTATGGCTTAAGGTTTCCGAAATGTTAGTGTAATGCTCATATCTTATTGTGCTGGTTTCAGTTTCCTATTATCAGCAAGGGTTGCCAATGGCTAGAGTGAGATTTCCAACTGCAGACCAGTCTGCAGACACATGCATACGCATTTACACGTAAGTTTCATTATCTTGTAGATTTTGCAGACAACCCCAACAATTCTGATATAGCTAATTTTAGGTTAACAATGAAATTATATAGATTCGCTGTATGATTTCTTTTCTGAGTGGCAGACTGAAAATCTGAGTGTCACGCCAGATGCGTGAGAGTTCACAACCCTCGAGAGCATTTTATTCCAACTTAGATACAACGATGATCCTGCCACTCACCCAGCACTTCTGTCAAATTGGACAACCTGAAGTAAAAGAATGATTAAAGTGCTCGTTAACTGACCTGAATAGTCGTTTATTTTCTTGTAAGAGATGGCACTGGGCGCCTCACTGCGAATCAAGTCGGCTAATTTTGTTATACCCATTATTTAGGTATTTAAATAAATAAAAATGATGTATGTTTTAGGTAAAACACAACAGCACTTCCGGGCTTGCGTTCATTGTACTAACACCGCCCAAAACGGCTGGGAGTGATGACGTAACAAAGTCGAGCAGCTCTCCGTTTGTCACGCTCGCCCCGCACCACACCTCCGCCTTCTGGCTCTATTATTACAAATTTCAGGCTAAATCATCGACGACTCATAATGTTCAGAAATCTATGTGATATTTCGGAAAATCTATACAGAGGTCAAATACATATATTTCTACACAAGTTGATGGTAGATAAATGCAATTTAAACAATTCAATTTAAACTGAAGCACTTATGTAAGTCGCTGGCTAAGGGCATCTGCCAAATGCTGTAAATGTAAATGTAAAACACACCTGCCATTTGGGATAGAAACTTAGGTTTAATCTTTTCCTGGGTTATTCTTTTATTATTTCTGTACATTCCGTGCTCTCACCTAAAATATGGTCAAATGACATGTGAAATGTGCAATTCTTACCAGCAGACACATTCCTAATCAACAACAGTACTGGATCAGCTAAAGTTATTCAAGTAAAAGTAACCGCTTTAATAAAAAAGAAGCACGCGGCAATAGCATTTAGTGTAGGTCAACATCTTCAGAAATCTGAAGAAAAGGAATAGGAGTTGATTTTCTGTTAGAAATAATATTTTACAGTTTAGACCATCCAGTTATCCTTTCAGTTAACTATCACAATAAAGGTCCCATAACAGTAGGAAATTCTGTTTAAATTACATTTATAAGACTATTATTATTATGTTATAAGTAGTCCATTTCGGCTGTCTCAAGGTGTTTTGTTATGTAGTCCAGCAGGACTTTCTCATTGGGTTTATTTTTCAAGTAGAAGTGGGATCCAGGAAGCATTTGTATGTTGAATTCCCCACTCGTAATGTCCCTCCAGGCTGTCAAAAAGCAGAAATATAATTTGTTAAGTAGAAAAAGTAGAGTGCAGGTTTTCTCTTTTAATTCTACACTCCAGGGTACTGCAGAGACTCAAGGTGAACTGTAGACGTCTATCCATTCGGGATACCATTAAGGCTGCTTCCAATGCAAAGACTAGTGGCTGAAGCTTGGTTTGCCTTCAAACTCACAAGCTGTTCATTTTGTTTTGTTTTTCTGATATAGTTTCTATATACTTTTGATTCTCACCTTCTAAATCATGAGGAGAATCTTCAGTTCCATCAAAACAGGACACGGGACATGAGAGAAAAGGGTGATCAGGTCTTGAGATCCTATGGGTGAATGACAGCATCTTGCTTTTACTTGCAAAATAGCCAAAAACATTAGCAAGCATCAATCTCTGCAAGTGCGTATTGCCACAACTACACTTCAATCATGGTTTAACTATACTTGGGTGGTCATGTGTTTAGATTATGGCTTTAGCCTCAATTCAAGTGTCCTAGAAAAATAAAATAAAGAGAACTGACTTGAAGTTTTCCACAATGTGAAGATCGGCTTTCAAGACAGGTAAGAACAATTTCACAATCTCAGGATCTGCCAGGATTTCTGATGGAGTTCCCCCAGCAACCTTCATCCAATGCAGAAACTCCTCATCGGAGAGTCTGCTTTTCTTAGGAGCCTGAAGTCGTGTCTCTGACTGTCGATTCAAAACACAAAACCTTGTAAATACTGGAAGGGAAAAGAAATAAGTGAGGCACTGTAAAAGAAATATTTCACGTCCCACCATAGGTGGAAATTTCAGATCCAGAAAGTAAAAATCCAGACCGAGATTTTGTTTCAACCAGCTAAGTACGAGTCAGTCTTAGAGTACTCAACTGGCTGGTTAAAACAAAATCTTGGTCTGGATTTTTACTTATTGGATCTGAAATTTCCACCTCAGCATCTGACTTACATAGGGAGCAGAGACTCCAGACAGGAACATGTGCACAGGTTCAATATTGTGGACCCTCTTCAGGTGCTCAGCCACCGCACAGCAGGTCATGGCTCCAAAACTACGACAGAAATATTAACAGGCAAGTCACACAGGCCTCATTACTATGGACTGTGGGATCAGCCGCGGCCATCACCGAGCATCGTGTTATACCTGTGGCCAAACAATGCAAAGGGCTTCTCCTGCAGTGCTGGTAGCAGTGCGCCGACAACCTCATCCACGACCTCCTGCATGCTCCCAAAGAAATGCTCCTTCACTCTGGCTTCCCTCCCAGGCAGCTTAATGGAATACACTGGAGGTGGGGCAGAGGGCAGATCGTTCCTTTCAAAGCATTGTTCTCCTGCCTATTAATATCTTACCATTCTAACAATAATCGACCAGGTAAGGTTTCCAAAGCAGAATACAACCGGAAAACCTTTGCATTTTTTCCCTGGATGGTAAACTGAGGAACAGACACCATCCTTAACTAAAGGTGGAGATTAAACTGCCCCCTAACGTGACTGTTCGAAATGTAAAAACTCAGGAAATATCAAAATCTAAAAACTGGCCAGGAACAAATAATAAGGTTAAAACTGTTTAAATTATTATTAATAATGATTATGAAATGATTCATAGTGCCAGACAGCATGTAGAGCTATTACAGGTCACCTGTCCCTGTGCATTTGTGTTGACGGTCCGCCAGGCAAACCTTCAATAGAGCTGTGCAGCAGGTTGCCCCAGCGGGCATAATGAACGGATCCGCCACCGGCCCAGGGAAAGCACAGCAGCCTCACTGCGGCTCCGGGCTGCCTATTGAAACAGTTGATCACCTTCTCCATGGTTAGAACCTGAGAACAAACTTTATCAATACTTAAAATTTGATGCACTTCATGAACGTGGCTTCCAAATGAAGCAATATTTTAAAAGATGCTGGAAAGCTTTTTAAATCGAGATAGGATTCAAGGGTTTTACTTGTCAAACAGTAGCGATGTTACGCGTCGTACGAAGTAAAAACAAATAAAAGCACATAATCTGTAACAATTAAAATCGGTTTAATATTCGTGCTTTACATTTCTGATATGATATACGCAAACCTCTCAAGCTATGGTTTTCTGTGGTTAACCAGCTTCAGCACTTCGTCCTGGGAAATAATTTTCTCTTTCCTGCTCCTGTAAGAAATGTTTTAAGGAAGATTTTCTTCATTGCGTCACTTTTCACATACAAATACCATAATGTTCCTTTCGGTTATTTACAAGGAAACAGTATTTTTATTGTTTATTACCCGTTAAAGACGGAATTTTTATTCTGGAAAAGAGAAAGATATACTAAGTCCACTACAATCATGTGATTAAAATTACTTCCGGCTGTGATGCATGTCGGGTAATGTAGTAAGACGGAGTATTTCTGCAAGACATTTTAATTCCCTTAAATTGAACGGGCAACCCAGCTACCACAAATCTGAAAAAAAGAACCACTTTCGTGGTTGGTGGTGCAGTGGTTAGCACTGTTGCCTCACACCTCTGGGACCTGTGTTCGAGTCTCTGCCTGGGTTGCATGTGTGTGGAGTTTGCATGTTCTCCCTGTGCCGTCATGGTTTCCTCCAGGTACTCTGGTTTTACCCCCACAGTCTAAAGACACACTGAGGCTAATTGGAGTTCCTATATTGCTCACAGGTCATCTGTGTGTATGTGGTAGTTACATGTTGTTGAAGTATTGCAAGGGTTCCTCACCCCAAAACATAGAGTTAACATGTATTTGGAGAGGATCAGTTTTACATTTTATTAAAAATAGCCCAAGGACACTGTACATAGCAAGAAGTTATGTATTTTGAGTTAACAAAATGCACAATTAAATAGTTCAATTTTAAACTTCGATGTAAAAACAGAGGGGGTTGTGCAGGCACGGAGCTCCACAGTACGGAGCTCCAGAGACACAGCCTTCCACAGTCGTCATTTGCTTTTCAGATGCGCTAACTGTGACGTCAATATCTGGATGGGAATCATTGTATCTTTGCTATCTCAGGTAATTTGAGAAAGAGACACATTTTTCATCCTGTCTCAAATAACTTTACCAACTGCACAGGGAACCTCACCCAGGTAACAGACAGGCATTCTGTGCATGGCATACATCGTGCTGCCTGGGAGGGCCCCCCCCCCCGGCCCTGGCCTGGAGAAGCAGTCGGAAGATGGATAGCTGTTGGATAATCGTTTGATAAAAAGATGATAAAGGAAAGCACTGGCATTTTATTTTATTGTGCACAATTTCCTATAACTTAGACAAAACACTTAAACCTTGACATTGATTTGTGTCTTTTTCTGCTTCACAAACATGCAGAACTCCATTATTTCTAACCTATTGACAAGTAGATTCTGTTCTACCACAAAAAACCATATTTTTTGGTAACACAATTACTTGGTATCTCCAAGAACCTGTAGTAGATAAGTAGTGAGATTGTAGATGGATGAGTCACATCACGTGTGTCACCATTTCTATTATCCTGCACTTGCTTGTTACATAGTGCTAGACAGTAATACTTTGAAATAATATTTCCTAATAACCTTTTACAATAGGCTGTTGAAATTACAATGAGAGTGCAGTCATCCACCACCTGTGTTTGTCGAACAAAACAAAGGTTTAGCATCTCGGTTTCAAACCACATGATGTATAATAAATGCAGTTATAGTAGAAAGCTATATTCACAGAAGTAAAATGACTGGGTCTGGTCTAATCCAGCCCAGACTACGTGTACAACACCCAGTTTATCTGTAACAGGAAGTAGAACAAATAACAAATTGAACTGAATGTGGCATTTCTCCCAAAAGCTGAACTGAGTCAATGTAAGTTTTTTGGCTCCAGGCAATTGTGATTCAGAGAACCAGAGAAGAGAGGTGCTGTTTATTTGAAAATAATTGCAAAAAAAAGATAAAGGTGACAGTAGCTTTTTATTCAACTGGCATTTGGCTCTGGTGGAGTATTTCCTGGTCCTGAGATGCTATGGGGAGTTTCTGTGGGGCTCCACCTTGGATAGGGACCCTCTCCAGGGCCAGGTCTGTGTGGGCCAGCGCCCCTCCAGTCAGATGCATGGGGGTGCTCTCCACTGTCACCACACGGCCACAGAAATTCTGCAAAGCAACCAAAAAGCCACAGGTATGTGGGGGTTGTGGGTCTGCAGCTGGTTGGCACATATAACTAAAAGTTTAAAAAAATCTATCCGGTTGCAATAAATGAGCTAGAAATGACAACCGCAATAACATCTTTAATGTATGATGGGATTGTGAATTTTCAAAATGCTTCTCCAGAAAGATGCTGATGAAAAGTGCTCATGTTATAACACATTTTGTCTGAGGCACTAGGTAACTCTGCATGTCACGATAGGAAGCAGTGCAACGCAGTATAAAATCAAAGGTGAATGAGCAAGAGATTGAGATTAGAGTTAAAAGGATCTTTTACTTTGTGATACAATTTCGATGCTGCTTCGAAAGCGATACACTTACTGTGACATATAATCCAGAGATGCGGGTGGGGTGAAAAACAGATCCATCATCTTCAGTCTTTACTTTGGATGACTCTATACAGTTTTCCTGATACTTTTTGGACTCCTGTAAATTGGAATAACTCTAATTAAAGAAATGAACTAAATACATTAATCACTGCATCCCCACAGGGATTCAGTATAAATAAGAACTGATATGCTGTGAGGGGGGGAAAGGTGTAGTGTCATCTTTCTCTGCTTTGGTTTGATTTTCAGTGGTGAAATAGGAAACCAGGAACACAGACAAACTGGTAAACAATGTCTTTTCAGCTTCTAGGGAACAGAAAGTAAAAATGTTCAAACCTTACATGATCTCTCATATTCAAAAAGGACTTAATCACACACGCTATAGAACTCTGCTTCTTCCAATAAGCCTCCGCTAACAAAATAGATGCCCCTTGATTGATAGTACCTGGTTGTGCATTGGCATCACCAATGAGAGTGAAAGAATTTGAAGTGCTCTGCTGGCTGTCTGCCCCATGTACCAGTGCAATCTGATATCAGGCCAGTGGTTTGAAAAGCCCAGATCCGTTCACAATGTTGTGGCCACCAGTTAATACACGCAGATCTCTCAGGTAGTGAAACCCGCTATGTTCAAGTACTGGTAGTGGTACACGTTTTTGCAGTCCAGGTTACAATCTCAGCTTTTTCTGTTTTATAGTGACTTTAGCAGCGATTGGCTGATTTTCTGATAAAATAATTTAGAGTAATTCTAAATTCCATGTCAGGGAGGACACTTTCAGGTACTTCAGGTTTTACAAACTACTTAACAATAAGTAGTTTAGTTCTTTTTTCTGTTTTGAGTAGTTTGTTTCCTTGATTGAAAGGCTCATCCAGCCGTTTCACATTAACATTATTGCCAATTACTATGATTATAGGAGACATACAGCAAGAACTCTCTGCGTAAGTGAAATCCACATCCTTTTAATTGAAATGGTAGATTACCAACCCTGTCCGAACTCAAAGTGTCCTCCCTCACAGGGATTATCTGGCCACCCTATTCAGAGGGGCCCTATTATGCTTTTCCGGGCTTCCATTTGCTCTAGTGGGTTATGTAGCTGTACTGTATGTGCATGTAAACGGTCTGCAAAGTCGTAAGGCCCCAAGTACACAACAAAGGGAGTAACTCTCACCACTAAGGGTGTAGCGGTTCTGAAACTCAGACAGAAACTGTGATGCAATAATTCATGATCTCGTATCGCAATCCCCCCCCCCCCCAACACCGCCTCGTAGGCGGTGCCTCTTCACGTCTGATTACCGGACTCATGTTCCCAAAGTCATTTTTCCCTTCACCACTTTACCCG